>JAWWEE010000002.1:5539991-5585868 GCA_035221455.1 Xenops minutus
AAAAGAGCTGGGAAAAGGAATTGGGAAGAAAAGTGCTGGGAAAGGGATGGGGGAGAAAACTGTTGGGAAAGGGATTGGAGTGAAAAGTGCTGGGAAAGGGACTGGGGAGAAAAGTGCTGGGAAAAGGATTGGGGGAGAAAAGAGCTGAAAAAGGATTGGGGGAGAAAAGTGCTGGGGAAAGGATGAGGGAGAAAAGTGCTGGGAAAGGGAAGGGGGAGAAAACTGCTGAGAAAGGGAAGGGGGAGAAAAGTGCTGGGAAAAGGATTGGGGAGAAAAGAGCTGGGAAAGGGATGGGGAAGAAAAGAGCTGGGAAAGGGATGGGGGAGAAAAGAGCTGGGAAAGGGATGGTGGAGAAAACTGTTGAGAAAGGGATTGGAGTGAAAAGTGCTGGGAAAGGGATTGGGGAGAAAAGTGCTGGGAAAAGGATTGGGGAAGAAAAGAGCTGAAAAAGGATTGGGGGAGAAAAGTGCTGGGGAAAGGATGGAGGAGAAAAGTGCTGGGAAAGGATGGAGGAGAAAACTGTTGGGAAAGGGATGGGGGAGAAAAGTACTGGGGAGAGGATGAGGGAGAAAACTGTTGGGAAAAGGATTGGGGAGAAAACTGTCAGAAAAAGGACTGGGGACAAAACTGCCGACACGGAGGAAACATGAAAAACGCAACAACAAAAAGGACCAAAAAAAAAGAGAGAGAAACAATCAAAGGGAATAAGCGAGAGCTGATTACGCCGAGACACAAAGCGATCCAAGCGAGAGCCCCCCCTCTCCTTTCACCTCCCCTGCTTCCAGCCCCATGGAGAGCCGTGTCCTTAGGGAAGGGAGCTCAGCACAAAAATCGAAGGTGTGGGGCCACCGAGGCTTGAGCAAACCCTTCTTTGTCCTCACCAGCTGCCACTGAAGGTCCCCAAGGCCGTGGGGTGGCAGTTTCCCAGCTCCCACATCCCGTTTTCCCACAGCCCCCTGACCGCCCCCGGTGTTAGGATGGCAAGGAAAGGAGGTTGGAGATCCAGGTGATGGAAAACAGGGCTGAAGGCACAGGCACGGGGCAATCCCTGCCCCAAAAATGCCAGGGATCCACCCCACACACATCCCCCCCCTTTGAAACCAGGGAAACTGAGGCGCTGGGACCATTTATTCTCCAAGGATGGGACTAGAGGGTCTTACTGGGAGAGGATTCTCCTCCAGCACTTCTACCCATTCCCACCAAGGCAAAACTCGTTTCCTTAGCACAGTTCATTGTCCTAATTATCCACATGGCCTCATCCAGCTTCCAGATGATGACTGGGGGATGGCAGGAGTGGCACTTGGGACCCCACACTTGGAGGGGAGGTCCCCATCCTGATGGGGTCTCCCTTATTCCCCTCTCCAAGCATCGTGGGGAGGGTTTGGGACCCTGACGCTGTTTGGTCCTGCACCAAGGGCTCTGCAGGATGTTCTCCGTGGTGGAAACAACATCCAAAGATGCTCCAGTTTGGATGGGAATGGGGCTGAAGCTCGTTAATGCCTGGGAAGAGGTGCCAGGACAGCACTCGCCAGGATAAAGGAATTAACAGCATCTCCTCCTCTCTGACTCGCCCTAAAAGGGGCCACATCTGCCCCCAAACCTCCTGGGAACGGGGTGTGGATCCCAAGCAGGAGCTCCTGGAGCTGATTCCCCAGGGCACCGGAGCAGCTGCGAGCGCAGGGAAGCTGCCAAAATCCGGGAAGGGGGGGCAAAAAAACCCCACCTGATTAATGTCGTGGTCCTCGGGTGGATCCCGAGCCACAGATGTGCAGCTGCTGAGTCGGCAGCTCCTGGCAAGGGAGACCTGGAGCCAGGAAAAGCGTGCACGGATCCACACGGATACCCGGGGGATGATCCAGCCCAGGGGGTGCAGCTCTGCCACCCCATAACATTCCAGGGGGGCAAAAAGTTACTCCATCCTCGAATACCTGGAGGAGCTCAGCGATTTGGGAAGAGCATTCCCATGGAGAGGGCTGGGAAAAGCTGCCTGCGGGCTCAGGCAGGTGGGAATGAGCTTAATCAGCTGCCGGTGCTGACAAGCACAAAACCCCCTTTTTTTATTCCCGGTGTTTTGGTTTTTATTAATTTTGTTTTAAGTAAAGCCGGAACTCGTGGGACGCATCGGCAATAACCCACCGCTGCGGGGGTAATATGGGCTCATATTATCCATCCCTAATTAAAGCGGAGAGCTCCTTCCCGGCTGAAGTGCCCCATTGGAATTTAATCAGCGGGTGCCCAATAGGAGAGCGAAGAAAAGCAGGGAAGAGGCGCTGCCTTCCCCGATGAGCAGGGAAGGTGAAGTCTCCTGGAAAAACAGGAATCGACTGCCATGCGCCGGCCCAGCACCTCATCGATCCCTGCGGGCACATTTGGGAATGTTAATGAGCTCCCGCGGAATGAAAAGGGGAATAAAGGGCGTGAGGGAATAAAGGGCTCGCTGGGGTGTTGTTTCGAGGAAGAGCTGATTGAACACCGGCTTGGGAATTTCGTGCTCAGGGTGCTCGGGGATGGTGATGGTCCTTGGGCATGGAGTTGTGTCCCGGGTGGGTGTGGGGGTGGATTTGGGAAGGCTGCCTAGTGCAGAGCCCTGCACAGGTCGGGAGTGGAGGGGCCAACCAGGAGACACAAAAGGGACACAAAGAGTCCCCATCTGGGGACAAACCATCCCCTGAAGGCTCCATCCTTCTTATCCAACCACCTCCATCCCATTGATTGTTCCTTCCACAGTCCACCTGCCTCCCTCTGCCCATCCCTGCAACTCAAACACCTCAATTCCATCGCCTCTTCTGACATCACAACCACTCCCATCTATCCATCTATCCATCCATCCATCCACCCATCCATCCACGCATCCACCCATCCATCCATCCATCCCTCCATCCATCCACCCATCCATCCACCCATCCATCCATCCATCCATCCATCCATCCACCCATCCATCCCTCCATCCACCCATCCATCCATCCATCCATCCATCCACCCATCCATCCGTCCATCCATCCATCCATCCATCCATCCATCCACCCATCCATCCATCCATCCATCCATCCATCCATCCACCCATCCATCCACCCATCCATCCATCCATCCATCCACCCATCCATCCATCCATCCATCCATCCATCCATCCATCCATCCATCCACCCACCCACACACCCATCCATCCACCCATCCATCCATCCATCCATCCATCCATCCATCCATCCATCCATCCATCCATTCATCCATCCATCCCCTGGGTGCCCTGGGGGCAACACCAAGCCATGACACACATTGTGTGCCTGGCACATGTGGAAGGGAGTCTCCTTTCCTGCCCCTGTGCAGCACCAGGGCATTGTGCAAACAAGCAGATGCACCTACTCCAAGCCCAGTGCAGGGACCAGCAACTGGGAAGCCCAAAGGCTTTTCCCAACTCTGCATTGCTTAGCAAGGTATCAGCAAAGTATGCCACAGATAAGATTGACTGCTCTTGTAGCTCCTCTCTCCTGTGCTTCTGTTTGACAGGGACCACCAGGACCTGTGGGGCCTCCAGGACCAGATGTGAGTGGGATGGGACTGGGATTCTGCTTTCTGGCTTGATCTGTGCTCCCTCCTCCTATGTGATGGATCCTGTGGTGGGGGGCACTGTTGGGGGAGCCTCCTGCTCCTGGTTTTGGTGTTGGCTGCCCACCATTACTGTCCTAGCAAGTCTCCCTGGCCAGATTTCCTTCATGCCAGTCCATCACCAGCCAGTCCCGACTTGCACATCACTCATTTCCAGATCAAGAGCTGCTTTGGGCACACAGAGAAGCAGAAGGGGTGATGGGCAGCCAGGAAACCACCCTCACTGTTAATCAAATGTTTCTTTTCCTCTGCATTCAGGAATGTGAAATCTTGGACATCATCATGAAGATGTGCTGTGAGTATCCCTGTATCTCTCCTCCACCCTGCTTGGGGCTGTGCTAAGTGGGAGGGAGGATATTTCCCTGTCCCCTCCATCAAGGACCATCCCCAGGCAGTGGAATGCCATCCAAGGGCACCACTGCCCTTCCATGAGGCACAACTAAGTATAAAATCCTTGAGTGGCCCATTTTATGATTTTTTTATTTTTTTTTTTTTTTATAATCTATCAGGGTCTAATTTTCCCTCCTGGGAAAGGGAGTTCTGTTTTGGAGTGTTCTGCCATGGGGAGAATCAGCACACACATGTGCTGCAGAGGGTTTCTGGCCCGTGGCCAGTAATGAAGTGCTGGAAGGACATAGGGTACTTGGGGAACTGAGTTGGAGCTCTATACTCTGGTGACTTTCTGAATCCTTCCACTATTACCTATTATTTTTTTTAAGTAGGAACACATAAGTGTGTGCAGAAACAGCTCTGCTGTGTGTTGTGCTCCAGGGCAGGGCATCCCAGCCTGAAATAGGAGAGACATCTGAGTATTTCAAACAGGAGGGAAACTTCCATGAGCTTAGATTAGCCAGGCCAGGTGCCTCTGGGTTTGCAGAAACACAAACCTGCAGTCTGTATTAGGGTGTGAAAAACTCTTTTGTCAAGCATTTTAACGTTCTCTCTTTCTCTCCCTTCTCCTCTAGCTTGCTGTGGTGAGTGTTACTTGGCAAAGTCACTCTGCAAACATTTGCTCGACCTTCTCCTTGCTTGCACCCCTCCCTTTCCCTGCTCCTTGCCTTCTGCTGTGGAGATGTGGTGAGAGACCTTGAGGGAGAGCCAGGCATGAGCCGGGCAGGCGAGGGCACTAAGCAGTCCCTAAGGGTGCCACACAAATTCAGAGCCTAATGTGGCTGAGTCCTACAACTGGAAAACTGTTGTCAAGGTGCCCTGTGCCAGCAGGGTGGATCTTCTCCACCCTTTTTGCAGTTGGGATGTCTGCTCAGAGCACACTGTGGTTCCGGCTCTGCCCTCTTCCTTCCAAATCCTGTGCTGGTCAGCCTAGGAATGTGCTGTGTTTTTTCCCTGTTGCTGTCCCAATAAGTTGGGTTTGCAGTCCAAAAGCTCGAAGGAAGAGCCAAGGGCACATGATGTCCTTCAGCCATGGGAAAGAGGGGAGCAAGCTGAGTCAGCCTCCTCCAGCCCATCAGTGTCACCTCTGTCCTCCTGGGCTGGGTGAATGGAAGAAGTGAGAAAGCTTATAAGGAAATGGGTTGTGGAATAATTACTGGGTGATTTAAGGGTACTCACGGCCTGCAAATACCATATGTCTTATGAGGGAGGAAATGCAGATGGAAAAATTCCAAAACTGGCCCTCAAGTCTCTTCTGCATCTATTTTGCTGCTTTAATTTACCCCATGCTTTGTGGCTGGGTAGGGCATGGGCACCCACCTGGCCAGGGCTAATAGCAGACTGCTTCCTTTGGTGATGCCTCCCTTCAAAACACGTCCCCCCGCTCCTGTGCCTTGCTGCAGAGTGCACCTGTGGTCCCGTCGACCTCCTCTTTGTGTTGGACAGCTCGGAGAGCATTGGCCTGCAGAACTTCCAGATTGCCAAGGACTTCATCATCAAAGTCATCGACCGCCTGAGCAAGGACGAGCGAGTCAAGGTGAGCTGTGCACCGAGTGCTGCAATACTTGTGTGCACTCATTTATTGTACACAGCTAGCAGGAAGATAGGGAGATGCCTCCACTCCAAAAACCCTCCACAAGGCTTGGCTTCAGACTAGGAGCGGGTCTTGATTCTTCCCAAATTCATAAAGTGATGGAGATTAGACAGCAGTTTGTCCCAAAATATTGACATCTTTCTGTGCAAATGGACTCTTCCTGATGTGACTGGGAACAGTTCCTCCATGTCCCAGATGGCTCACTAAGCATTCAGTCAGCCTGATTAGTCTCTGATCAATCAGTGTCTCAGTCTCTTCCTTGTCCTGATGCGCATTCCAGGTGTCTGGAGTAGAGGTGTGTTGGAAGTCTCTGATGTCCAGCCCTCCAGGCACCTCTATTTGCTCCCCATACTAGGGTTTAGGTTACCAGTTAAGCACATTATTACAAATTTTGCAGCCCCAAACCAGCAATACTGTCCCTGACTGAAAGTGAATCTTTCAGTCTGAAGAGGGACATGGAAATGCTTGCTCTCCTAACTCTTCTCTAGTAACCTGCTGTGTATAGGAAATTTCATTTACCTCTGTGACTGTGAAGGGATGCTTGGGATCTGGAGTTTCCCTAAGGTATAACGAGCCACATCGAAAGCACGCAGTCTCTAAAGACACCATGACTTGCTGTTGAACACTTGTGTGGGCATACATGGGGTCTTTGGGTGGCAAAAAACTGGTAACAAGCAGAAAAGCTGGAGCTGGGCAGCAAACCCACCCTGCTGGAAGAAAGCCAGAAGTTTTGAAAACAGACCTTCTCATAGGACCACCGAATCTCCTGAGCTGGAAGGGACCTATAGGGCTCATCGAGTCCAACTCCTGACTCTCTGCACATAGGGCAACCCCAAGAATCCCACCATGTGCCTGAGAGTCCATTGGCTTGTGTTGAGACCACTGAGCCAAGAGACTTAGAATTGGGTCTTGTTTCACTGACTGACTCACCAAATTGGTCCCCATGTACATCCACTCCTGTTGGAATAAAGCAGCGGAGAAGCATCAAAGCCTGCCACGAAGGCATTCAGGACAAACCATTAGCAGCACTCTGAGTCTTGGGGTTCCTGTGAGGTATCTGACTCTTACTAGATTATGTTTTGTCCAACAGTTTGAACCTGGGGAGTCCCGTGTGGGCGTTGTGCAGTACAGCCATGACAACACGCAGGAGCTGGTGGCCATGGGGGATGCCAACATAGACAACATCGGGGCGCTCAAGCAGTGAGTCTGGGGGGTCTCAGCACATCACACAGGGATCTGACCCAGGCACTCCTGCTCACCTCCCATCCTCCCTCTGCAGGCCAGCAGCTCCTGCAGCTGCAGTGGTGCTAAATGGGCTCTGGGGAAAGGTAGCAGCTGGTGGAACCCTGGGTAGTGCTGAGGCCAAGGAGCTTGCCAGTTTTCCACCCAAATCTCCATGCAGGGTGTCACCCTGGTCTCAAGCATGTCAGAGATATATGTCCTGTCTCCTCCCGTAGCCACAGCTCGCAGGCTCACTGGGGTGTCTCCTTGCAGGGCAGTCAAGAACCTGAACTGGATAGCTGGGGGAACCTACACTGGAGAAGCCCTGCAGTTCACCAAGGACAACCTGCTGCGGAGATTCACCTCCGACAAGCGCGTCGCCATCGTCATCACAGACGGGCGCTCCGACACGCTGCGGGACCCCACCCCACTCAACTCCCTGTGCGATGTCACCCCGGTAAGGGCACGGGGGGACCTGCCACACAGCACCTGTGCATCGCAGTGCAGGCTCTCTGGGCCTCTCCATGCCTCCGCTACCCAAGGCTAGGGCAGGGGACACAGGTCTCACTAGAAGCACTCTCACAGTGTTGCGGTTGTGAATGCATTAGATGATGAATGCATCCAGTGATAGGCTCTAACTTCCCTGCAGGTGGTTTCCCTTGGGATAGGTGACATATTCCGGAACCCTCCAAATCCAGATCACCTGAATGACATCGCTTGTTTAGGCAGACCAACCAAGCCAGGACTGTCCATTCAAAGGGACAACTATGCTGAGCTCCTGGATGACACCTTCTTGCAGAACATCACCTCATACGTCTGCCAAGGTGGGTGAAAGGTGGTGGCTGGAGGCAATGAGGAAGGTAGTGAGGATTGTCTCAGGCAGGGGGTGAGGAATGCAGGATGCCCTTCCTTGAATCCCCTTAGTCATGCTCTTATGCGGGTGTTGAGGGAAGAGAACAGAGATGAAATTTAGTTAAATAAGGAACAGGGATATCTTGTGCCACAGAACACTTTGCAGTCAGGTCCATGTCCTCACCTGCTGCAGGACACCTCTGTCCACAGCATTTTTCAAGCACACTTAAAGCCTTTGTAAAGTGCCTTGCACAAGTGACCAAGGTGAGCACCTATCCCTTCTGTGTCTCCGTGGGATAAGTGGTTTTCCAGAGTGAGCTGGTGACATTAATCTCTCTAATTTTCTTTAACAGAAAAGAAATGTCCTGACTACACCTGCCCAAGTGAGTATTGATTGCTCGTGCCACACTGAAAGGTTGTGGGTGCTGTGGTGGGGGAAGTGGGAGTTTGTGTTTGTGGGGACCTGTGGCTTGGACCTCTATTGCAATGGGGAGACTCCTGGGCTTGGAGAGGTGAGCAAGATCTCTCAGACACTCTCAGGGTCTCTCACACATGCCAGTCCAAAGCACCTGGAGAAAAGCCTAGATGGCTGCTTCCCTTGCCCCTCAAACCTAGAGAGGAAGCTGTGACAGACTATAGCCCTCCCAGGCTTTAGTGGATGCAGGTCATGAGGTCAGTTGCTCTCTGGTGGTAGCAGCATGAGGAAAAATCATCCAGGGGTATTGGAGAAAGGTGCTTGAAAAGTGAGTACAGGGAGGATTTTAGTGGAGTACACCTCCAAGTCAGAAGCATATGCACTCCCATGGAAAGAACTGAGCAAGGGACATGAAGTGGTTCCCCAGATACACAAGGGGAGCCACTGTTTTTAAACAAGAGTCACTAGATTATCTAAGCCAAATAAACACCTGGGAATGCAGCCTGTGTAAACCAAACAAAAGAAGGAATGAAAGGGTAAAAGGACAAGTGTAGAGCAGCACTGGGGTAGGGGAAACAAAGCTAGCAAGAGCAGGGATTTCCCAGGTCTGGCAAGACAGGAAGCCTGTGAGACAGCCAGTGACTTCATCAGCTTTCTGTGGAAGGGGCAGGAGGAGAAGAGCAATGTAACGAGCCTTGGACCTTTCCCCTTGCAGTCACCTTCACCAGCCCAGCAGACATCACGCTGCTGGTGGACAGCTCCACCAGCGTGGGGAGCAAGAACTTCGAGACCACCAAGAAGTTTGTGAAGCGGCTGGCGGGGCGATTCCTGGAGGCCGGCAAGCCCGCTGATGACTCGGTGCGCGTCTCGGTGGTCCAGTACAGCGGCCGAAACCAGCAGAGGGTGGAAGCTCAGTTCCAGCACAACTACACGGTCATCGCCAAAGCCATCGACAACATGGAGTTCCTGAACGACGCCACGGACGTCAACGCCGCCCTGCAGTACATCACGGGGCTGTACCAGCGCTCGTCCCGCGCCGGCGCCAAGAAGAGGGTGCTGGTGTTTTCTGACGGGCATTCCCAAGGGGTCACTGCGAGGGCCATCGAGAGGGCTGTGCAGGAGGCCCAGCAGGCTGGCATCGAGATCTACGTGCTGGCAGTGGGCAGCCAAGCCAACGAGCCCAACATCCGCGTCCTGGTCACGGGGAAGAGCGCGGATTACGACGTGGTCTATGGGGAGCGCCACCTCTTCCGTGTGCCCGACTACACCTCTCTGCTGCGTGGCGTCTTCTACCAGACTGTCTCCAGGAAGATAGCTGTTGACTGAGCAGCTGGGTGGGTTTCTTCTGCCAAGGCCGTAGCTTTTTCTGTCTTGCCTAAAAAGGAAAACCAACAAAACAAAGCAAAAAAAAAAGTTTAACAGTATTCTTGACCAACCTGAGGAATTTGCATCTATGCAGATAACCATAGTGCCACAGCCTGGCTCTACATAGTCTCCTTCCTTCTCCCTCTGCTTCATCATCTGTGTCTCTTCTCTCTTTGCCTCAAACTTCCCTCGCTGCCCATGACTGCCCTCCCTCCCCACAGCAGGAAAACACAAGCACACTTAGAAATAAGCCATGAGAACACAAATACCAACCTCATCCCACTGTGCCAAGAAAGAACCAGGAAGAGGAATTTTGTACCACTAAGAACTAGCCTGGTCTCTTAAGGCTGATTATGCTCTTTACATATACCTTTTATTTTTATTGTTCATTTCCTTCTCTCTTTCATACATCAGTTGAGCCATTGCCCAGCTCACAATGATCCTAACCTAGTGCTGTGCTTCAGGTGAAATATTCACACTTTGGCAAGGCTTGAGAGGGGATTGTTGTCACAGCTGGAAAGTTTGGTTCATGTCTCCCAAGCCTGGGGAGGAGGGAGGGCTGGACTGCATTACCCAAGCTGTGCGGAAGCATCTCTGGCCTCCAGTGCCATGGGATGGGACACTGACTTCCCAGGGCTGGGGTAGAGCTGGGTGGTGAAGCATCCCTTGGCACTGGTACTCCTATTCAGGGCAGGGAGGCTGAGCACCAACAAAAGGAAAGGTGGGCAGCAGCCATTGGGGAGGGGGAAACCCCAAAAGAAGCTACATAACTGCACTCCTTCACTTACTGATCTCATGGTTCTACAGTGAAACCAGGAACCTCATGAATAACCTGATGACTTGTGTCACGGTTCAAGCTCCATTCTGGAAAATCTCTCTGAGCCCAGTTAGTGGGATTTTTTTTTTTTTTAATTTTTTTTTTTTCCCCAAAAGAGCCAAGCTGACTAATTCCCAGTGAGCTCTCTGAGAGTACAGTTTCTATAGGATCACCTAGGAGTTAGGCACCTGGGCCCTAGGGAAACCCACTAACTGTACTATATATTGAACTAAGGCCTCATCCTCAGTCCAGCACAGTCAAGGGAAAGGCTGCCATCATCTCCCAGGGTCTTTGTCTCACACCCTACGGATATACTGACAAAGGTGCTATCACTTACGTGGGGAACGTGGGCTCTTGGTGTTTACACAGTTGTTTCCAGGACCACACTGAAGATGTGGTTAGGCTGGGTGAGATTTTGTTTCAGTGCTTCCATTGGTGCTCATGCTATGAATTCATGCACTTCCAAGAAATCAGCAGTGATTTCCAGGTATCGGCACCCCAAACTCTCTACTCTGTATCCAAACCCCCATTGTACGAGTTAATTTTATTTTATGCCTGTGTTTTACTGAAATTGTCCACTTTGGAAATTTTTCAAATAAATTGTTTTCCACAGTCTCATTGGAAGTTTGTCTGACTTGAATTTCAAGGGCTCAAATGTTCAAAAAATCACTTGGTAAAATAGAGGTTGCTGGGATCTGAGAGGACTCCAGCAGAATTTCTCACAGAAAACTGAGGGATAGAAGCAAAGAAACAGATTGGTTTTGCATCACATGTCTGGCTGTTTGAAATACACTGTGAATCCTCTTCATCTATTAAAGGGTGCATAAAACTTTACGAGAAGAGCACTGAGCTCTTAGAGGATGGAAAATGCTTGCACAGCTTCTGTTTGCATTCTGATTGCAAAAAAGTACCCCAAAGAAACAACAAAAAACAAAACAAAACAAAAGCCCAAACCTTTGGCAGCCCCACAGCTGCCTTTGCTTATTGTTTGTATTCAGCATCTCTCCTTAGTATCTCATTTCCTGGGCAGGTAGGGATGGTGCTCTGGAAACAGGGCTAGTGTTGGAGGTATCAAACACCTCATCCAGCTTCGTCAAGCTCAGTGCTCCCCAAATATTGGTTTTACATCCTAAGATAGCTCTGAAAGGTCTTTGGGGAAGCTCCCAAGCCACATCAGTACATCCCAGGGACTCGTTGCAGCCTTTCATTGTGGATTCATGCGAAGTCACTTGTTCCCCAGACAGTGGGGACATTCAACAGGATAGTCATGTCCTGTTTCTGTAACAGGGAGGCACTGCCTTACTCCTGCCTTGTCTCATGTCCTCCTCTTAGTCATGCTGTCTCCAGGACGTCTCAGTTGAGGTGCTTGTTGGGCTCCCTGCAGCGCTGGGGACACCTCACTCACAGCTGGAAAGTCTGAGGAGCATCCCTGGGGAGGCTCTGTGTGTGGCTGCTGTTTGTATCAGACATCCCGCTCTCCTCTCCGGGGAAAGGTAGGAAAAAATGCATTCACATCTGCCCTAAGAAAAAGGCTGTTGTTACAGCTCAAGAAATACCTATTATTGGCTTGCCACAGTCCTTGGAATGAGTCAAGGAATGTGACAAGCCCCTTGGTTACACACTCATGGCTAGGGCTGCCCAGCTGCCAGCAACAAGGGGTGGGAAAAGGGGGCTTCTGCTCATTCCCTCTCACGCCCCAGCTGGGCCATGTCCAGTGCAGGAATGTAAAAGGCACCTGGGGAAAGATCTCTCTGTCTTTGGGCTGATTTACAGCTCTTTGCTGAAAAGAGTTAGGTGGTAGGAGGGATCTTTCCTGCTTCTGTTCATTTTCCCCCTCCACCCCTAACCACGCCCTAGCATTTTCCCTCTGCAGAAAGGAAAAGAAAATTCCAAACCAGCAAAAAATGCCTGTTCCCAAGCCCTCAGTTCTGGAGTGCTTATCAGTTTTCTCCACGAGAAAAAAAAAAAAAATCTAAATGATCCCTTTAAACTTCAGTTTGCTCAGAAGAAACTATTTTAACCAGAGCCGGGTGGCAAGCTGGCTCTCCCAGAAGAGAGGGACCAGCAGGAATTTTTTAGCAGTGCCCAGCAACTTGTGTTTAGGAGTGTTGCCTTGTCTGTCCCCACTCCTGTGCACTGCTCAGGCAGGACTACAGCAGCACTTGTCAGGTGTTTGGGTCAAGGTCAGCCTCAGGATGCTGGACTCATTGTGTCTTCCATTTCTGGTTGCATTCACGCTCCTCTTTTCAGTCTCAATTTTTGTGCTTCCATTACAGGGAAGGTCAAAAATGCCTCTGCCTGCGGGCCTGCTTTGTTAAACTTCAGATGTTCTCCAGATGTTCAGTGAGGGGATTTATGTAACACCAACAGAATTTGGGCCACATTTCTGTGTTTTCCTCTGGCTGAATACTCCTCATTTGAGGCAATGCTGATTCACAGTCCTTCATGGGAAGGTGATGGCTGGGGAAGAAGGGGATCACTGAGGCCACTTTACCAGTGTGGTAGGAACCCTAAAATGCATACCCAGCTCATCTGGAATGATTTTGAACTCTGTATTTAAGAGCCTTTCCTGTGCCTACAGTTATCCCAAGGAGCAGAGGTCCATTGCCTTGCTTCTCATAGCTGTGACAGCCAAATAACTGAGTGTTCAAATGCCTCTTGCTCTCCTGTGGTCTGGGGTTTGCTTTAGCTCTTATTCCCAAGAGAGTTTTAGTTTGAGTTTTGTATTATTTTGTCGAATTGCATGGCTTTTCCCCTTAACAGAAGTAGTATTGTATAAGGAGAAAAAAAATCATGGTGTGCTTAAGCTTGTGGACAAGCAGCAAAGACTATAACCTATTAAGAAATGCAGAAATATGGGGTGGCCACATATAATTAATTCTGAGCAACCTCAAGACCATGGAGGAAGACCTTTATCCCCCTACCCCCAGCACACACTGTCATCATCATCCTCCTTCCCTAGGGAAAGGATTTAGGAAGCTGATGGCCTCCCATAATGTTGCATGGGAGGAGGGAGCATCACCAAAGCATGGTGCAGCTCTGGGAGACTTGCATTTAACAGTTTTAGTTTTCACTGATTCCCATCAATGATTAGGTCATTTGGATTTTTTTATACCTATATAACAACGAGATTAAATAAGTTGCTATGGTCTGGATAGGCAAAGAAGACTTTAATTAGACCAACAATGAATTTTTTATATCTACACTTAATGGCGTCTTCCTTGGTTGTCCTTAGCTAAAACCCATGGGCAAACAATGCTCTACCAGGGACTTGCCCCTCAAAATTTCTCCTCACCGTCTACTGGGAGTTCAGGTTGGGTCCACAGTGTGTGCTTTCCATGTTTTTCCACAGAAAGCACATTTTTCCTCAGCGCAGCCCCTGGGACCTGAGGCAGCAGAGAGATCTGGAGTACCTATGGCAGGAGGGTGGCTGCAGCCAGCTGGGCCAGCAGATTCCTCGCCAAGAAGCTGAGATGTACTTCTGAACACAGTAATGGGTACTGTTTAATTCCTATTTTGTTGCTTTTCCTGTTCTTTTTCATTTTTTGCAGGTGTGGTCCTCCCTGTGACACAGGGTGACTGGAGAGCTGCTCACAGGAGCACCCCAAGACAATGACATGGCTCTTCCAGTGAGGACTGGGAATGCATGGAGTGACTTTTCCCCCTGAAATATTGCTGCAGCCCTTCCATCTGCCCCCGGCTTTGCTGGAGCAGCTCTCTCCCAGTCCCATCCATCACGACAGAAACCAGCAGGAAACACTTCCCTGCTTTGTCATCCCTGTGAAAACGTCGGAGTTCAACATCCAAGCTGCTGAACCAAAAAGCCAAGTGCAGCTGGGGTGTCTCTTCTTGATGGTGATATATTAAAAAGTGGAAAGAGAAAGAAATAACAGAACCTGGAGGCAAAGCAGACGTTTCCTACCCCTTACCTCATGCATCTGGAGAAAAATGTCTTTTTTTTTTTCTTCCCTTCTGGTTATGGCACCTTATAAAATAATAGAAGCATAGAATGGTTTGGGTTGGAAGAGACCTTAAAGATCATCTCATTCCATCCCCTGCCACAGGCAGGGACACCTTCCATTAGATCAGGTTGCTCCAAGCTTCATCCAGCCTGGACCTGAACACCTCCAGGGATGGGGTGTCAACAACTCTTCTTCTTCTTCTTTGTTCTGGGTGCCTTCAAAGGTCTTGGGAGACAAACTGTTTCTTGAGGTTAATTTTCTAGTGGGGAAAAACCATGCAAGAAACTTTGGGGGCCACCTATTTTGGCAGTGTCATCTGATTGAACTGCACAAAGCTGTTCCAGTCCCGGTGCAGTCACAGACTTCAGGCTCTGCCTAAAAACATTTTTCTTTTCTTTTTTTTCCCCACAATCTGTTGGCCACATAAAAGATGCTGCCTCATCGAACCCAGGTTTCTTTATTTACTGAAATATCAAGAATAAGGAATGAAGATGTCATTAACACCATTTTCTACCTTAAAGGTGTATTTTACCCCCACACAGAGATCATATTCCTTCTTCCCTTACAGAATCATTTTTCAGCTGAGGTATCTTACCTGTGTTTTCTTTTTTCTCTCATGACCTGAACACCCCATTCTTGTTCACAGTGTCAGAAACCTGCCAGAGCACTCCAAGGTAATGGCAAAAAGTTCAGAGGCCTGTTCCCAGCCATGGCACCTATGGAAAAGGTTCTCATAGCAGATGTGCTCATCACAGCAGCAATCTGGGAAAACTCCAGACTGGTAAAGGGCTCTGATGACAGTGGATACCCCCTTACTTCTTGGTTCTGGGTCTGTTTGTGGCTGGTTTTGTATGACATCAGACAGCCTGCATGGCCAGCCTTTCTTTTCCATTAGTTATACAATTATTATTTCATTTTGAGACCTCTACTCTTCATAAAGGTATTGTAGGGACATGGCAAAGCCATTCTGTGGGGCACATTAACAACCCAACCTGGGCTAGTGGAAGGTGTCCCTGCCCATGGCAGGGGGTGGAACTGAATGAGCTTTAAGGTCCCTTCCAACCTAAACCATTCTGTGATTCTATGAAAAGCCACTCCTGTCTCAGGATGATCTTGGGGCCATCTCTGCATCTGCTTCATTTTTCCCTTTTGTTGAGGATGCTCCTCTTGGCTTCCAGACTGAAAATCACTAGAAGGAGGTTGTTTCATTGTTAATCCCTCCTTGCCCTCTGCATGGGGAGTAGAGGCTTTTTGATGTTCTTCCTGCTTTCCAGAAACAAACTTTTCTTGCATTAGGACTGGGGGGATTAACACCTGCTGGCATATTAAACCTCAGGTGCTGGTGTACACCAGGAAGGGAATTCTGCCTTGTCAGAAATACATCTCTTGCAGTCAGACTTATCTGAATCAGATAGCAGGTACCCAGCCCAGCTGCATGACCTTGTACTGCATTCAAGGCACATCAGGGCCAGCCCTGGAGGGCAGCCAGCAGTTTCAAGACATGTCCTGCAATATGGATTTGCAATGTATAAAAGATCCATTTGCCTCTGTTGCTACTGCCCTGGTCCTGGCCTGAGACAGCTGCTGGGGAGAGGCAATGGAAGGACAGGCTGTGGGCAGCACAGCTCTGAGTAACCTGTTTTGGAAGCAGGCTTTGCCACCTGGCACAAACCTGATGTAATGAGACCCTAAAGATCCTTAAACATGATTCTAAGATTGCCCTTGAAGTTTTTCTCTGTGTCTCTTTCCTTAGTCCCAACAACCAAATCCCAATCCCCACAATTTGCATTTTTTGTGGCTTAAGAGAAAGTAAGCAGGGCAGGAATAAGCAGAAATAGCCTAGAACCCACAGTTTTTCACTGCTCCAAAAGCAGGGGGGAAAAGCATATCTGTCAGAGCCTGGATGGTGTTTCTTTCCTGGCTCAGCTCTAGAAAGCAGTTCAAACCTTCATAAACATGGATATTAGCTCAAAACCCTTGCCTCTAGCTTCTGAAATCCCTGCAAATCCCTCCCGTGCCCTATAAGAATCCAAACCCTCAGGAGCCACAAAGTGTTTGCTCCTTCATCTGAGTCGTACTTATTTATGCATAAGTGGGAAATTCAACCCAGATTATTTCCCTGGATTTCTGGTGATCAAATTATCCCTGCCTATAAACCATTGTTCTGGTTAACGTGACAGCTACACGCAGTCACAGCCAGTATTTGCCACGGGACTCGAAGGACTGGAGATTTTTCAAAGGCAGCTTGTGCAAACAGCACTCTGCTTTTCTAGGACAAGCCTGTCCCGGCTCAATCCCAGGCCAGGAGCAGCAGACTGCAGCTTTTTCTGGCTCTGAGAGCCTCGTGTGGAAGCATTGGGCACGTACGGAACAAGACGCTGGATCCATCCCATCTGGAGCTCCACAGCTCCTTTGAAAAGTGTGTCAAAAGGGGTCTGGCAGGCAGGGGAAATGAGAACATGTGGCAGATTGCTGTGCCTGCCTGAAACCAGCTGTCCCAACAGCAGCCCCGGGGTCCTGTTGGGAGTGCCAGGCAAGAAGAGACTGGGCTGGCACAGGTTTCTCTCTGCAGCATCCCTGGGTCTCACAGAGACTGGAGAATGTACAAAGAGAGGCCACTGTAAGGAGGGTGGTGCAGGATCTGGAATGGAAGTCGTATGAAGAGAAGCTGAGAGGGCACTTGGGTTCTTCAGCCTGGAGGAGACTGAGGGAAGACTCATCAGGGTTTGCAGCTTCCTCACGAGGGGTAGAATCAACCCTGTAGAGGGTAGAGTCAACTGTTCAGTGATAGGATCCAAGGGAAGAGTCGTAGCTGAATCGGGGGAGGTTTAGGATGGACAGTAGGAAAAGGTTCTTCCCCCAGAGGGTGGTCGGGCACTGAACAGGCTCCCCAGGGAAGGAGTCACAGCCCCAAGCCTGCCAGAGCTCAAGGAGCATTTGGACAGTGCTCTCAGGCACATGGTGGGATTGTTAGAGTGTCCTGTGCAGGGCCAGGAATTGGACTTGATGATCCTGATGGGTCCCTTTCCACTCTGGGTGTTCTATTATTCTATGACTGATTCTATCAACCCCAAATTGAGCAGCTCTACTCATCATCACAGGAGGATTTGGGATTTCCTGCAGATTCAGGGGTCCTTGGTTTCCCATTCTGTGTTTTTTGCAGAGCCTGGGAAGTCCCTTCTTGATGTGGCAAGACATGGCCAAAAACTGCTCTGATGATAGATGCTCCATGACTGAATAGTGAGTCAACAATGGCATTCCTTATGCAGAATCCAGGCATTGCCAAATCTCAGGAGCTGCTTCATATACTTTCAACAAGGTAGTTGACAAAGACATTTGAGTAATATTTCTTGTTTGTGATGTCTGGTGGGTTATTAGGTAAAGACAAGAGCTGGTGGAAGGGCTAGTGGAAGGTGTCCCTGCCCATGGCAGGGGATGGCATAAGATGACCTCTAAGGGCCCTCTCAACCCAAAGCATTCTGAGATTACACGATTCTGTGATTTTTATGCAATTTTTCATAAGTCTGCATAGTTGAATCAAACCTGTGACTACTTGTCCCCAGTTTTTTTCAGTCCCGTGGTCTTGATAGCCAAATTAGAAGCATGTGCTCACTGTGCAGTTCTGAAACTGAAATTGAAATGCTCACTTGACCCGCAAACACTGTTTTATTTGTTGCACTTAAATTAATGACTGCTTGTTCAACACTGGATAGGACATATGTGCTACATCAATTTATTACTATGCATGTTTTTTCCAGGAAATTTGCATCAAAGTGGCCCCAAAAGACCCTTATATTCTATTAATACCCTTGAAATGTAGTTTTAAATGTTAATTATTCAATGAATCAGAGCCTGATAGGTCTTACTGATACCTTAAGGGAAATGTGGTAATCAAGTGACTTTAACAGGAAAAGAGGTAATAGGCACAAACTGAAACACATGAAATTTCACATGAATACAAGGAAACACTTCTTTTTACAGTGAGAGTGGTTAGACCCCAGAACTCCTTGCCCAGAGATGTGTGATCTCCAGCTGTGGAGACACTCAAAATCGGGTTGGACATTGTCCTGGGGAGCCAGGGGTTTGGAGTGGATGGTGCCTGCCAGCCTCAGGTGTTCAGCTGCCATCCTGCTGGTCCCCATGTCACCAGAGGCAACAGAAAGTCCTCCCTGCAGAGTCCTGGGTTAGCCAGGGTGTCTGTGATTCCAAGGCACTACATGAGATAGAAGAAAACTAAAGAGAGACCTTCTCCGCTCTTGAGCACATCGCCTTGGCTCAGAAAGGACCTGGAAAGTGTGGGGTAAGGTTTATAAACTCAGAAATGGTTCCTGATGTTTTATTTCAAGGTAATCCTGCTGGATTTGGGGCCACCCCTGCTTCAGAGCACCCAGAACCAGGCTACAGGAGCTGGGCACCCCCTTGCTGACTATATCCAGTGTGTTTTGGGTCACCAAGCTCTACCTGGGAATAGCAGAGGAGTTGCAGGGGCTGGGGGAGGGTGTCTGCATGGCTTTTGTCTGTGTGAAAGAGCAGCAGTTACAGAAAGTGCAGAAACTTGTGCTGCTTTTGCTGCTTAGTCATCCTGCAGTAACTGTGACTTGGCAGCTGGTCTTACCCTGTTCCTTACAAACGTTTCCATTTATGGCTGGGACTTTTTATTTCCCTTTGCCTCCTATCACCACACAGCTGGAAAGGCTCCAAAAGGGAGAAGCCATGGGTTTACATCAGGAAAAACCAGCTGTGCACATTCATACCTTATATTTCAAGTCTCTCTTACAGGAACACACCACCAAGCGTGCTCCAGGGACCCATTAGGGATCATTTTGGGCAGAAGCAGGTGCTGTGCCTGCCTGGTGGCAGGAGCACAGATGGCATTGTGGTTGTCAATATATTCCTTGCCCAGGGCTCAGATATGCTGTGAAGGAGAAAGCATGACCTGGTTGTCCCTGAGAGCAGCTGGGTCACCAGAGAAGGGATAGCCATGAGAGCAGATGCTGGAGACCCTCAGGGCTGTGTCCATCCTCTCCCTAGAGCTGTAGTTCCTGAGTGCTCCTTTCTGTCCTCTGGGAAGAGAAGATCTGGTCACAGAGGCCCAACATCTGGAATCCAGGTTCCCTCCATGCGTTACAGATGTGCAGGTTTACGATGCGCTCCACTTGGGCAAGCCAATGGAAAAAAAGCATTCCTGGCTTATGAAGAGCTTTAGGGCAGATAAAGAAGAGTCATGACCCGAGCTGGAAAAGGGATGTGCCTGCTGTGAGCTTATTGCCGTGGCTAGAGCAGGAGCCTTTGGGGGAATGGCACTAGGATGCTGCACCCCACCTTGCTCTCACAATTTGTCTTATACCCCTTCCCCATGTCCTGCTCACATGGAGAACACGGAACAGTGGGCTGAGGACTACTGAGGAAAAAAATTAATAATTTCCCTCACCCAGTGCACCAGATTGAAAAAAGCCCTGATCTTTCATTTAAGGCCAGGTTCCAGGAAGGTACTGAAAATCCCATGCTTTTTGCACTTGCTTCATGCATTTTTGTGGAAATTTAATGTGTGGCTCAGTGAAACCTGAACTGACAAAGCAGAGGTGGCTGCAGGGGGAGTGGGACTTCCTTCTTATCCCCCCCTTTTTTTAGAGAAAGGGTGCACAGATGGGAGCACTGACCTGGCAGCCTCTTTATCAAGGTACAGATAACCTCACCATGTGTGAATTGTTTCCTTTCAAACCTTTGGCTGAGTTCTGGGTATTCTGTAGAAACACAGGATTTCTGGAGAAACCCGCTGAAAACAGAGCATTGATTTTTCCAGCCAAAAATGCCTAATCTTTGCCAGAGCTGATTCCTCCACAATTAAAGCATTCAGCTCTTATGAACAGGGAGTCACCGTGGGAAGAACAAACGTGGTGTTATTACCAGGACCTGCTGAGGAAGTCCTGTCTACAGCTCTTGTTATGACAAGGACTCAAGAAAAGAAGATGGGAGCCACTTAAAACCATTATGTCACAGCACAGTATCCCTCACTCCATGTCTCAGGATGCAGAGATGTGAGTTATCCATTTCCCAAGGCTTGAGTCCTACCCAGTCCTTTCTCCACCCAAGCAGGGGAAACAAGAGGAAAGCTCAGAGAGGTGTGAGACCCCCACAGTGCTCTCCCCAAATGAGAATTCAGATGGGGACGGGTCCTGCTCGAAGCTGTAGGAGAATCTTCTGTCAAACTGTTCTGATGGCCTGGATCTGGGACCTGGATCTGGGACCTTTGCCCCCCAGGGATGAAAATTCCAACCAATTATTTATGGGGTCCAAGGAGCTGCTGATGGGTCATTAGTGGAGGTTCCAGGCTGGAAGGCAGCACTGAAGCTGCCCCTAAAGCTGCTGCAGGAGCAGATGGAGAGAAGGAACTGACCTCCCACCACCAGAGGGGGACCCCAACACCTGAGACAGGAAAATGGGGATATGGTCCTGCAGTGGCTGTGATGGAGCTGGGATGCTGGAGCTGGTGGGATGCAGCTGATGGCTCATGAAAGCAGGCTGCTGGGACACAGTGTCCTGTGCAGGGCAGAAAATCTTGGGGAGAGACAAGTGAAGGGATATGTGGAGCAGTGGGTCAATCCTGCTGTTCTGAGGGACAGCCCGACAGAGTGACAGGGCATGGAGACTGCAGGAGGTGAATATTCAAGTGCTAGAAGTGTTCTGGGGTGTCTGTTCTGCACAGGAAAGGGATGGAGGTTATTACAGTGCAAACCCTCCATAGGGGCACGGGGTGGAGATTGTCACCTATATGTGTTTGAACTTGTAATAACTTCTTAATTTCGGTGTTTTGTAGGGTGAGAAGGTTATCATGTTCAAAATTCATCTGTGAGGAAAGGTAGCACCTGTAGGATGTGCCTGTTAAGGCTGTGACGATGCTAAAAGACTTTGTAATGAATGTGTATTCAAACTTCTATCCAAATGACAGCTCTTACATATGTGCTCTCCTGCAATGTGGACTTTGGGCTGCAGGAAAGCAACTCTGGCAACAGCCTCTTAAGTCAACATGATGCTGGTGAAGCTGGGGCTGCTTGTGGGTATCAGCAGAGCAGAGGTAGCAAACCCAGACTGTCACCTTCACTGGCATTTCTGGTTCAGGTCCTCTCTGGTGTGCTCCAGCCAGGGGGGATGGAGCCCAAACAGATTTTCTTGGTGGCTGCAGCATCCACACTCAAGGCTGCTGAGGGGCAAATACAGACCTGGCACCTCCTTTGCTCCGACACCTCTTCCCAAAGGTTTCAAGAGCAAAACCCCAGACCAGAGGCAATCTTGCTGTTCTCTCCCAGGGACAAATCAGGACAGATGTTTTGCCAAAACCAGCTGCTGACTCCTGCTGCCAGCCCTCAGCCCTCCCCAGGGAGATGACTCTCTACTGTGGTCTCTCAATGGGATCCATGTGTTCCTGATGAGAGGCCTGGAAAACTTAATCATCCCGGGTCTGGGACTTTCTATCTAGCACTCCTACAGCCTTCAATTATCTGGATTCCCCAAAAGGGATGTGGGAGGCTGATTTCCCCACAAGTCTTCCAGTGGCTCCTGCAAGTCCTTCCTTCCCTGATCCCTTTTCCAGCACTGCAGAATCACAGAATATGCCAAGTTGGAAGGGACCCACAGGGATCATCGAGTCCAACTCCTGTCCCTTCACAGGACCATCCCCAAGAGTCACACCCTGTGCCTGAGAACATTGTCCAAATGCTTCTTGAACTCCGTCAGCCTTGGTGCTGTGACCACCCTCTGGGTGAAGAACCTTTCTCTAATATCCAACCTGCACCTTCCCTGGCACAACTTCATGCCATTCCCTTGGGTTCTGCCAGTGGTCACCATGGAGGGCATTGCCTCCTCCTCCTCCTCTTCCCCTCATGAGGAAGGTGTAGAATGTGATGAGGTCTCTCAGTCTCCTATTCCTTCCCCCTTTCTCACTGGCCCTGTCCTTGTGCCTCCCCAAGGGTGGGCTCTGCCAGATCATATCTCAGTTAGAGACACCTTTTATTTCTTTGTGTCTGACAGAGACGTGCTGAGCAGGCAGGACAGGATTCTGCCTTGGAGGCAGCAAGGGGTGCAAAGGCGACTGGGCTGCTCTTAGGGATGTTCACATTTGCCTGAGCTCATGCACAGTTCACCTGCTAAGCCTTGAAGCTTCTTCTGTGAGCAGCTGAGCCTGCCACAGTCACCACCACGGTTTTAGGAGGGGCACAAATTATTCACTTCATGACTTCACAGCCAAGTGTGTTTTTCTAGTTACACTCCTGTGTGAAGAGGCACCTGGCTAGATAATACCAACCTCTTTGGGACTCTTTAGATGACCAGGGTGGTGCAGGGGAAATCTCAATGTAAAATGAAACTCTGGTTTCTATACCTAAGAAAATAGGTATAAGAAAATACTTACTAAAGAGATAAAATAATGCATGATTTCTTACTCATTTCTGTGCCTCTCTTTGTATTTTTATCTTTGTAGATGGAGGCTTTCAGAGCCTGTATGGAGGAGGAACACAAGGGAGGGTGAAGATATGTAGGTAAAACAACTGCAGGTAAAAAGAAGAGCTGTAGGTAATAAGAAGAGCTGTAGGTAAAAGAAAAACTGCAGGTAGCAGAAGGACTGTATGTAAAAGAATCATATGTAAAAGAACAACATGTTAAAGACAGTGAGTACATGCCTGTACTTTCCTCTCCCCACTCTTCATTTTGTTTATCACACACTGAAGCTGGAAAATCTCAGGCCTCTTTGGACTGGAGATAAGCATTCCAGTTCCACTGGCAGCCTTAAGGAAAACAAGCATAAACAGAAGATGTTATTCATTGTGTTTATGTGATCGAAATGCTTCAATTTGATGTTGGAGGTTGGGCTCATGTTAATGCTTAAATGAAGAACACACACTCAGTTACCTTGGTAAAAGGGGAGGTTGCATCTCTGGCAAAAATATTTTAACTTCCTTGTGACCCTGATCTCTTGGCTTGATTTAAGGTACCGTCAGAAAGGAATCCAAAGAAGGATGGAATATAACTCTCCTAACTTGCTCTGCAGAGTATTTGTTTTGTCTCAGGGGAATTCCAGTTTAATAGTTTAATAATGCAACTTTTTTGTTTGATTGGGTTTTTTTGGGTTTACTTTGCAGTAAGACCTTTGAAACCAACTCCCATAAGAATCTTTTTCTAAACACTTATGTATCTAATTACATTACATTTCTTCCATGCCCAAAACTGCTATTCAGACTTTTATGACACTTGGTGCAAATGCCATTTTCCTTCTCAGTTCACCTGACGGGAGAGGGGAATTTTCTTGCCATGTTGTGTTTGGCCGGAAGGACAATTCATTACGGAATTAAACATTTCTTGAGCGTCAGAACAGCCACAAATGGGACGAGGGCCTTGTTTGGTGTCGGATCAAGAATTCCAGCGTGTGTTGTAAGGGAAGGGGAGGTGTTAAGCATCATGCCAAAAGCACAAGCAACGCTCTGCTCTACGTGACCCGGGAGCCGAGCCCAAGAGCTGCTCAGGGTTCCCTGGATTCACATCAAATACGTGAGAAGCAGCAGCCATGGAGCAGTGGAATGGCTCAGCCACCCAAGGAACAGCAGCTGGGTGGCTGCCCACCCTGTGCCCCAACCAGGGTGTCTGGAGAGCTCCCTGCAGCCTCCACCTCAGCACAGGGATGCGAGTTCCTGGAAGGGCTCAGCGCATCAAATCGGTCCAAGGGTTGGAGGCGCCTTGGGATTTTGCTTCCTGACCTGATGGTTGAGGTGCATGGAGATTTCAGAGGGCTCTGCCCTTCCAGTTCAGAGGCACTGTTAGCAGCAAGACTTGGAACAGCTGCCAAATTTTGGGTTCCCGAGTTAGTTTGCAAATCACTGCAATTGCAAATCTGTGCCAGGTTTTTGCCAATTCTTGTTAGTTTGACCTGTGGAAAAATTTGTCCCCATATTCAGGTCATGAAAGGGATGGGATCCCTTGCTCCAGGACCTCACTGGTCTTCCACAGAGTTTGGGGAAATGTTTTTAGCAAGACACAGCTCCCTACCACTGCAGAAACTCAGTTCTGAGCCCTCCCACCTCCTGGGCAGGGGGTGAGGATTAGGGGTTTCCAAAAATCTCAATTTAACGCTTTCTCCTGGTGAGCATCTTTAGCTGCAAGTTGCAGCCTTGAAGTCACAGATTTTCATTTAGGACCTGAAGCACAGGTCCCTAAAGACAGTAAAACCCCTCTCTTTTGGTCTCAATGTTAAGGGGTTTATCACATTTCCTTCCTAATTCCTTTTAAAAGGTCCCATTGAAAAGGGAATCGCACATAATCTGCCCTAAGGATTCAGCTCCATACAAGGGTTGACGTTGGAAACATTCGTTTAAGACCCGAGGGAAGAATAGCCTGGTTACAGGACAAAGCTGGGATTAATGACACGATTAGCATTTCAAATAAATCAGCTCAATTATGCTAAACACCGAGGTGTCCTTGCCAGGCCACCAGACTCCTTAGGGAAGTCAATGGAACCCGGGCCAGCCCCCTATACCCCCACACCACTATACCCCCCCATTCAGAGAAAAAGCCTTTTTTCTCTATCTGCTCCCTGTCAGCCCCCTCTTTTCCCAGGAAAAAGCACTAATTAATTCCTTACCTTTCTATTTATACCCATTAGTCATTGCAAAAGTGTCCCCCAGTAGATTTACAGTTCAATATAATGAGTGTGTCTAGAGGGAATATTATTCATGCAGTTAGCTGCAATCTAACAGAGAAAGTCTCTATTTTATTTGTAACCTTAGCCAGAGGAGTCATTTCGGGGGGGTTGTGCAGTAACTCCAGGCTCCAGCAAATGTTTAGATAGGAAGGAAAATGAAATTTCTTTCTTAGGTCTGTACATGGCGTTAAGGACCGTGGGTGGGGTGGGATGTGACTAAGTTCAAAAATGTACCCTTTTTTCCTTCTTTTTTTTTCTTTTTGAACCATCACTAGTATAAGGCTAGGGAGGGGAATGAGGTTTCCTCTATAAACTATGTGGGTTTTTTCCTCTTAATTTCATGGAAACACCACTGCAAGTTTTTCCTTCTCGTTTCTCTGGTGACAAGAAAATAAAACAAATGCAGCTGGGTCGTTCTGCTCTCCTCCTATTGCACCACGAAGCCCCAAAGACACAAACTGTGTGTTTTAACCCTTTTCCCTACGCAGACCTGCGAGACTAAAGATGGTTTGAAATCTCCACAGAGATATCCTGGGATTATCCAGCGTGTCCTCCAGACCACAGAGGCATCAGCCACCACTCTGAGGTCCTGCCCTGCCAGGAAGCTGGAATGCAGCTGCTTCGCTTTGCAAAGGCTCTTCTCAATGAGTCAACAAGTTTTGGGACTCAACAGGCTTGACTGGCTGCCTGGAAAAAATGTGCTGCAAGAGGTGAAAGCATCAAAAAGCACGGATTGGGAAACTGGGAAAAGGGGAAGTGTTCTGGGAGAGAGGGTTGCAGCCCATCCTTTCCCCACTCTGCCTGCTCTCTGTTCACCCATTTTTCACAGGATCACAGAATATCCAGTGTTGAAAAGGACTCACAAGGATCATCCAGTCCAACTCCTGGCTCTGCACAGAACACCCCAACAATCCCCCCATGTGCCTGAGAGCGTTGTCCAAATGCTCCTTGAGCTCTATCACCCTTGGGGCTGTGCCCACTGCCCTGGGGAGCCTGTTCAGTGCCTGACCACCCTCTGGGGGAAGAACCTTCTCCTAATTTTCAACCTGAACCTAAATTTTTCGCTGGTTGTGTTCACATATGATCTTGTGCACCTCTGGGAGAGCCCTGGGCACCCTCACTTCCCCTGGTGCTGAAATGCCTGGCACGGCTCTTCCAACCAATGGATGGTGGCAAGGAGACCCAGAAATGGTCTACTGGAAGCCCTGGGATTCCACCCTGTCAGCAGGGATCACCCTGCAGGAGAGGTGAGCCACCATAGAAAAGCTGACTCCAGACAACAAGCTTAGACTGAGCACCTGTAGGTAAAATGTTAATACCTTCATAAATTAATTTGAAGACCCAAAGAAGTCGTGCAGCTTGAGCATCCTCAAGCCAGAGTCCCCAGACCCATCCTGGGAAGGCAAATCTCGAGCAGAGGGGAAATAAATCTCAGAACAAGGGTCTCCACACTAGTGGGGTCTAAAAAACTGTCCCAGAAGGATTACTAGAAATTATGGAGAAGGAGGCTTTCTCACAACTGTATCTAAACAATATAGAGTCCTGGGATGTCTCATCCTCTAAGGATCTTGAGCTCTAGAGAAAAAAAACCACAATAAAAACATGCAATACAGGCCTGTGCCTGGCAAGGCTTCAAAAGTGCTGTAGGTTGGGAAAACCTTGGGGCTGCTGATAATAAAATCCTAGAAACTCTAAACAGTCCTTCCTCATGTGGTAGCAAACATCAGTTAATGAGCACGTAAATGTTGTGTATAAAGACCGGGTGCTAAGTAAATAAGAACTGCAAGAGCACAGGAGACTTAAAAGTTACCACCAGGATATTAAAATAGGAAAAAGCACGCAAAGCATCAGATTGCACTTATGTGTTCATGTGGACTTTCTAAACATCCTGGAGCAGTTGACTCCAATGGCCTAAATCCCAGGAAACGCTGCTAAAATATGGTATTGAATGAACATTTGCTTTTTTCTTCAGGAAGATTCCCCTTTGTGCCTCCTTTTACTGCAACTTGAGAATGTCAAGCTCAGTGGGGGCTGTTGCTCATGTGCATGACCTGGGTTATTCTAGAAAATAAGTGTGTTATATATATATATATATTTTTTTTTTTTAATAGATATCTTCTCCTGGGTGCTGGTGATGATGTGCAAGCCCTGACTTGGATGCCTTGGAGTCAGCCTAGTCTGTGGTGAGAGGATGGCCCCAGGACAGGGAATAGTGTAGTAGGACTCTGCTGGAGCCCACCTGATGAAGAGGAGGAGGTGGATGAAGTTTACTTCAGGCACTTAGAGAAATTCCTACAGCCACAGGCCTGGGAGAGCAGTGTGGCTGGGCATGAACACCCCAAGAGGTTCCTGGAATGGTCTGAAGGCAGTTTCCTGACAGAGCTGCTGAATGAACCAGCTAAGAGAGATGATATTTTGGACTCATTACACAAACCCAGAGAAGAACTGGCTGAACAGGGGAAGGATGGAGGCAGCCCTGGCCACAGGGTCTGTAAGGCTGTGGCACTAAAGGTGGTGAGAGAAGTGAGCAAGGCAAAGAGCAGAATTACAGCCCTGAACCTCGGAGGAGCAGGGGGGTTTGCCTATAGTGGTGGAGGAATGCAAACACATTGTCCAAACCGATTTAGGAAGGCACGTCCCTGGAAATGTTCAAGACCAGGCTGGACAGGGCTTGGAGCAACCTGGTCTAGTGAAAGGTGTCCCTGGGGGGTGGAATAAGATGAGCTTTAAGATCCCTTCCAACCCAAACCATTCCTTGGTTCTGTGACTAGGAAGCAAGAATTTCAGAAAATGGCAGCTATAAAAGGGTGTAAAATCCATCCTTCTGTTTGTCAGCAGTGAAAATGCTGAGAATACCAAGCACATACTTACAAACCAGTGTTCATTGTTTTCACTAAGCATTTAACAATCTTGGCCTCGTTTTTGGTTCTGTGCTCACATTTAGAAACTGAAGATGACTGCCTAATGTCAGGATCTCATGAAGGGTGGATGCAGTCACAGACAGACACAAAGAAACTACAGTAGCTGTTCTCCAGAGAACCCATAAAGCTATTTCAGATGTAAGTATGTGGTTTGAAACGAGGAGATCACATTTTATGGGGGGCTACCAGTCAGATGTGGAGGGGAAAAAAAAAGAGGCAGCAGATACACAGTTTACAACAGAACAACCAAACAATCCCATGAATCACATTTAGGTTTACAAGGGGAGGTGAATGAACTAGTAGCCATCTGTACCTTACTTTACATTCTATAGTCATAGAGGAGAGCAGACAGTCCAGCCTCTTTCTTTCTTTCTGCTCTTCATCTTCTTCCATTTCCTCTCTCTCCATTTAAAATGTAAATGAACACTAAATATTTGTTCAGTATATAGTGTGTTCTGTGAGCAGCAATAATAATTTGTGGGTCAGATAGACCCTCAACACAGAGGGTTAGTAACTAATCTATATCCATGCACATTCTCTGCAAAACTCTTTCCATGCAATTTGCAGTTCCACTGAAAGGAGAATAAAAAAAAAAGAAAAAAGAAAGGGAATTTATTTTAGGATTAGGAAGAGGAGATAAAGAGAGGACAGAGATAGTGGATGGGGCTCCCATAAGTGAAGGGGAGTGATTGCTTGCCTGGAGATATATGTAGATATATATAGATATATATATATATATATGCATATAAAGGCATATGATAGATATATAGATAGAGATATAGATATACATAGAGATGAGTTATATAGTTATATTTGTATATATATAGCTATGTATAAAAGAGCATCACTGCACACAGAAAGAGATGTCTTTGCTCATCTCAATTCCCTTTACCAAGAAGAAAGAAGATGCTCAATAAAATTTTTGTGCTGTCTCAAAAAATGTTGATGAATGTCATGAAAATGGATGTCCAGGTAGGTGAGAAAGACTGAGTTTGCCTTTTTTATGGAGGGAAAATACTCAGCAGAGGGTTGTTCTGTAAAATATACAGGAATCGTCACAGACAAGGCATTGTGTCATTTCAAGGTGCAAGGAAAAGTTTTGATTTGACATGAGAAAGTTCAAGAAGGACACATGGAAAGTTAAAGGTCTGCAGGTCGTTTGCTCAAGAAGCTGCAGAGAAAAGACAACCCTCACCAGTCTGGGAGGTGGAAGAGAGAGATATGGGGGTGTGGGTCTGTGCTCTGCTCCTTTCCACTCTTTGGGAACTCACCAGCAGTGCAAGACACACATGGGCTGTCCAGTTGGTTGTGATAAGGCTTTCTCCTGCAAAAAACACCTTCTGCAGAGGCAGATCCACCTAGAAATAGCCATATTGAATATGGATTACAGCGTTGATTGGTACTCATGGATGTAACAGAGCAGCAAAGCAAGAAAAAGAAATGGCCTGGAATGTGATGTGTTCACTGGATTACTGGAAGGTGGTTGATTTGAGAGATTGGTGGTTGAAGATTAAACACCTCATGCACTGTCTGATAAATCACCTTCATCAGAAGTCAGACCCTTCCTCTTCACTAACAATGCTCTGGAGAGAAAAGGGCCATCCCATCTGCAGGAAAGTCCCTGGAAAGCTGTAGCCCCATAAAATCCTTCTTTTGCTTTGAGGTGAACAGCAAACAGGCACATAAAATTCTGGCTGATTGCTGTGGTTCCCATAGGTGCTGCTTGAGTATCACAGATCATCGAGTCCAACCATAAATCCAGCACTGCCAGGTCCACCAGAGAACTCTTGGTGAAGATGCTGACACAGGATACTCTAGAAATGCACCTTTGTAAGCACTAGCAACTACAGGGAATGTATTATTTTCACCTGGTAGTTGTTTTTGCAAACAAAGAGCCTGAGCAACATGTTCTCATCCATCAGGACTGGTGGGGTAGCATCTTATTCTGAGCTCTTTTAAGACATATCCTTTGCTTTTATGACTACTTGGGAGTCAGTAGAGTGAAATAAGAAGCAAACTGGGTTTCCCCATTGCAATTACCTTGTCAGTGGCAGCCGTGGCCTGATTCTGGCACCTTCACACTGTCCATTGACACAGAAGTTTGAAGACAAAGCCATAGCTCAAGGGATAACAGGTTGTGTTCCTCAAAGTCATTGCTGTTCTCCTTATTTTTTTTGTAGGGACATTTGCCCCTCTTTTCATTTAGCAGAGCTAAAAATAGTGTGTGAAATTAAGAATAATTTTAAAAATACAACAACAAAACCCCCCCTAGATTTCAAGGAGCATTTGGACCATGTTCCCAGTCACACAGTGTGATTTCTGGTGGTGTGCTGTGCAGGGCCAGGAGATGCAGGACTCAGTGATCCCTGTGGGGCCCTTCCAACTCTGGATATTCTGATTCCATGATTCTACGAACCTAAACCCAGAAAAGGGATTCTATGAACCTAAACCCAGAAAAGAATCAATAGAAATAGATAATACTCAGACTTGGCTGACTCTGAGCAGGACTTGAATCAATAGAAATAGATAATACTCAGACTTGGCTGACTCTGAGCAGGACTTGGGTATTTGTAAAGGCAATAGTTCTGTGATTCTATGCAAGCTGCTCTTTTTTTTGAAATGTTCTTGTTTTTCATTTGTTCCTCTCAGGACACGTTACTAGGATGGAAAGACAAGTAGGATGGCAGGGGAGGAGGGGGAAGAAACGCTATTTAATGGCATAAATATGCGGGGCAGCAATGCCAGCCACGAAAAGGGGCCTCTCATCATGGCAAACTGAGCCTTCCACTCTGTGTAAAACAAAGATGCCTTCAGCTCCAGAGGGGACAACCTCGCCCCAGCCCATCCCGAGCCGGGGGCTGTGCGGGGAGCGCCTGGGAGGGGACCCTCCCAAATCACGGTAGACCCACAGTGACTCTCCGTGGATGTCCGGAGACACTGCAAATGAGCAATTTTGGGGAGGAGGAGAAACACAGAAGGCAGTTCCAGACGGGCAGGGAATAGCGGGGCTGGGCTGGAGGCGCTCCTGCCGCTCCTTGCCCCGCACATCCCCGCATCCAGAGCCCGGGGATGCGGGAGCTCTCCTGACACCAGCCGCTCCACTGCGCCTTCTTTCCATTACCTTTCACAGGGATTTCGGAGGAGAAGTTTTGATGACCCCCATTTTCCAGGTAGGCAAAGTTTTTTTCTTTCCTCCTACAGTGGTCCTGTGGCTCTTTACTGATGGGATATCCAGCTGGGAATAGCTTAAAAGATCTCAAAATAAGATGCTACCCTCTGAAAGTCCAGCCTGTGCCTGCTGCTACTTGCAGGCTCTCCAGGGAGGTGCCCATTTCGGGCACATCGTGTTTTAGAGAGTACCTGCTGCAAGAGAATAGATTTTTTTTTTTTCCCAGGCGTTTTTCCAAGAGTTTTTTTTTTTCCATGTGCAAGCAGTGTGGGCCACAAGCTGTCACCTGCCAGGGCCAGAGGTCTAGAAAACCCCTCTGTTGAACCAAAGTCTTCTCTCGGGTAACTGAGCTGAGTTCTTCAGCTCCACTGAAGTGATGGGGCAGCAGGGCAGAGCAGCTGATTCCCCTTTGGTTTGGGGGATTTCAGGAGACACGGGTCAGACTCACCTGCCTCCATCCCTTCTAGCTGTGCTGAATTACATCTGCACAAGCTCCTCTTTTTTTGGGAGGTAACAGCACATTCAAAATGCCTGCAAACTCCTTGCACTTGGGGGGCAAGGGTTTCCTCCCCTTAGCCTTCCTGCAGCCCGGGCTTTCCCTGGCTCAAATGCCAGGACAGCTATATTAGGAGACCTGGAGAAGATCTGGGGTCCCTGGAGCTGTTGGGAAACCTTCCCCCTGGGTGGCTCTGCCCGGGAACTAAAATCACAGGGTATGTTTGGGTAGTGACAGCAATCAACACTGAAATTCCCTCCTCGTGCAGCCTGCAAACCATGGACACACGAAAAAGAAGGAAGAGGAGGTGCATTCATAAGAGTTTTGTTCCAAATGGGGCATATTTTTCTTTTCTAGTTTTATTTAGCAAACATTTGAGTGGAAAAAGTGCTGCTTGGACATGTGAGTTGGCACCACAGGCACTGCCTGCTGGGCATGTCCATGGAAAATGTTGGCCTTGAGCAGCAAGGAGGTTCCAAACTTTATTCTGCATATTTTAGCCATAGCCAGCATAATTATCCTTTCATGAGAGTGATGCCGTTTGTGTGGCTTTTAACTTGTGTGGCTTTTAATTTGTGTGACTTTCAATAAGCTCCTTGCAGGCAGAGTTAGCTTAGAGAGCAGAGCATCTTAATTTTTGTGAATTTGGGATCAATTTGTTCAGGTGTTCTGGTGTGGGAGGAGAAATACCCAGTGCAGCAGAAAGAATTTCAGGAATATCAGTGTGTGGGATAAGAGAGATCATGGCTCTGCTTTCCAGGTGCATGAGGTGACCTTTTGAGTGCATTAGAATCATCTCTGTCTGATAATCTAATGAGATACTGCAAATCAGCCAGCTAGAACTGGCACATTTGAGTCATTGTAAGTATTTTATCTGCCATAATATTACATTTGGTTCAGTTGCTCAGGGTGGAAAGAGAAGTAAGCAGAGGTCTCGGGCCCTCCTGCAAGGCCACCTCTTTTGCAGGCTCTGTCTGGGTGAATCCACATGTTTTTCAGTCATGTGTGTAACAGCCAGGTCATCTGAGTGTGGGAACAGCATTTTTCTGCTGAGCACCTGAGCACAGACCCTGATACAGGGAAGGTGGTAGTGTCCTCAGATTCTGTTCAGAGGACCCACTGTATGACATTCCCTGGGGTTTTTTTTCCCCTCTGTGCATCTCATGAGGAAAGAAATGAATCACTCAAAAATACAAATACTGAGAGAAGGCCTTTTTGGAACAACGATCCTGCTGTGGCAGAGAGAGAAGGGTCAAGGAATAATCAGATGAGCAGACCCAAGTATCCAGACACAATGAGTCAGCTCCCAATTTGCTCTTTCCATTACATTTTTTTCACTATTTGTGTTCCAAAATCGCCTTTAAACACCCGGAAAAAGGTTAGCCTGAAGAACTGGTGAAAACTGAGATTTCCATTGCAGTGTTTTGCAGCAGCAGGGGGAACTTTAAAGTCAAATATAAAAAATGTTATGAGATTGGCAACAGCATCACAACAGCTGAGGGGAACAAAATTAGGCACCATTGCCCACCCCAGATTGGGAGACCCTTTAGGTGGGGAAAGGGGTTCCCAGCAGCTGCCCCACGGTGTATCCACTCCCATCAGGGCTCTGCCTGGAGAGCCATTCTGCTGTCCAGTGCCTTCCCTCCCACCCACACACACACAGGGAGGAGGGAAGTGATTTAACTCGGGTCGGGATGATGAGTCAGACACTTGGCCAAAGCCTTCAGCACTCCCAGCCTCTCCAAAAGTTAATGTCTCCCTCTTCCTCAGCTAAAGGCTGGCTCTAAAATGGTGCTGTCTGAAGGCACCAAACTGCTGTGTCCTTCAGGAGATTGGGATCTCCTGCAGCTCTCTTTTATGGAGGGCAAACAACACAAGGAAAGCCTGTAGTAAGGTTAGAGGGACGAAGCCTTGATCTTAACTAAGACACCCCTTTAGCATTAAAGTGTTTTATACTTACAATATCCTTTACCCCTTCTACTCCCTGCAGCACAATAAAAATTGAGTCACACTGGCCTATGCAGGGACCTCGCAGTCATGGAATTACGGAATGGTTTGGATCAGAAGGGACCTTAAAGGTCATTTTATTCCACTCCCCTGCCAGGGGGTGTCCCCTGGGCAGGGACACCTTCCACTAGCCCAGGGTGCTCCAAGTCCTGTCCAACCCAGCCTTGGACACTTCCAGGGATCCAGGGGCAGCCACAGCTTCTCTGGGTAACCTGTGCCAGGGCCCCCCCATCCTCACAGAGAAGTATTTATTCCCAATATCCCACCTAATCCTGCCCTCTGGCAGAGGGAAACCATTCCCTCTTGTCCTGTCTCTCCAGGCCCATGTTCAAAGTCCCTCTCCAGCTCTCTTGGAGCCCCTTTAGGTACTGGTGGGTACCCAAGGTCACCCCAGAACCTTCTGTTTGCTAGGTTGAACAATCCCAATTATTTCAGCCTTTCCTCATAGAAGAGCTGTTCCTTCCTGAGGCCACAGTCAGGTCTCTTTGCAGACAGCTGTGCAGTTGCTCTGAGTTGATGAGGGAGGAACAGGATCCGTGGAAAAGGACTCATTGGGAACATTTGGGTGCTGAGCTGGAGGTGTGTGAGAGGCCCTTGATGTCAGAGGGCTTTGCTGAGCTGTGTCAAGCACCTCAAGGTGGTGTTCCCAAAGCATTTGGATCTCTTGTCCCACCCACGCAGGAGATCTCCAAAGAGCAGGAGGGTTTCTTCTCACCCTCATTCAAATCTGGCCTAAGATCTAGTGGGAAGAAAGGCTGTTGCTGTTGTTGGGTATCAGCAGCACTGACACCACTGACCTTCCCAGCACAAACCAGTTTGCAGAACCCTGTGGTGCACTGCAGCTGGAATGGGATGAGTCCCACCAGGCAATAGCTGGTCACCATGTGGAGAGAGGTCTCAAGAGATGCAGGGGGAGCTGAGCTGCCTTGCATTCTTCTGGAAATGCTATTTCTTGTGCAGCTGAGGCAGCAACTCAGCTGCATGACTCACTCGCACTGCCAATGCCACCAAATGCACTCTTAGTGTCCCTTCAAGCCTTTGACTCTTCCAAAAATTCCAGAAAAACCATTCAAGAAAGAAGCTCTCTTTCTTGACTGGATTCAGGTCCTTTTTTTTCATAACAGACATCCCACATGCCCCCTTTTGGTTTGTGGTGATTTGACCTCCATGCAGAGAAGCATCTATGGGCCACCAAGGGGCCATGCTGGTTAGTTCTTGTGTCCTCTGTCCTCTCTTCCTGCATATGCTGGTCACAAGTGTCACTTGAGTGTTGCCTGTGAATGTCTTTTCAAAGCTTGGGTTCTTTTGAACAGTTATAGACGTTCTCAAGAACTTTTCAGACTAGATCTCTTAATTCTTCTGCTGCTTTAAGTTATGGCAACCCTACATTAAATATACCCCATTTGCAGCTGGACCTGGTGATGGGTTGAACATCAAAGATGTTCACTTCTTCTAGTCGTTGTTTATTTGTCCCTTCACTCCATGGCTTGTGAGGGCTACAAAACAGTGCTGTCAAGCAAAGACTTTTGTACCCCTTCAGTATACACAGGTATCACCACCCACATGGTGACCTGGAGGTGGAAAGGACCTGCTACACACATTCACTGGAGGTCTGGCCAGGCAGGTGAAGAGAGAGGAACGGGAATATGTGCATCTGTGTGGATCAGGGGTGGTGGAGCTAATGGGGGCATGGCATGGTTGGACACACACCTGGAGAGAAAGCAGGGAATTGGAAGGTCCTGATGCACTGTCCATAGCTCCACCACCTAATCCCTCCCTTCAGACTGGCAGAGAAGCTAAAGCAGTTTTAAATCACATTCCAGCAAAGGAAATATTTTAATCACTAAGCTTTCAAGTCAGTATAAAATCTGCATTAGTGGCACAGTGATGTGTCCCAGTGATGGAGACATCTAGTTTGTCACAGACAGGGTTTATGAGGAGCATTGGGTGGCTTTTGGTCATCCCAGCAGAGTGAAGAGGTTGTTTATTGTGTTTAACATGTGATTTGTTTTTCCCACAGGCATCTGAGTACCCTGAGGGACTGCTGAGATGTTCCAACAAGCTTTGCTTTCCACTCTCCTTTGTGTGACTTTAGTTCCTCTCCATGCTCAGTTTGATGGGGATTCTGGAGATGTCAGTCCTACTTCCTGTGCAGGTATTAACTCAAACAATTTTGGTCACCTTTATGGGCAGCAATTTTAACAAAAGCAATGGCCATGATCAGTTGTAGAACCTGCTTGCCAGGAACTGACAGTGGGACATTCCACCTCTCCTGTCCCTTTGCACTCCTATGGTGACAATCCATCTGTAGGGAACACTGGCCTCCTCCACCCAAAATCACATTTCTGGAGGTAGAGATGGAAGAGCTGGGGTCTGCCAGTGGAAATGGAAGAGCTGGGGTCTGCCAGAGGTGGCCTCCCAGCAGATGCAGTGACAAACACCAGTCAATCTCCAGAACTCTGCTCTCTATCTGATGCCAAAAAATTCTTTGCTTTAAATTTGATTATTTCATTGCTTTTCAGTTGCAATGCAGAGGTGATTTACTTGTCCAGCCTGATTGCCACAAAAAATAGCAAGATTTTCAAGATTGATTCAGTACTATCCAGTGCTGTGTTAATAGTTGGATTTGATGATCTTAGAGGTCTTTTCCAACCTCAGTGATTCTGTGATTCCATAGCAGATCTTAGGATTTAGAAGTCCTGGGCACTGGGGAGCCATCTAAGCCCAACACAGATGTCACTTCTAGAGCTAGGTGGGACTTGTGCTTTTCCCAGTATTGCACTTGATCCAGGTTTCTGGGGGACAGTGAAGGGGGTGCATGAAGTGCTCTGACATGGTCTGAACAATTGTCTCCCTGCAGAAAAGAGGAACTGCCCCATCAATGTCTACTTCATCATTGACACCTCGGAGAGTGTTGCTCTGCAGACTGTGCCCATCCAGAGCCTCGTGGACCAAATCAAGCGGTTCATCCCCGTGTTCATCGATAAACTGGAGAGCGAGCTCTACCAGAACCAGGTCTACATCACCTGGCAGTTTGGTGGGCTCCATTACTCAGATGTGGTGGAAATTTACAGCCCTTTAACGAGCAGCAAAGACATTTACCTGCCTAGACTGTCCGCTATTAACTACCTTGGCCGGGGCACCTTCACGGACTGCGCCATCTCCAACATGACGCAGCAGATCCAGACCCAGATGGCCACCGGCGTCAACTTTGCAGTGGTCATCACCGATGGCCACGTCACTGGCAGCCCCTGTGGGGGGATGAAGATGCAGGCTGAGAGGGCACGGGACATGGGCATCAAGCTCTTTGCAGTGGCCCCCAGTGAGAAGGTCTACGAGCAAGGGCTGCGGGAGATCGCCAACCTGCCGCACGAGCTGTACCGCAACAACTACGCCATCACGCAGAGGGACACCCTGGACATCGACGTCAACACCATCGACAGGATAATCCAGGCTATGGTATGACATGCTGCACGAAGCCAGGGGGGTCAAGAGAAGCAGTGCATGCATGTGGGGGTCATTTGCCCCTGTGTTGGGATTTTGGTAGGGCTCTGGAGTGTGCTCTGGAGTCTTTTTTCTGGTACGTAACCAGGGCTCCTTGGTTTGTGCCTCTTGTTTCCCAGCATGTCTGAGCAGGCTGGCACCTCAGTCCTGGCTCTTGCTGAAGACCAGACCCATACCCTAGCCTGCTCCCCCATCCAGGGACTCATGGAAGAGCATGCCACACTGAGACACATGCTCACCATCAGCACGGTCCTTGAGACCCCACCTGCGAGGCATTGTTGATGGGGGGCTCTGCTCAGAGCATCTTTACAGCCATGAGACCTTTACCACTTCATCTCCCTCACCATCATGCATGCCTCCAAGGAAGGGTGGGATGCTTTCCCTTGGGGCTGACCTCCTGAACTGATTCTCTCCATCCTGTTCTCTCCTTTGCAGAAACACGAAGCTTACGGCGAGGTGAGTGAGCTGCATCTTTCTGCTGGTGCCACATGACACAGATTTAAGTTGCCTCAATTAGAGAAGACCAGCTTGTACCCCAAAACAGCATGGACCTCTGTGGGATGGGTCTCTGCCCACTTGGGGATCAGTGCAGAGTCTGGGGACATATCCTCTTGCCCAGTGGTTATAATGGCACTCTGGATTTACCCCCTGCCTCTCACCTGTTATGAGTTTAGGTCTATGGAATAGACTTGTTTCATCACTTTGAAGTCATGTTCCCCTTCTGTAGGTGCTGCACAAGCTGAATCTCCTGCCCTGCTGCTACCACAGGGACAGGGTTTAGCATACAGAGGGAGGAGCATGCAGGTGATGCTCCAAAGGGTGTGTCTGTCCCCTGAGGACCTCAGATGAACAAGCCCCCACTGCCTCTGATGCTTGGCAGTCCTGCTCTTCCAGGCTGGGCCCAGAGCCAAGCTGTAATGAACATTTTCATGGAAACTTTCTGCTCTTAATTGACAGGCAGCACTTCTCAGTGTGCTTGTTGCTGCTGCAGCCCTGACCCAGCTGGAGCCACAGTAGATTTTAGCCCTGAGTTCATGGGGAGAGGTGCATGGAGAGCCCTGGGTGTGGAACTGAGCTGAGTTTTGGATGCACACTGCCCCAGCATATGAAGCAGTGGCACGCTGTTTAATTAAACACCTCCCCTTTTAATTTCTTGTATTTCAGTGCTACAAGATGAGCTGCTTGGAGATTGCAGGTCCACCTGGTCCCAAGGGATACCGAGGGCAGAAGGTAAGGAGCTCTAAGCTGTGGGAAACACAATAATGCCCGGGCCTGCCACAACCACTGCAGGATGCCCTAGACCCCACCTCAGCTGCACCCAGGTGGGAAATAACTCCTCAGAATCTGCCTTGGCCTTGGGTGGCACAGTGGCACACAGCCAGCACTGGTGTGCCCATGTCTGTGCCAAGGCTGCCAGCAGAGCAGGGTGACATCCGAGCATTCACCATGCACCTCCAGCCCCTGAGGACAACAGGAGTGAGGCAGCAGCTGTCCCTGAGTTTCCCACTCTCAAGGGCAGAGCTCTACATGCATAGAGTGTCCCAGTCTCCTGCCCAAGCTCTATGTGCTCCCATCCCCAGACAGTCTTTCCCTGACTTCCCCAGAATAAAGCAGGTCCTGCTATGTCTGAGCAGCCACAGGGAGCATGATGCTACCAGAAATTGCCATTTTCTCACTCAGCACCAAGCTTGGATTTACACTGGATTTTTTCTTTCCTTAGGGTGCAAAGGGGAACATGGGTGAGCCAGGCTCCCCTGGGCTGAAGGGACGACAGGTGAGTTGTGGAAAACCCTCCCCTCTGTTTGTTGGGGCTACACCTCTGATGACCTCAAGTTAAATCTCTATATCTTCCTCCCTGAAGGGCGACCCAGGTATTGAAGGTCCCATCGGATATCCTGGTCCCAAGGTGAGAATCCCATAATCAACACCTGAGCTCTTTCAGTGGTGAAGAAGAGGGAGCTTTGCTCCTCCCTCTTACCTGCCCATTTCCCACCCCAGACCCCTGTGCTCCACTGCCTCCATTCCCTCTGTTTTCCCAGGCACTAATGCAGTGATTTTCTTTTTTGTCTTTTTTTCTTTTGGTCTAGGGTCTCCCAGGGCTGAAAGGAGAGAAGGTGAGAAGGAAGACACAGAATGGCTGGCTGGGCACTTGGCAGAGGCTGTGCTGATCCCTTTCTGATGCAGAGAGGGAGAGATTAGAATTGCAGCCATGGGGAGGGATTTCCAAGAGCATCCCAAAGCCTGTCTCATCCTTCAGGCATTGATCACGACGTGATAAAATGGTGATGTTTTTAGGATGTAGATGTTGGGGGGGGATGTAGACACAGTGCCTGACTTCCTGTCCTCTTTTTCTCCCAGGGAGAAATTGGATCCGATGGACGGAGGGTAAGAAAAGACATTTTCTAACTTGAATGTTGCTTCAGCTACCAACCCTTGGAGTGTGTGCTAACAGATTCCACTTTTTTCCCCCTTTCTCCCAGGGTGCCCCTGGTTTGGCAGGCAGGAACGGCACTGATGGACAGAAGGTAACTGGGAGCACTGGGAACACCCCATAGTGTCACTGCTGCTGTTTCATTTCTTTACCCTCTCTTGTCCCCACAGGCTGTTTAGTTTCTCCTGTGCCACATGCTGGCTTTCTGTGCTGACTGAGGTTTCTGTGACCTTATTTGCACATTATTTTGCATGTCCTGTAGAAATACATTAAATAATTCAGGTCACAGAAGTGAATCATAGAATATCCTGAGTCGGAAGGGACCCATAAGGATCATCCAGTCCAACCTCTGGCCCTGCAGGCACCCCAACAATCCCACCCTGTCCCTGAGGGTGTTGTCCAAACACTTCTTGAGCTCTGGCAGCCTTGGTGTTCTGTGCCTGACCACCCTCTGGGGGAAGAACCTTTCCCTAATATCCAGCATAAACCCCTCTGACACATCTTCATACTGCTCAGTGCTGTCCCTCTGTCAGCAAGGTCTCTGCAGGACTTCGAGGGTAACCTCTGTGCTCAGGCTGAGAATATGATACAGCCAAATAATTTCAGTGTAGATGCCTTATCTTGAGTGTTAGTGACCCCTACAGGACACGGACATAGAAAGCTTTGCAGAAATTTGATTTTCAGGGCAGTTCATCATAGACTCTGAAATTTGATCTCCAACCTTGTTCTTAGTGTTAAAGCCCTAAAGCCAAGTTAAAGGGCCTTGCAACAAAGTCCCTGGCTTTGTCCACTGGCCAGCACACACTGGCTTTGCTCTGCACTGTCTCATGTCCCCAGCTCAGTGTATCTGTGAGCTAATACCAGTTTTTCCCATTCCTCAAATGCCTGCTGAAACTCTAAAACAACCTTCAGTCCCCCCTCTAAAACACTAAAGCCCTTCAGACTCCCCCATTGTCTATCTGGGAGAAGCTGTCTCAGCAATGAGGACTAAGCTGTTCACCCAGGGCACACGTGCAGGATAAGCATGCCTGAATTCCCACTACCACTTATGACTTTACACTGATTTCTCCTTCTCCACTTGTCTCTGCACACCCCATTTCTGTTTAAGGAATACACTTGCTATTTTTATTACCTGGCTTGGTCACAGGTAAGGTCAGCAGATGATGCTAAAAGTTATTAACTGTTAACAGGAAAAGCTGTGTTTTCCTTCAGGCACCTACAACTTCTCAGTCTTTTTCTTTTGAATGCAATCTCTCCAGGGCAAGCTGGGGAGGATTGGACCACCGGGATGCAAGGGTGACCCTGGTGACAAGGTAGGAGCACTTTATTCTTTCATCAGCACATCAGTTGTATAGCTGTTGAGTGAGTTACAGATGAAGAATGATAGCCAGTGAGAGGTTACTGGCCCATTTGATCTGATCCCACACGTGGGATCCCTGGAATGGGGAGCACAGCCTGATTTTTCTGTGCCTCCTTTCCATGGATAAGTAAGCTGGGAGCCCCCAGCATCACTCCCACAGAGAGAGGAGGAACTTCTCCTTTCATCAACACTGCAACAAGAAAAACTACTTTAGTCTCTCGAACATTTGATCTATTTTTAATCTATTTGATTAGAAATTTGCATTTGTTTTATTCTGCAGGGAAAATGTTCCCACTGTGAAATATGTGATTCTTTGTCCTTTCCCTCCCCAGGGCCCTGATGGCTACCCAGGAGATGCAGGAGACCAAGGTGAAAGAGGAGATGCAGGCATAAAGGTACAAATGCTCTGGATACCCAGCATAGTATGGACAGAGGCCACCAGTGGGGACAGCTAAACACCATTTCCTGTATTTATTCCTAAATCCTACACTGCTCATGGTGCAGCATGCTGACAAGGCAGGCAATGACCATTGCTCTCTGCCTGTTTCAGGGAGACCCTGGCCGGCCTGGACGCAGTGGACCCCCAGGACCTCCAGGAGAAAAAGGAAGCCCGGTAGGTTCATGCAGAGTTCAGGTGATTCCAGTGTCTTACTGTGGTCTGCTCCACGTGGCATGGAGCTGGAGCAGAACCAACTGCATGGCCAAAGGTGGCAGCGTGCCAGGGCATCCTGGTGATCCTGCTGATTAGCTCACCAGCATGGAGACTGCACAGGGTGGTTTTGGGAGCTCTCCCAGCATGTGTGTCCCCACTAATACAGAGGGAGACAGGAGAGGACACCACACAACACTCGTGCAGCAAAATGAGGATGGGTCTTGAGCATTCATGGAGAGCAAGGAAAAGCAAAGAAATTGGACTTGGAATGATTTCTTTTTCTGTCTGGCCCATTCGTAGAATCACAGGATGGTTTGGGTTGGCAGGCACCTCAAACATCATCCAGTTCCAACTCCCCTGAACCTGGCCTTGAACACTTCCAAGCATGGGGCTGAGATAGCCTCTCTGGCTTTGGGGAGGGCTGGACAGATGCTGTAAGGGACAGCTGACAAACCTGTTGTTAGTTGGTGGCAGAAAGGTGACATCACACTGTTCCAAAGCCAGAGCCTGTGCTCTTGGACGTGCCATTTGGGCATGTAGGGTGTGTGGAAGTAGAAGTTGGGTGCTCACACACATCTCTGTTCAGGGTGGACTGCTTGACACAGGACAAACTGTGTTTCTTTTTCTTCTCCAAGGGACTTCCAGGCAATCCTGGAGCTCAAGGGCCTTCTGGAAACAAGGGAAGGAAAGGTGAAGCAGGACCCCCTGGACCCAAAGGAGAGCCTGTAAGTGTCTGAATAGATCCCTGGACAGTGGGCACACCATGGGAACCTGATGTGATTTCATGGATGAGCACTGAGAAACTGCCCTGTTCAGCTTGTGTGTCCTGCCTTGTGCATCCCAAAAGATGTGCAGATGCTGATATACTTGTCTCTCCCATCACAGAGCAGTACTCCCATAAGCCTAAGCCTGATGTTAACCATTTCACCTTAGAGAAGCATCCTATGTTCCCACATAGCCACAAAGACCTGGCCAAGCTATTCTCTAGCAAGTTCCCCAAACCTCTGGCTTCTTGCTGGAGCTCACAGAGTCAAGATCTAGTGGCCATTATGGTACACCTCTCTGAAAAGGGCAATGCCACATCACTGGTGCCACACAGACCCAAGTTAATATGATGGGACACTGCAAATTTTGGGCAGTGGTTTGGAGATGATGTTCCCTAGCACAGCTCCACCAGCACCAAGAGGCCAGAGCCCAGCCAGCTTGTGTCCTTGTGGGGAAAGCAACACTGGATGAGCTGGAAGTAAATCAGAGTCTTTAATCCTGAGGGAATGAGCCAGGAGTGTTTGTGGTCACCCTGGTGAAAGAACAGTCTGGCTGTGGCATCCCAAAATGAAGCATGGGCATCCCTGCTCCCCTGCTGCCAGGCACACACTCACTAAGGGGGCAAGCATGCATCTCCCTGGCCTGGGGAAGGAGGAGGTAGAGCAGCCAGGTGTCACTGCTCAGGTAACATCCACCTTCTCACCCCTTTTATGTGACCTCCTGTGTCTGCCAAGGGTCGGCGTGGAGATCCAGGAACAAAAGGCAGCAAAGGCACTCCTGGAGGCCCAGGAGAAAGGGTGAGTAAAGCAACTGCCCAGACCATTGCAAAAGAGTCCGAGATGGGTGGGACTGGTGTGTGTGATGTGCTACTACCCAGCCCTGCAGTGTCCAACACCAGAGCTGGGAACCACAGATCCCACTGTGTTGTGCTCCTACTGCTGGCATCAGGTACAGCCTCCTCCAGGGCTTGGTCCAGAGAGGGGGTGAAGGGCACTGAAGCTCAAGGTTAAGAGACACATTCTGAGGCTCTGCTGCCCTGACACTGTTTCAAGCCAAGAAACAGCAGATTTGAGAAGGGCATCAGGCTTCCTCACTCCCTGGAGCACTGCCATGCACACAGATGGCATTGGAGACATCCCTGACCAGGAATACCTTTACCCTCCTCACAGGGCGATCCTGGTCCAGAGGGTCCTCGTGGTCTTCCTGGTGAGGTTGGAAACAAAGGAGCAAGGGTAAGCGTGGGGCAGGGGTTGGTGACAATCAGGAGGAAGGGGGAGCACTGCTGCCATCCAGGGCAGCTTGCCTGGCTTCCCTCCTCATGCACATCTGCCTCTGTACATTCCTGTGCCTTTCTTTGCTCTACAGGGAGACCAAGGACTGCCAGGACCCCGAGGTTCTCCGGGTGCTGTGGGAGAGCCAGGCAGGATAGTAAGTCATGCTTATGTGACCTTGTCCTCCCCCTGCAGTGAGAGTTTGCCCTACTCACATAAGCTGCCTACACTGACCCTCCTGAGGAGAACCTGCATAACCTTTCCTCAGGGAGGCTGAAAAATTAGCCCAGAGGCCCCTAAATAGCCTCTAGGGCAAGGAGAAGTCCCAAGACCCAGGAGTCACTTCTTCTCCATCACTCCTGGTCCCAGGTGTTCCCATGACATTATGGAAGGGACCCTCAGAGTGGGTCACTGGGAAGAGGGAAGATGGGACTCCACAAGCATCCATTTGTCCTGGGTCTATGGTTAGTCCAGCACTCCACTGTGGCAGTGGTGCTGTGACACCCATGTGGCTCTAAGGGACATGGGAAGCAAAGTGCTGAAACAGTCACTGTGACAGTAAACTCTTCAGAAAGGGAGATAGTCCTGCAGCACCATCTCAAGAGCTGGATTCTCCAGCCCAGTCCCCTGTGTGGCCAGGGGAAGAGAGATGGTCTGTCAGGGAACATCCTCACCCGCTCTCCCTGCTCTCCCCAAAACTATCCTGCAGGGATCGCGTGGGGACCCTGGTGACCTGGGCCCAAGAGGTGATGCTGGACCACCAGGACCAAAGGTAAAGTTCATGAATGAAACTCTGCATTTGAAAGGGTGGGCTTGTGTTCCTATTTATTTATTTGGAAAAAAAAAAATAAAAAAGGCAGTTTCCACTGCAGAAACTTGTGTGACTTGGAGACAGAATCAGACCTGAGCCTCCCTATGGGGCAGAGATATAGGTCTAGTTCCAGCCAAGACATTTCTGATTACACCCCTTACCCTGCACAGATTCAAGGGCACCCCTGGCATGTGACATCCCCAAGATTCTGTGAATCCTTGTTCCACACAGCCATTCCCAATGCTTCAAGGCCAGCCATAGAAGTCTTGGCTCCTGGTGGTGTCTTGCCCCAAGAGAAGATTAAAGTGGCTGTGACTGTCACACCAGGCACCACCAGGTCAGAAAGGCCAGGTTTGGCATCTCACACGTGTTTTTTTTTCTACCAAAGGGTGACAGAGGCAGACCTGGCTTTAGCTACCCTGGACCCAGAGGGCCACAGGTATGTTCTCCTCATTCAGCACACGAGGAAGTCTGTTTCAGTGGGTGAGCAGCCTGAGAGAAGAGGGAAGGAGGAAGAAAAATGACCAGAGGGTAGAGCCTGTGATAAGGAGAAAGGGGGTTGAACACCAGGATTGAACCTGGTCACAGCTCCATCAGTCTCATGGCAGAGGTGCTGGGGACCTCAGGGATGGGGAGGTGGCTGCACCCACCACCCCAACCATCAGCCTGAAGCTACACCTGCTCTTCAGCCTCTTGCCCCTCACTGCAGTCTTTGGGTGTGCACAGTGCAGGGCCAGTCAGGTGCTGACCTCTCCCTCCTGTCCCTTTGCAGGGTGACAAGGGTGAGAAAGGACTGCCGGGACCCAAGGTGAGTGGGATTGTCTCCATCACCTGTTTTTTATGTACTGACTGAAATGCCAAGGAGTTGTCTCCCAACCCTACCAAGCCTGACTGTATCTCCCAAGCTCATCGTCTTTTGCAACCATCTGAAAAATGCATTGCAGATCTTCTTTTTCCTTAGTTAATGCCTGTATAAACACTCTTTATTTGCTCTGCACTGAACTGCTGGTTTAGAGCAGGGGCCAGGCAGCCATGTGTTTGTGATGCAGCACTGCCTTTGCCTGAGCACATCCAGATGTGCTCCATACTGGATCTGTTTTTCCTTCCATTGAGCAGGGAGCAAGAGGTGACCTTGGACCAAAAGGAGGGCAAGGGACCAAAGGAGAGAAGGGGGAACCGGTAAGCAGACTGCCCATACTGCCTGCAGGGTCAGTGTCCTGCCAGTCCTGCCAGCTGTGCTGGGGGTGACACTGCCCGGTCTCTGTCTGCTCTGTGTCCCCAGGCTCAGCTGTGGCAGGCTGGTGGCCGTGCCTGACGAGGGGGTCAGGAGGAGCCCTGAACATCACCAGCCTTGCCTAGGAAATATTTGACTCTTCTTTTCTTCTTCCCCAGGGTGATCCTGGCCCAGGAGGTGAGCCTGGATCCCGTGGTCCACGTGGTGAACCAGGCCTTGAGGTACAGTCCCATGGCATCATGCTTGTGCAAATGCTGTTGGAGGGGACAGCAGCTGCCAGATATGTTTGCTGGTTCACAGTGGAGCTTCCCTTCCCTTCCCTTCCCTTCCCTTCCCTTCCCTTCCCTTCC
>JAWWEE010000002.1:5609130-5623035 GCA_035221455.1 Xenops minutus
TTTGGGCTCGTCCGGGATTTGAACCCGGGACCTCTCGCACCCTAAGCGAGAATCATACCCCTAGACCAACGAGCCGCGGTGAGCACCATCCTCTGCCCCCCCCACACGCTCCATCGGGACACCCCAAACACCTCCCCAGTTCCCAACTAAACCCCGCTGCACCCACAGCGCCACTCGCGCCACGCACAGCCCCGCACCGCCCGCTCCCGCACCGCCCGCACCAATCCCGCACCAATCCCGCACCGCTCCGCACCAATCCCGCACCGCTCCGCACCAATCCCGCCCCGTCCCGCACCAATCCCGCACCAATCCCGCCCCGTCCCGCACCAATCCCGCACCAATCCCACACACGCTCACAAATCACCCTCGCCCACCCACGCCCAGCGCACTCCCCTCCCTCGCCCCGCACCGCCCCACGCCCCCACACCAAAGCCCCCCCGCGCACCCCCCGCATCCCCACGGACACCCGCGCACAGCCCACCCCACACACGCCCCGCACCGACCCCCCCTCTGCGGGACGGCCCCGCACAGGGGCTGCTGCTGCTGCTGCTGCTGCTGCTGCTGCTGCTGCTCCCGCAAAGCGCCGCCCCTTCCCCCGCTGCTCCGGGGGCTTCGGGCAAGGAGGAGCCCCCAGACCCGCAGCTGCTGCCGGGGCACAGGTGGGCGCTGAGCTGCGAGCTCCGCCTGCCCCTTCCCAGGCAGAGCCCCCCGGGGGGACCCCCGCCCGCACAGGGGGCGAGGGTCGCGCACAGCCCCGGCTGCCCCGAGCCCCCCAAACCGGGGGGATCCGCAGGGCGGCGGGGCAGGGGGGCTGCGCCCCGGCTCCTTGGTCTAGGGGTGTGATTCTCGCTTTGGGGGAGAGAGCTCCCGGCTTCAAATCCCGGACGAGCCCCAATTTTTGCCCTCCCACCGTCCCCCCTCTGCCTGGCACCTCGGGGCAAGTGGCACCAGCCGAGGGCTGGGTCACCCATCCCTCCTATGTGGGCACAGCCCTGTGGGCAGGATGGACCCCCAAGGTCCGTGCTGCCAGGTGCGTGGGCAGGACGGCAGGAGGAGGTTGGGGGGAAAGGGCTGGTGGAGGCAGGTCTGGGCACCGCAGAGCAGAGCGGGTGCTCCCAGCAGCTCCGGGGTCCTGTTTTTGGGGTGTGCTAAAGAAGCTTTCCAGTCTGACCATTCAGGAGCACTCCGGCAGTCACACTCCCAGCACCCCAGACTTGCTGCTGGGACCAAAACCCTTTCCCTATGGACGGCTCCGGTGCCCCAAACGGGGCCCCTCTTGGCTTCCCGCACATCCCACTCTCATCGAGCCTCAAGAGGATTTCCTCCCCGGCTCCACCCCGGGCTTCCCCTTGCAGTGTCTCAGACGCCGGGATCCTTAAAGCAATTCAATCACGGCTCCGTGGCAGAAATAGGTCGAGCTGGTGCGTCTGGAGATGGACCCCGAACCAAGGAATCCCCATCCCCAGCGTGGGCACACCAGGATCCCCTTACTGCTCCCGGAGAAGGGGATGTAGCTCAGCGGGAGAGCGCTTGCTTTGCATGCAAGAGGCCCTGGGATCAACCCCCAGCATCTCCATATCTTTTTGCCCCACCAAAAACCCCCTCTCTGATGGCTGCGGGGCTGCCAGAGATGCCTTCTGGCACCTCAAGGATGTGTAGAAATGCCCATGGCTCTTTCCCTGCCCTGTCTGGACACTGCAGGGCAAAAGGGGCCTCTGTTTTCCTTTTCCCACGGGGAAAAAGGGGTGAACATCGGTGCAGGGGGAGCAGCCGGGAAGGGGAAGGGTTGTTGGTGCCCGAAAACGCGTCGGGGAGCTGGACAAAGGAGCCGGGCTGCACTGCTGCGCCCCAGGCATGTGGGACAGGGCGATGCGGGGGGAAATCCACGCAGCAATCCGGGAAAATGCTACCCCTCCCCGTAGCATCTTTTTTCTGGCTTCTCCCGGGTCTGCAAAACCTGGAAAGTCCCGGGTGTGTGTAAATGTCCCCCCACCACGTCTTGCCCTGGTGCCTTCACAGTCCCTGCCCGAGGCATTGCCGGGGTCTTTGAGCTGCTCATCAGGGAGAGGAAGAAGGAGGAGGAAGGGGGATAGGGCCGGAGCGCCTCGATGACCCCCCCCAATACTCTCTCTTCCCGGGACCCCGGTGCGGGCACCGCAGCGGGAACGGGGGCGATGGGAAGGGGTAAAACCGATCGCTGTGAGCAGGATTCGAACCTGCGCAGGGAACCCCTATTGGATTTCGAGTCCAACGCCTTCACCCCTCGGCCATCACAGCCGCAATTCCCCCGTGGGGAGGGGGACACAGGGGGGGTTAGGGTTAGGGTTAGGGACACAAACCCCCTGTCACCCCCGGCCACCATCCCCGCTGTCCCGGCCAGTGTCGGGCACCCGGCTCCTTGCTCTTAGGGCTATGATTCTCTCTTAGGGGGCGAGAGATCCTTCAAATCCCGGACGAGCCCCAAATTTTTTTTGGGGGGGCACCCATCGCTGCGTTCGCGGCACGGATAGAGCGATGCTGCCTGGCACAGGGCGGCAGGCACGGCCGGTCCCCTCCTGCGTGGGGAGGGGGCTGTGGGGGCAGTGGGGACAGTAGGGCATGGGTGGGCAGCACTGGGGAATCGCCCCTGGGGAAAATAAAAGCCTTCCCGGCGTGAAAGTGGAGTTTATCATCGGTGCCACGTGGGGCTGTCGGGGAAAAAACAAAACAAAACAAAACAAAGAAACACCAAAACACATCTAGAACAAAACAAACAAAACAACACAAAAAAAAAGCCAAAAGTGGAGATGCTGGGGATTGAACCCAGGGCCTCTTACATGCGAAGCAAGCGCTCTCCCACTGAGCTACATCCCCTACCTGACAACGCTTGGGAGAGGATATCTGATCCCTGACATTACAGGGGTTGTGTCTACGTTTGTGAGAAAACATGTCAGTGGGAGGAGAGACCCTGCGACCACCCCACGGCGTGCTGTTTGCAGGCAGCTGGGGGATGCAAGGGCTGATGCTCCTCGCACCTGGTCCTCAGAGGGCAGCAGCAGTGCGGTCCACCAAGGAAGGGTCGTCCCAAAAGGAAGGGGTGTCTCCCAAGCTGGGGCTTTATCCAAAGCAGGGGCTTTTATCCAAAGGAGGGGTTGTATCCAAAGGATGGGTGGTATCCAAAGGAATGCTTATCCAGGAATTGAACTTTGGATGTCTCGCACCCAAAAATGAGAAGACTATCCCTACACCCCACAAGCACCCCCAGACCCTCTATCCTCCACATTTTGAGGGGTACAGCGGAGGCTGTGGTTTTGTACAGCACATCCACAGCTTTGAGGAAGCATTTCCACATCAGCTGTGCCAGGGGGCAGCGCCAGGGCTGTATGTGGGGCTCTGGCAGCCCCACAGCCAGCAGGGAGAGAGCTGGGGGAGTAAAAAGGCATGGAGATGCTGGGGGAGTAAAAAGGCATGGAGATGCTGGGGGTTGATCCCAGGGCCTCTTGCATGCAAAGCAAGCACTCTCCCGCTGAGCTACATCCCCCTGATCCAGCATCCCTCCCTGCCTGCCCTTGAGGCTCCATCCTGCCCACGGGAATGTGCCCAGCTGGGATGTGTGACCAACCCCACTATGCTGGGCACTGCTGTTCCAACCCGTGTCACAGCCCCATGGGCACCAGGGGCAGGGGGGTGCCCAAAACAAGGGCTCATCTGGGAGCTGGTCACAGGACCTCGCACTTGAGTTGATAGTCATACCCCTAGACACAAGAGCCAGGCTAGAGCCATTCCCCCTGCCCCATGTCCTCCTTTGCCCCATGACACTGGGCACAGGGTGAAGGGTCCTTGATGCCCCCATCTCCTACCACCACCCCTCAAAGACCTCTTCCACAGGGTCCCAGAGTTAATGATCTCTCTCTCCCTTACGACACAGATCCCAATGTGGCTTTGGGTCAAGGGACAGGCACTGTGAATGCTGGGTTAGCCGCAAATTCTCCCATCAATTCTTTTTTTCCCAGCCCCCAGGAGCTGCCAACCGTGGGGGTCAGCAAGGGTATTGGGGCTGGGTGCCATGGGGGGCAGGATATGGGGAATTTTTCAGGACACAGGTCCTGAGGGTTGGGCTGCCTGTAGCTGTGCTGGGGTGGGAACACAAACAGCTGTGGTAGCCCCAGCTGGGGGGGAACAGGGTGAAGAGCTGACTTTCAGAGAGCAGCGAGCCTCCAATGCTGATTGCATCGCATGGCTGTGCCAGAGCAGGGACTCCCTTTATCCAAATCCCCTGAGCTGACTGAGGTGACCTAGGAGGATGGTTCAGCCACAACCTTGCTCCTCTCCTCTCCCCTGCCCTTCTTATCACAGAGGTCTGGGGAGCAGGGGGCAAAGGTAACACTGCACCCCATGATTTCCAGGTCTTGTAACCCCCTTGGGACACCTGGCTCCTTTAACCCCACACACCTAGCACTGAGAGCAGCCACCTCTCACAGCAATGGCTGCATCGCCCTTCTCCTCTTTGGGAAGTGTGCAGGCACCTCTCAGGAAATGTGAATTACCAGCCCTGGAATGTTTAATTAAACAATTCTCAAGTTTAAGACTCAAATTCCCTCATAGGGATTTGGGCTCTGCTTTCATTGCGCTCATCCCCGTCTCTCCCCAAGGGCTGCCATCCACAGCAGAATCTCAGAGGAGAAGAGGGTGTAGGACAGCCGGGAGCAATGTCTGTTGATGGTTTGGGCTCAGGGTGAGACACAGAGCCAACAGGGCTGCGGGCTGACTGGGATGCAAGCCTAGTGAGCCCCTTTACCACAGGGAGCCCCAGGAGGGCCAGACTGGGATGCCAGTGCCTTTTGATTTGCCTGCTTCTTCCCCCATGACTCACACATGTGGGCACCCTGTTATTTTCCTGCCTTATTGGATTTCCAGCCCTGGGGAAGAACTGGAGCCCTTGCCAGAACTATTGCCTGTCTGGCTCCCCAGGCGTGGTGGGGAAGGCACCCTGAGAAACAGCAGTGAGCCCCTGCCCTGTGCTCAATCTGTGGGTGTCTGAGGTGGGATGTCCTCAGCAGTGCCCTCTTCTCCCTCTTATCCTGGCCATACAACCACTTTCTCTCCCCTTCCTAAGGCTGAAGAGCAGGCATCCTCTCTGCCTTGGTGGGAAACTGCATTGCAACACTTTGGTGGGTGAGGATTTTTCACAGAATCAGAGAGTGGTTTGGTTTAGAAGGAATCTACAAGACCATTTCATTCGAATGCCCCTGCCATGGGCAGGGACACCTTCCACTAGACCAAGTTGCTCCAAGCCCCATCTGACCTGGCCTTGAACACTTCCAGGGATGGGGCACACAGGTCCCATCTCCACCTGCCATGCCTGCAGGATCCCAGCCCCAGGGGCTCTGTCTCTGACCTGTCTGGCTCCTGGATGTGTGTCCCCAAGTGCTCTGGCCAGCAGTCCTTGCCCCAGTGAGGAGGATGAGGGATGCTGCCTGTTGATGCCAGCTTGCCCTCCCAGCATTGCCCTCAGCTCGGTGCCCGGATGCTGCTCTGGGATATACCTTTTACAGCTGAGCAAAGGCACAGGTGGTAGACCTGTCTCTTCATCCTCTCCCACTGCTGTGAGGCACCACAATTTTTGTCTTCCCATCTGGTTGTGATGGCAAAGAAGCCATGGATTGATGTGCTGGGTCGGCCCATCAATGATCCACCCACCACCAACCCTTCCATCCTTATCACCAGCACCATGCTGCCTGGGGTTTCCATGGAATCACAGAATATCCTGAGTTGGAAGGGGTCTGTGTGTACCATCGAGTCCAACTCCTGGCTCAGCACAGGACAACCCCAAGAATCCCACCACGTGCCTGAGGGCACTGTCCAAATGCTCCTTGAGCTCTGTCAGTCTTGGGGCCATGACCAGTGCCCTGGGGAGCCTGTTCCCGTGGCTGACCACCCTCTGGGGAAGAACCTTTCTCTAATATCCAACCTAAACCTCCTCTGACAAAGTCTTCACTCCGGATGGTCCCATTCACTTGGTATTCACATCAATCTTCCCCTTTCCATAACAGGTCTCTGTGCTTCTCCACTTGTTCCTTCTCCAACAATGACTTCCCCTCCTCCTTCCCACCTCATCCATCCCCAGGGTGGGGAGGCACCCACCCTCCAGGAGCAGGAGGATACCAAGTGATCACATGGAGAAGGTTTCCTCCAAGGTCATGAAGCAACTGAGCAGGAGACATGAAACTCAACAGGCATGGCCAGAGAGTTGCACCTGGGCTATACTGCAGGCTCTTCTCAGAAATGCTCCTGCTTATGCTGCTTTTGAAAGCTGTAAGTGGGCAATGCTGGGACCAAATCCCAGGACCCAGCTGTTTCTCTCCATGTGCACACTTCCACCTGCTGAGCATTATTTTTCATCCCAGTCTCAGTCTGTAGCTCCCTGTTTCTCACCAAGACCTTTGGCTGCACTGCCTTTGCAGGAACCTGTGTTTTAGGGCCTGATCAGCAGGTCTGTGGGGTCCTGCCCACAGCAAATCCTGGCTGGGGGGGATACGTGGGGGAGTGAATTCAGGACAGCTCCTGAGCTGGGAGCCAAGGTGGCACAGCTCCCAGCTGGAGTCAAGGCCCTTGTGGGAGACAGAGTCCCTGGGACAGGGAGCCCTGCAGGGCACCAAGGTCCTCACCTTGCTGACTGTGTGCACTAAAGCATCACAATTTTCAAGTCAAATCAAGGACCTGTGTGGATTTTTGGACACACCAGATTTTCAGGGGGAAAAAAAAAAAAGAATTAAAATCTGTATAACCTCATCAGTGGAGTCACCCAGTGAAAAACTACATAAAAATGCCATTATTGTCTTCACCTGCTCCGTCCAGGACTGTCCCATGAAGCAGGTTGATGGAAGGCAGTTGCACAAGCCCCAGAGGCCTACAGCTTCCCAACAAAACTTTTGTTGGATTTCCAATGCTTTTCCTCTTTTTTTTTTTTTCCTTCAGAATTTTGCATCCAATCTCTGCAGAAAATTTCCAGAGCTGGGATAAAAATACCTGAGCAGTCTGTGAACACACCTCCCTTCTCCCAGTGTTCTGGCTGCTGAGCCCTTGCCACACAAGTTTTCTCTGAATTAGGAGCACTTCTGCAAAGATCTCCCAAGCAATAAAACCAGTTAGGCTTGGTCAAAAGGTTTTGAAGACTATCATGCTTTTGAGCTCAGCATAATCCCTCATTATAAACACTCATAAGCATTATGCAAATACTCATATTCCTCCTTCCATCAGCTGAAAGGATTCTGCCTGTTGATACATGACATCTTAAAAGGAGGCTTTACTCAATGTCTGGCATCTTCTCCCAGAGACAGCTGCGTCCCCTATCAATAAAACAATTGTTCTCCAATTCCCACCTAAAGTCTGGGGTTGTAGCCTTTGGGAAAATCCTTGTCCCCCTCTAACTGATCAGCTCCCAAGCACGGAACCTGGATTTCCCTCCAGTCATCAACAGAACAAAGCTCCCTTTCCTCCTGTTGCCCTTGCCTCTGTATCTGGAGCACACAGGGGAATTATAGTTTCTTCTTTATCTCCTTATTATTATCTTTCCTGATGGCATTACTACAGGTTGGAGTATCCATTGCACTTGGTGTCTCTGAGAAATCTTAGGGTGCCTCCCCCCACACCACCTCTAATCCATTAATGTTCATCCACAGCTCTCCACAAATCTGGGCTCCCAAATCATAGAACAAATTAGATTGGAAAGGATCCTTAAGATCATCAGCTCTGGGTCCAGAGTGAACCTGGATGATAACCCTGCACTGCATTTCAAATGGCAGAAACTCCTTTTTCTCTGATGGAACTGGGGATGCTACTGTGGTCATGTGTTGCAGGACAAGGTGTACCTGCATCTAAGTTGGGCATTTTGTGGCAAAGAGCAAGAATGAAGAGCCTAATCCTTGAGGTCTGGTTTTGCTCTGGTATATCTTAGGAATTTTTTTTCTCTTTATTAAATATTAAATATTAGGTGAGCTGGGCATAGAATGTCCATCGAAAGGACCACTTCCCACTTCTACCTTTTTATCCCATATCCATCCTCCTTAGCTCAGCCAAAAAAAAAAACAAACCGCAAAATGCAGGGCAAATGCCATTTTGAAACGTCAAACCTTTGTGTTCCCAGCTCCCCAAGGGAACAGGCAATAAGTCTGCTCCTGCAGGAATTTCTCACCTCCAAGCAGGTGCTTGCTGTGGGGCAGGAGAGGTTTCCAGGCTGAGAAAGTTGCCTTCAGGCTGGTCGTAGAAAACCACACAGCACAGTGAAGAGCTGAGCAGCAAAACCCCCCATTTCATACAAAAAAAAGAACCCTCCCTGCCAGCAACAAGCTGCCCCCAGACCAGTACACCCCTCTAGACCCCAAGAACAAGGAACACCAGAAGACTCAGTCGATGATGTAGCATGACTTTAATGAGAAGGAGAGTAAACCAGTGCAGAGTGTAAGAAATGCATTTCCAGCGCTCAACAGAGAAATGGTTAAACCCCGCTACGGGACAAGCCTATCCCTAAAAAGGTGATCCTCCTCCCCACCACCCCATGACTATTATGGAAGGATTTACGCCCAGCCAGCAGCACGGAAATACAAAGACTTAGCAAGAGAAAGGCGTACAGAGGCACGGTCTGGAGCGACAAAGCTCGCAGGGCTCCCTTCCTCCTGGGAGAAACCCAGGGGCATCTCCTCAGCCCCCTTCCCCAGTCTCGGTCCTGGCGCTTCGCTTGTCCTTCCCGCAAGCTGTCACCGGCCTGGGGACGAGGAGGTGACCGCCGGGGACACCCTTTAGAGCCCGCTGCCCAGGCACAGCATCCCCGCCTTGCCCAGCCCCCGCGCCCCGGCGGAGCCCACGGGGATCCCGCAGCACCGCAGGTAATTCCCGACGGCCGCCGACGCCGTGGAGCCCAGCGCGGTGTTCTGCGGGAAGGAGCTGAGGATGGGCCCGGGCAGGGTGACCACGACCGTAGGGGGCTGGATGATGGCGGTGGAGTCCCCGCAGCGGCGGAAACACGGCTGGGTGCAGCTGGTGGCCAGCGGCCGCGGAGCGCAGGAGGACGGCAGGCACAGCTCGTAGCACGACATGGCTCGGAGAGGATGCGCACCTGGAAGCCAGAGCAGGGGTGTCAAGGCAAGGCAAGGCAAGGCAAGGCAGGGAAGGGGCAGGTCTGCCCCTCCTGAGAGCTCACGCTTAATAGGAGGTGTGGCGGAGCGAGGTAGAGGGTGAGTTTGGGTGGTTTAGATACGCCAAAGGAAGGCTTTCCAAACGGGCAGGGCTTCCCCCCTCCCTCGCCCCACAAAGCAGAACGAGAGGAGCTTGGTTTGGGCTGCAGGTCTTGGGGGAGCTGAGGACAGAGAGCAGACCCGCTCCTGCTCCGAGCTGAGTCTTCAGCAAGGTGCTCACTAAGGTGCATCTGGTTGTAGCAAAGCCCACTTAAATCAATACAATGTGAGCTGAGCTATCCCATCCCGAGATACAAGGGACGTTTGGTGCCCTTCCATCAACAGGAACACATCAATCCTTGCAGCCTGGGCGTGTCCTATTCCAATTTTTTCCCCCTCTCCTTCATCAAGGAAAATCACGCAGGATGCAGCCAACTACATGGTTGCAGACCCTGTAAAGCCCTGCATCCCACAACCCCTTGCACTCCTCATTTTCGGGCAGGGATGCGCCCTTCCCCGATGTCCTGCACAGGTGGAAGGGAGGCAGGTAACAAACCTTGAACTCCTGTGGAGGACCAGGCGAGAGCCTGGTGGGGAGGAGATGGATCCTGCCTTGACTTACCCAGGTGGAGACGGCAAGGGCGGCAGCTGGAACAGGCAGTGGGGCCAGGCACTGTCCCTGCAGTTTTATAGGGTGGCCTGGCCCCCTGGGGGAGCGGGTGCGTACCTTCCGCCTGAAACTTCCCAACAACCAGCAGTTTTCTCCTGGAAAGCTCCCCCAGCTGATTAAACAGTTCCCTCTTTCATCTGTCGTGTTTTGCTTCCATTTAATACTGAGTAAGATTGAAATGATTCGGGCTACAGGCATTAATTACCTTCCTTCCTAGGGCCAAAGGACATTTTAGGTCTTTATGCCACCAGGCAGGAGACTGTTTCAGCAGAATTTAGGGCAGGTGCATCCCCACCTTCCTCTGAGCACGACCAATTCAGCTCCCTGGTGCACCTGAGGTGAGACTGGGGATGTAAACTGAACAAAAGGAACACCCATTAGGAGTTAAACCCCGCAGTCCCATCGATGGCAAGAAAACTGAGGGGCTGCAGGGGTGAGGGTGCTGAGTATTACCAATGCAGCCCCAGGGACCTGAGCTAGCCCAGCATGAGCAAATCATTATGGGTTTGGATCCACTTAGAGGATTTGCCTTTTTTCGGTAATTATTCCTTGCACCTGGGGTATGAATCCTGCTTGGAAGATCTCACATCGAATTGTGAAAGCAAAGTGATCATGAGCTCTAAAGTCCACCCCCAAAGGTGACATGCACCAAAAAGTGACCAATTTTGTGCAGGGAGCTGACTTTCCATCCCGCTCTTTGGACATGCTAGAAGGTCACAGCTCTGCTTCCTTGTGATGGAGGGACATCATTAAGATGTGGCTAATTACAGGGTGTGACACCGGGTTGCTCTGCTGGAAGCCTGTTAGCTACTAAACAGCCCCAAACATCCCAACCTGCACTTAAACGTGAATCACCTGCACGATGGGAAAGGGAGTCACTGACGTGGTCCCAAACAGGGGGATGAGGCATAGGGCTCTAAGGGCAAGGAAAGTTTGAGAAAGGCTTTTCATTTCACACCGGCAGAGACCAGATGAAGGCATAAACATCTTCTGCCCCAGAATAAACTCTGGCAGTACTGGGGCACATGTACTATGCATGTGTGGAGCTGTCAGCGTCCTGTTAAAGACATGCCTTGTGGGACTTTGGGGGTCATTTTAGTTCTAAGAATGACTTGGCCATAGTTGATCACACTGAATGGACCCTAGCGACTCTTCCCTGCCCTGCCTGCCAGGGTCAAAAAGCCTTTCCGAGGTTCTGGGATCAAACTCAGCTATTTAGTAACATCATTCTGGAAAGGGAAAAAGGCAGTCAGCTTTTCCAAGGTGCAGCAGAGGACACACGCTTCAGGGAGAAGCAACCTATCAGCTCCTGGAGTAAGGCAGGAGGCTGTGGGTTCATTATAACCTCCTAAATGGTGATTTGCTGAGCAGGAAAAGATGAGGTTTCATTATTTATTTGTTTGTTTGTTCATTATTAAACCTTACTTTGCTGCTTCTTGCACCACTCTTGAATAACAAATTGATGCCACAAGTGCACTTTGGACCCACAGCCTGAGAATTGTTTAATTCTACCAGTCAGGGTTTCTTCCCCTTCACTAATCAGTTTCCCTATCTCTTTTTTTTTGGGGGGTTGGTTGGGGTTTGATCCCAGGAAAACAGCCCTTCCGGGGTGATCCCCTCCCAGGCTTTCAGGCACAGACTGGGATCTTCTGCATTGCAGCCTCACTGTGTGTCTTGGGTTTTGCAGTCCAATACTTGAGGTTCTGCTCACATCAGAACATCGTGTCCCAGAATAATATCCAGCAATGCAGCAAGGCTTGAGATAAAAGCAACAGGGCACTTCGAGAGGGAATGTTGGATCTGTGGGCTGAAACAAGTCCTTTTCCTGGAAAAGGGGACAGGGGAAACAAAAGGCACATGTCAGGAATTTAAAATAATCAGATGTGTGTAAAGACCAAGATTTTTTAAAAAGGAAAACCATAGGGGAAAGAGCAGATATTTGGGACATAAACAAGGACCGTGTTTTCCCTACCCCTGCTTATTTCAGGGAATGAGCACTTTCTACTTGAGACGTCACTTTCTCTAGAGGAACTTCAAACCTGAGAAAATTTAACCAAACCAAACATGTCAAGCCCATTTTCTTAACTTCTGCATGGATCCAGGATATGGGCAACCTCAGCCCTGCCTTTCCCTGCAGGTAAGGACATGAGGAGAAACATGATCTGGGACCAATAATCCATGTGTTTCCCTTCCCATCATCAGCCTCAGCAGCACTTTGCAACTCCAGTTTCCCCACTTGGCATTTTGATTTCCAGCAACTCAAGAGCTGGATGTCTCTGAGACCAGCTGGAGGGCGGGAGCTTGCCCCTGTTCCAAAATTTCTCCTGGAAGCCAAAGGCAAGGGCACATTTTTGAGGAGAAACAGACCGACTGCATCCCATCTCTAAGGAATATCTGCATCCAGGGTGCTTGCCCAAGGTTTGCCCCCCAGCAGCAGGACATGCAGGGACCACTCCCAGATGGCTGATGGATGAGTGGGACACCCCAGTGCCAGGAGGCAGCCAGACAGACCCAGGCATGGAGCATCCTGGCTGCCCTTGTCCTAGTCGGGGCAGACTCAGCATGCTCCAGGGCCACTGTGTGCAGCCCAGGGAGTGGAGCCCAGCTGGTGCCACTGGGGAGAGCCAGGTCCTGGCTGCCAGGGGCAGTCCTGGGGCTACAGATGATCCAGTTTCATGCCCCCACATGATCCCTGTAATTGCCAGGTCCCTAGGTGGGCTGATGCTCCACAGCATCACCAGTGCAGGCACATTCCCTTCAGGAGGACTCGTCACACACTCACCAGGGCAGGGACATGCATGTGCCAGGGCAGGGCTGAGGGGTGTCCTCCTCCAGCCAGTTTGGCTCCTCTCCCGGTTGCCTCTGCCCTGCAAGTCCCCAGGTCCCATTCTGTGACAGCAACCCCCATGCCATGTGTCACCACAGCCCTGCACCCACCACCCTGGCCCATTTCACCATCTCCAGCTGCAAGTTGGTCTTTCTCCCAGGCTGCACCCAAGCCCATGCCTTTTCTCCAGGAAATCTCCCACATAACCCTTGCAAGGCACCTGGCTTGGGACAGGGACAGGCAGGGACATCCCTCTTTCCCAGGGTGGCAGAGCTGTCCAAGCACCACAACATCTCACAGCAGCAGAACAAGATGGGGCTGGTGTTTCCCTACTGCCTGATCGTGGTTTCTGGCTCAGGAGAAGCTGACAGAGGGGAAGCAGCACCCTGTTGGTCCCCACATTTCCCCAAGGCATGGGAAGGAAATGCAGCCACAAGGAAGGTCAAAAGAAGCATGGGCAGCTAAGCCTGAGCATCTTCACCTTGCCTTGAAGCCACAGCATTGCTCATCAGTGAGAAGGGAGTAAAGAGTAGGGAAGGCACTGGCAAGGCTGTCACGATGTGTTTCCCCAGGTGCAATGAAACACAGACACACTGTGCCAAATGCAGGGCTTCCTTCTCTGCAAGACCTTTGGGGTTCCAGAGGTGGTTTTACCTCTTTCCTCTTCATCTTGTCACAGCTCAGCCTGTTCTTTCTCCAGGAACCTCCATCGTGAGCACTGCTGCAGACAGAGGAGGGAGCTGCCAACACATGGCAGCGACACCATCCTCAGAACAAGCACCTCTGGGACATGGTGATGGTTCAGCAAGACATCCCAGGATGGCTTTTGGCTTTGGCTCCCACCAGCACAACGGGATCACCCAGAGGGGTGCCAGGTCCTGACCTCCCCTGCCCACAGTTTGGTGTTTTGCCTGGAGAAGAGGTGGTGGGGTGGCAGGAGAGCAGCTGGCAGGTGGGCTCAGGGGGATGGGGACTGCACCTCAGCGTGGGGCACAGCACCTTGCACAGAAGGGCAATGCCAGTCCCTGAGCAACCAGGAGCAGATTCACCCCGCCGGAGCCCCGATCCACAGGGAGGTGTCCTGTGTGCTTAACAGGGCAGGGCAAAACACAGAGAGCAGGACGATAATGGGGGGCTGCATCAAAAGCTTCCCTTTGGGTGGGGACGGGTCCGGAGGGACCCGACGAGGGTGGGATTCGAACCCACGCGTGCAGAGCACAATGGATTAGCAGTCCATCGCCTTAACCACTCGGCCA
>JAWWEE010000002.1:5634596-5656816 GCA_035221455.1 Xenops minutus
CACAGACCACTGTACACATTGTGCTGCTTCAGTTCTGGTGGCATGTATGACCACAGAGTTTCCAAGCATTTCTGAAGGTTCCAAGAATTGGTACCATCCTGGACTGTTCCTGGGATGCAAGCAGGAGACAGCAGGGAACTGCACAGATGTGCTTGATGAAATCAGATGTAACCAGAGACAGTCTGGGCTGTTTTCTAGTACTGTTCAGCTTCCCACTGCATACAAGTTAGAAATTGTCTACAATCCTGAGCTGAAGCTGCAAAGATGCTGCTCTGGGAACTCACCTCCTGTTTTCTATTTTTTCCACTTGCAACTGTGCCAACAGATGCTCCTGGGCCAAGGACATGTCTGTGAATTCATCTGAGCTGGGAATGCTCACTTCCTGACCCAACAGCTTGCTCATGCCAGAGCCATACTGATCTGGCATCATCGAGATGCTGGAGGGTTTCTTAAAGGACTGGGGAGATTTTATCCTTGACCTGAGAGAGGGGGAAAAAAACAACAAACAAAAGCACAGGAATTGGTATGAGAGTGTTGATTTTTCCCTATTGGCTTGAAGACTGGAAATAGCAGAGAATGAGAAGTGACCATTTGGAGAAATAATGCTCTTGTGCCAGGGTCCAACACACTACCACCTGTGTGTGGGAATAGAGAGCAAACATCACCCACTACATAGAGAGGTGCAGCTAAGCTTCCAAGAGGAAAGAGAGTGGCTTTCCTCTGAATGAGCCTAGGGAAGTGAGCTAGACTCTGGGGAACTCAAATGCTTTAAAATGCCACACAGCTCTAAGGTATCCTTCCCCCTCAACCTATCCAACATTTTCTCAACCTCATAGTTTTCCCTCCCTGCTTTGGACAAGTTGAACCCCAAAGTCTCAGCAGCAATTTTTGGCTGAAGTTTGTTTCTCCTCTTAGAGCACTTCCAGCACTCCCCAGGTAATCAGTTTCTCTGAGACCTGAATAACCCTGTACAAATAAAAATCTACCTACTGCCTTGTTTCAGCACAGCCTTATATATCATTTCAGAGATGTGCACAGGCATGTTCTGGGAGGATGCCATATGCTGGTTTTCAGCACTGCAGAGGTCCCAAACAACCTCCTTGGAATTCTCCATGAACAGCTGAATGCTATTCCTTCCCACAGGCAGTGCCAGGAGCCACCTCACCTCTCGTGGCCTCGCCGGATCTCCTCCTGCGTGCGCAGTCTGGCTTGATCCCATGACAAAGGGAGAATGTAGTTCTTTAAATGCTCCTTGAAGAAGTACACACGAATCTGACCATCTTTATTTACTGCTTCTGTGAAAGAAATCAAGCCCAATGTTATCGTTTGCACAGGTTTTCTCCTTCAGAAGAAAAGCTCAGTATTAAAAAGGTAATTTGGGGGAAAAGTGAGTGTTCATTTTCAAGGAGGTTTCAGTTATAACCTGCTTGCAAAAAGGAGCCTTCTCGAACTCAACAGATACCATATTATTGGCAGTGTGTAAAATACTGCTTTCTCTTAGTTTTAAAAATTCTATTGCATCCAAATTCCATGGATTAAGTAGTCATTTCATTAAAAGAGGCTCCCTATAGTTAAGCCAAAAAAACCCCCACATGCTTGAAATTGAAAGCAAACAGAATTTGAGACAAACTCAATTAATCCATGGAAGTGCTAATTAACTGTGGCAGCCTGCCATCCCAGCTGACATGGCTTCTGAGGGGCAATTCCTGGCCGTGGGTTAAAGCAAACTCTCTCATACTGGAAGGACAGGGCTGAAAGACTCTAACCAGAGACACATTTGTAATCACAAGGCCAAGTCAAGTCATAACTAACACTAAATACACACTCCAAAGAGAAGACAGATGTGCAGAACCACAGCAAGACCACGGCTCCCTCCTTGCTACATATCACTTGCTGCCATCCATAAAGGCACCACTGGCAAGTTATTAAATACCATTGTAAAGTATCATCCATGCTGTAGGAGCAATACCTGGAGCAATAGGCAGTTTGGGTGGTTTCCAGTCTCTCAGTTTATGATCAATGCAGACTGCCAAGATACAATCCCAAGGGATCTCCTCAACAGAAGGTCCATCTTCATCAGAGTTCCCAGCTGTTCTGCTTTTCCACTTTCGGTAAGTTTTGCTCAGCAGATTCTCCACTTGAGACTGGATCAGTGGTTGAGTTTGGGATGAACTTGCAATCTGGGAGACATACTGAAAAATCATGCGGCAAACAGGACGCCAAGGAGCTGCCAAACAAAAAAAACCCAAGTAAACTGCAAGAATTTGTGCCAGAACACACACAGCACAGGCACACCTTGGAGAATCATGAGCTGCCAAGAAGATACTACTGTGTGAAGTACCTACCACCCAATGGAGGCAGATCTAGGTATGGAATCTGGAAGGACAGCACAGCCTTCTTCAGCCAGGCCAGGTGATCTGGCATGTTCCACTGCAGGTGGGGCAACAGCTTGTTACCCCCAGGTTCTGAAAACTCTGTAACAGGCCAAGACAAGTCACAGAGGTGCTCAGAGGACGCCACATCTGACAGAAACTGCAGCACACTGTTGTAGAGCTCTACGATGACCCCGGGCTCCTGGGATGGCAGGCCAGCTAAACGTCTCTCCTTCCAGTCATGGTAGAAGCGCTTGCCAAATTCACCATCGATCCCATCCTCAATGTACTCCTGAAGGGTCTGACTGCAGAGCTCAAGGGAGTCAGGACACTGGGAAACCAACCAGCCCACAGCCGCAGAGATCTAGGACACACAGAACAGGGGTGGTTGGAAACTGCTCTGCAGTGATCAGGACACAAGGGATTCAATGCTGCAACCCTAAGTTTGACAGAACACAATCCAAGGGAGTATGCAGCGAAGTGCAAATAAATCAGCCATCATCATCCCAATGTTTGCAACAAGAGCTCTCCAACTAGCTGGCCATAAACTATATTCCCAGGCAGCAGGCTCAGGAAGACAGAGCAAAGAGGCTGTTCACATGAGGTACATACAGGTGTGCAGTGGAATTCCCTGCTGCAGGACACTGGGGATGTTCAAAACTTACCCAGGAAAAATTGGACAGACTCAGAGAAATCAGCCCATGGTGACTATATCCAGAAAAGCCAGGTCTGATCCTGGCAGTCCCTGAACTACAGAGATGGAAGTTGTGAGGGTTTGGGGCAGAGCATCACTCTGAGCTCTGTACAATCCTTCTTCACAAACAGCACATGAGAACATAGAGGCATCTCCCAGTCCCATCCACCAAGATGGGCTAACACTGAGTGACTATCACAGCAGCCAGAAGAGCTACAAAGTGCCCTCTGCTTTTTAATACTGTGAGCTTAAGGATTAACAGGTTTACTCACCACCAGCACTCATCTGGTGGGCAGCAACACAGGCAGGGCAGACAAGAGTGGACTTAGTTAAATCCATGAATTTTGGTCTCAGTGCAGCTTTCCAGTACTACACAGACTACATTATCTGGTTTTGTAGCAAGTGGCACTGATGTCTGGCCAGTGAAAATACAACAGTCACGAATAATGGAAAAGTACCAGAAATTTTTCCTTTCAGAGTAATTCTGACTGATGTTGGAATCACTACTAATAAGCAAGCAACCCACTGCAGCAGATTCAGGTGTGTGCAAAAATGGTTAAGAGAGCTTTCTGAACAAAAACCATGTTACAGAAAATCCAACAGAAAAAATATCCCATTACACAAGACTCAGTTGCTGTTTAAGCTACTGAGAAAATAGTAATTTGTTATTCTTACCCTTCTTGTGCCTTCTAAGTCATTGACAGAACCTGGGAGCTCCACAATGGTGTAGTCTGAAATAAGCTGGGCTGAAATCAAGTCCTGCAGCATCAAACCTTAAAAAACAAGAAAAGTCCCCATTTACACAGAGAAAGAACACACCTCCTCAGAGCACATGCTCTGCATTACATTCACAGCATCACTGGTCTCCTCCATCTCTGCCCATACTCTCTCAGGATCAAATACTGTGTGTGAAGGAAAACTTGAAGCCAAAACTGATGAGCTCTCAAGGCCTCAGGATTTCTAGCAAAGCTCTGAGAAATGCTGTACTTCACAGCCTCTCTCTTTACTGGATGAGGCAATTGAAAGGCTGCACCAGCCACAACAGTTCCACTTGGGGCAGCCTTACACATTCATATTTTCAAGACACAGAAATAATTACATACCATCTTCTACTTCTTTCTCCATGGCCTCCTCTTCCTGACTGGGCACTAGAACCACCAAAGGAACTATGGGCTGGAAAGGTTTGGCCTGAAGCAACTGTTTCAGCTGCAGCAAAGCTGAAAGCCAATACACATCATCTTCTGCAACATCTTCACTCCTGACTCGAGGGGGCAGGAGAAGAATGAGGCCACTGGTCCCAAGCAAGTCTTTCTGCATCTCAGCCAAGTCAAGCTCAGAGTCAGAGAGTGCACCCTGTGTCACCTAGACAAGCAACAGAGATGACAACAGTAATGCAGCTAAACAGAACTATTTTCATGTCAAAATCTGCAGTTCATTATTATCACCACTCAGCTCTGACGTCTCTTACCAGGAGATCTACAAAACCTAAGACAATGAGCTGTTACCAGACCAATATGGATGTCTCTGATAGATGCAGGCGAGCACAAAAGTGCCCTTCAGCATCTGATGTAGGACTAGGAATCCATGACTGAGGTTCAACTCTTGCAGATGGTTGGAAACAAGATAAAAATCCATCTTTTTTTTTCAGGCCTTTAGACTTGATGATCCTTGTGGGTCCTTCCAACTCAGAATATTCTGTAACAAACCCAACCCTCCCAGTATCATCTCCCTCCACCTGACAGGACACAGGATCCACTGGAAAAGAGCCCACCCTGCTTTTATGGCCTGTTAGGTATCATGGAATTGTTCTCACCTACCTTTATACACACACTGACTTGAATGCTTCTGCTCCCCTGCATGCCAGGAGAGCTGAATAATGTCAGTGTTTCAATTTTGCCTTCTGTATGTGAAGTGTTTTTCTTATAGGCTTTGTCTCCCATGAACTTGGCTTTCAACCAATCCATCAGTACCCTAGCAAACAAGAAAGAGGGGGCTTTAGAGGGTTTTGTTGTCAAAAATGGCATTTTAGAGTTTTTGTATCACCAGCTCTAAGACACCACAATCACTCATAATTCTTTGTATTTAGGTTATCACAAATAACCCTAATAAAGAGCTGTGAATTGTACTAAAATTATCATACATCAAAGTTCTGCTTTCAGTAGGGGCAAAAAAATTAAACAATGTTAGATAATACAGATTAGTGTAATATATTCTTTAGAGTGCTCTGGAGAAAAAACCCCACAAATTGGAAATCTGACACCAGACAGGGAAAAATACATCAAGGACTGTGTACTACTACTACTCTTCTACCTAAACTGAAAGTCTGCTGTTTCAGAAGGGGACCCAGCAAACAACTCTTCCACTTACCTGCTGGGATCATCCTTGGCATATTCATCATCACTTGGCAACACCAAGAGCACCTTCCAAAAGACGTGTTCTTGCTGAACTGGAATATGTTCAGTGATTAATGAGACGAGATCCAAGGGAGTCCAAGCTAAATCACTTCAAGAGAGAGAGAAGCTGGTGAAAAGACCCACCTCAGTGCTCTTTCCCACCTGAGCAATGTCTGAACACTGAACAAGTTACAATACTGGAAGTTGCAACTGTTCAGTTAATTCTTTAGATCTGCTGCCCACCTATTTCACCATAGATGAGATGCCTTCAGGAATTGCAGCTGCTAAATCTGTTACATGAGAATTTTGCAGATTTCAGGACCACGTGTGTATTGCTCTATTTCCACACTGATCCAATACACACCCAGGCCACTACAGTGTATGAGGAGCCACAGCAAGCCAGGTTTCCTGCTGTAATTCTAAACATCTCCATGCCACAAGCCAGGTCACTAATAGCTCATTTACTTCTCTCCCCCCATACTCCATCCGAAACCCCACCCCACCCAGGTACAAAATCACCCCAGACAATATCCATCAGATCCTTAAAGTTACACCCAAAAGGATCAGAGGGCCTAATACCTCCATTAACTTAGCTTTAGTAGAAGCTGTTCCTGCCCATGGCGGGCAGAGGAGTTGGAACCAACAAAATGATCTTTAAGGTCCTTTCCAACCCAAACCATTCTATGGTTCTATGATCCTCCTGCTTCCCTTACCTCCAAAACACTCCCAGAAGCAAGGCTACAAGTGGACATCTAGGCATGGTTAGCCACACCTTACTGCTATTTCTGAGATCTCTGGCATTTCTGTTACAGCTTGCTTTGAATGAAAACAAGAAACAAACCCCAGCGTACCTTACCAACTGCTGGTAGAAGTGCTGAACTTTCATTTCATGCACTGTCTTGTTTCTCAGCCAGTTCAATCTGGAAACAATATATTCCTGATTAGGGTTTTTTTTTAATAAAACAGGTACTTCAACAAATTTAAGAAACGCTGAGGCTGAGAAATACTAGGGAGGCTTCAGAAAGTTGCTGTTAATCGAATTATTTACTTGAATTTTCAGTCTTGGTCAGGGCATTTGTGCAGAAAGTCTTTTGGGGGCTATTTAAGACCAAACAGTTCTGCAAAACCATTAACATTCACAATGGAAGAATTTCTTTTGGAACTTATCTTCCAAAAATCTACCAGACTGCCAGCTGATGCCACTAGAAGTATCCTTACCTCGTGCAAGAGATTCCCAGCTTTCCTCCATTCCCCAGGTTTACAAATCTCTTGCACAAGTTCTCCATGTCTATAGGCCATTCTGCACTGGGAGACAGTGCTTTCAGTTGCTGTTTTGAATCCATGCCACAGGGAGCAGCTGGAAATGCCCTCATTTGGCGTTTCAGCTTTGTTCGAGCTGCCACTGCTTCCCTCCACCTTTGGAAGAGAACACATAAAAAGGTCACATTAATAAACTCCTCTGCAGACCTTTGTCACCAGATATTTGGATACTGGCCACCACAACAACCACGAAACACTGAGCACACAGCCAGAAAAACCAGTGTCCAACAGAAAGAATACAAGGCTAAACTACTGCAAGTTTCTAGACAGGATGAAGCTGAAATCTCCTACCAAGTGCATTACCTGACTCCCACTAGGGTGTGCTCTCCTCCCCATGTACACCTGAGTAAATGAGCAGAGGCTGGTAACGAGACTGGAAGGTCTACCCTCATCACAGAGACAAGACAGCAAAAACTATCTCAAAAAGAACACAACCAGCTGTAGTTCCATCTCTATTAACAGCTCCTCCTCAACACTCCCAAGAAAAGCAGTGGTGTCCCAGGATGGTAACTCACCGTTGTAAGTACTTGCAGAAACACTGGAGCTCCTGAAGGGTTTCCTTGGCAATCTGGAAAATCTCATCCTCCAGAGAGAGCTCCATGAAGTGACCACACACTTCTTCTGAGCAACGGGCAATACGGGCTTGTCGGTCTCTTTCTAAGGCACATCTAGTTCCAAAGAAAACAAACACCTCTAGTGAGGTGAAGACCTGCAGCAACACCAATTCAATTGGCTGAGGTGCCAACAGGGAAGACCATGACATTTAGGAAACCCTTGGAAAGCAAACTACAACACTCAGCATGTTGTACATACCTTAACTCAGTGGTTGAAGCTTCTTTAACACTCTCCTTTATTACTTCTTCCATTAATTCCATACCCAGCAACTGGCTCAACTGCTTTATTAACTGTTCTCTTTCCCGCTTTTGCCTGCAAAGGACAGAGAAAAGATTTACACAAGGGAAAAAACTTCCACTGGCAAATCTGGCACTACACACTGTGTCAAACAGCTAATTTGCCTAAAACTGAATTCCCACTAGCTGGTTTCTAAAGATGAACAGCTTTGCTTGGAGCCAGGTTACCCTCAAAAAGACAGATGAGAGTGGAGTTATCTGAGGGAAATATTTACCCATGAGCAATCTGATCCAGTGAGTGGCATCCCTGACCATAGCAGGGGGTTGGAACTAGATGATCTTTAGGTCCATTCCAATACAAACCATTCTATGAATCTATTCATTCTTACCCCAGTAAGCTACAAACAAGCAGCTCACTCAGAAGGAAAAGTTCCTGTATATAGCAGGGCTGGGATGCATGTCCCTTTCTGGAAGCTCTGGGTGAATACAAGTTCCTAAAATTCCCACCCCACGTTTTCACAGTGGCTCTGTAAGGTCATCAAAATGTTACCTAGCAGATCACCTGAGAACACAGAAAGGACACCGTGTCTGCATAACCCCAGGGACTTCAAGGTGAGACAGTTCTTGCTGGTTTGGCAGAAAGACACAGGGCTTGAGCACAGGTACAAGGACTCAGGTTGGCACCAGATGTCCTTACCTTGTCACAGGGTGTCCCCAGCCTACCCTGACTCACCTCTCTTCCTCCACTCTGCGCCGTTCCTCCTGGACACGCTGCCTTTCCACACTAAGCACATTTCCAGCCACTTGTCTGAGGATCTCCCCTGTCACTTCAGTCACGAGTTCCTCCACAGTGGCCTCTGAGGTGCTGTGCAGAAAAAGCAAATGTCTTTTCAAAGCCAGGAAGTTTTCATTCAAAGTTGCAGGCCTGTGCTTTTCTCACCCACACCATTCTCTTTGTGGTGGGCTGACTCTAGCCACTATCCGAGCACCCACACTGCTACTGGATCACTCCCCTCTTCAAGCTGGGACAGGAAAGAAAGTAGGAAGAAAAACAGAAAACTCACCAATGGAGACGAAAATACTGTAATAGGGACAGGGAAAACCCCCATGCCTCCACCAAGCAAAGACTGCCAGCCATCCCTTCCCACAGGCAGAGCAATGCCCAGACAGTCTCTAATCCATGTCCTGAAAGCCAGAAAGCCCCACCATCTTCCTCTAACCCAGTTTTATTGCTGACCATGACATCACATGAAATGGACTTTAACCAGTCTGGGTCAGCTGTCCCAGTTCAGCAATAACCAAAACAGTGGTGGAATAATAATTGTTTGGGTCATATTCCACATCTACAACTCTACCAACTGCCCTGGAGAAGAAATGTTTATCTGAAGCAGAGAAGTAGCCAGATCTCAACTTGCTCCTCTTGTCCCCCTTCAGGCACCTTCTCCTCCACAATAGGTTTTTTTGCAATGCAAGGATTCCAGAGGTTTGGCTGAGCCTTCCCTTAGGCTACCTGGCATGTGACAAGAGTGGCAGACACCTGAAGAAAGGTCTGGTTTTGCCCCAACTGCATCAGTAACACCACAGACCTTCCAGCACTTAGTTTTACAATCTTCACACATGGGGATGGAATGGAAAATGGCAGCTTTGGGGACACAGTCCAGGAGAACCACCAATAAATGCTCTTTACCAGATGGCAGCGGCCACGTAAGCTGCTCCTGCTCTGCCCACTTCTCTGCACTCTCCTTTGAGGACATCGTGCACGAGCCCATCAACCACTTCAGCAATGTCCTGAAATAAAGCAGAGGAAGCAGCTGAAGCAAAGTCTAGTCCTTCTCAGGGTGGTCTGGATGTAAACTGGGTATGAGGCTCTTCAGCCTTGTTTTAACTTACTGTAACTCACAGTATCGTCTGTATTTCTGCTTACAAACTCAGCAAACTTGACCCAACACAACAGCCTGAAAATTTTAGGCTATCTAGAAGGTTGGTAACAGCCCAGAAACAAAAGCAGCTTTCTGTATTAAATTTGGGCAAGATAGAACATCAGAACTAAGAAGAAAGAATATGGAGAGAGATTCCTGTTTTCTTCTTTTAGACTTTCTCTCATTGTAGCTGATTTAATTCCAAATGACCAGGTCTAACCTTGGCTGAAATGTGGCCACGTTTAGGTAGACTATGGCAGCTGTGCTGTACAGATCAATGAGACACCCCGAGATTGGTTCAGCATTAGCACAAACACGTGTGGGAGGGAGAAAAACAGCACAGGTACACAGGGTACACATTCAAGAACCAACATTAACAGTCATGTAACCCACAAGAAGAAACTTTGTTACGTCTTCACTTGAAATACATGCACATTCCAGAAAACTAAAGAAATCCTAAGAACTCAGTAACTTTTTATTGCATTTCACAGATCTTTCCCAAATATTTCATGATGGGTTTGTTTCCCTACCGTGTCTGTGTAGGCAGGCTGAGGCTTTGAAGGGAGAAGCTCGGGCTGAGGAGCAGGCTGAGAGATGGGCTGTACAGGGGGCAGGCCTGGGACCAGCTGACGAGGCAACAGCGAGGGCACATGAGCTGGGGGCTGGACTCTTACTGCTGCAACCTCTAAATCCACACCTCTGCTTTCCACTCTTCCTTCTTGGGAGGGGAGAGGAGAAAAATTAAGGAAAACAGGTCAGGCACAAACAGAAGCAAAACTCTTATCTTCAAAAGCTGGCTTGTCTGATAAAACTCACCAAGGTCATAAAACAAGTCTGTAATAGACTTTAAGCCCATTGCCTTAAAGTTAAAAGCACAATTACCATAGAAACTAGTTTCTATTTACAAATATTTTATATAAAACATTCAAAAATTTCACTGCACATTACCTCCAGTACCAGACACATACATTTTCAACAAAACAACTGTTTCAAGTTTAGCACACCTCACACCTACACAAAATACCTGCATTTTCAGCAAAGACACAAAAGCACACATTCAGCTAACCTGAAAACCAACATGATTATACACACAGTGAGGAAAACCAGCTGCAAATCAAAATATGCAAACTGCAAAGGGAAGCTGGTTTTCTGGAGTAGGCAAGTATATCATTATTTCCCCCATGCTAGCAAAATTTCCACAGTGCATTTCCTGAATTGAGAAATACATTTTATTAATCAGGTTGTCCTTGGGTTTTACAGATACATAAATACAGCTGAGCAACCCAAGTGGAGGGTGCTTCTGCCATGTCTGGGGTGCTGGAACTAGATGAGCTTTAAGGTCCCATTCTGTGATTGTGTGATTATGATTTAAATTTTAATGTTTCCAATACATCCCAATTTCCAGGTAATTTCAATCCCTATCAGCCAAGAACAGTTTCTACTTTGTAAAATAAAACTGCTCACGAGCTGACTCAGCAGTATGTTCTTGAGCACTACCTGAAATGCATGTTTGCTCTCACCTGTTGTTTCCATACTGGGTTTTTGGCTACTACCAGCTTGATCCACAGAGGTGCTTCCACCAATATACTTGTTCTGTCCATTGAAGCTGGACACAGGCATGTGGTGGGGCACTGAGGGCAAAGGCCCCCCGTTCACAATCTCCCCAACTGAGACAGTGAGCTTCTGGCTGACAAATACAGATTTCCGTGGCTTGGGTAATCCGTCTGGCTCCAGGAAAGCCGAGCGATTCAGCTCCACGTAACCCCTGGGGGAAAACAAAACTAACAATCAGGAGCACACCCTCAAAGCTCCAGTAACCTACAGGTTTTCAGTTTGGACATTTACAGCTTCAAAACAGAATGCTGACAGCAAACAGACCACTAATTGTCACGCTCAAGTTTTGGGGTTTTTTCCTTCTCCAGTCTTTTGAGATTCCAGGTTTGCATGAAGACACCTTACAACGTATGGATTTCCGTGGCAGACCTGTGAACAGCTGGCCTCCAACATCCTCTAAGAACTAGTCTGCAATGTTCAGCTTCATCCCACCCTACAGGCATCACCATAACATGCCAGTTTTCCAAGAAAAACAAGCCAAGGGAAAAAAAAAAAGCTAGTGCCAAGAGTGCCAAAAAAGGTTGCTGTGGGAAGTCTTCTCTCCTATATAGACAGGCTGAAGAAGTTTGGATTGTGCAGCCTAGAAAGAGAAGGCTCCAGAGAGGACTTCAGTGCCCCTTCCAGTGTTTAAAGGGGGCTCCAAGAGAGCTGGAGAGGGACTTAGGACAAAGGCAGTGACAACAGGACACAGGGAATGGCTTTCCACTGACAGAGGGCTGGGTTAGATGGGATATTGGGAAGGAATTCTTCCCTGGGAGGGTGGGCAGGCCCTGGCACAGGTTGCCCACAGGAGCTGTGGCTGTCCCTGGATCCCTGCAAGTGTCCAAGGCCAGGTTGGATGGCGCTTGGAGCAACCTGGGCTAGTGGAAGGTGTCCCTGCCCATGGCAGGGGATTGCAATGAGATGAGCTTTAAGGTCCCTTCCAACCCAAACCATTCTGTGATTATGTGAAGCAGCTACAGGGATATAACTTCCATTTCTTGAGAGAAAGATGCAAAATTAAAGAACTTTTTATAATTACAGCAATAAAAACTAGAACAGATTATTAAAATTTGCACCTATCAGTACCCCAGTGCTTTGCCTAGAGAGCCCAGCCCCTACTCTGTCCTTTTTTCTTGGTTCCAAACTTCAAGAGCAGCTCCTCCACATTAGCCCTTCGCCTGACATCAGCCTAACCCCTCCCAAGGATCACTTTCCTCACACTTACCCATCTGATACACTCAGGCCATAGTAACTTATAAAATCAGTTGCCTCTTCACAATCTTTGAACAGCAGCATGCGGACCAGGTGGTCCAAGGGAAATGCTGTACATCTCTGGGTGCTCAGAGTGTAGGCAATATTGAGGGATTTGAGACCATCTTTACGAATCTGAGGGAAAAGAAAAAGCCACGTAACTACCAAGAAAGAACCCAAAATGTAATATAAAGTGTACAGTAAACACCACAATCATGTTAAATACATCAATACGTTGTCATCAAATATCCACACAAACTATTCAGATTTTTCTTTTCAAAATCTGTGCATTTGTTTTCCAGTCTCTGTTCTTTCATGATGTTCATTTTGAGCTTATCCCTTTATGAATCTTGTGCAGAAAAAGACACCTTGTAAGGGCTTCTGAAAGCGCAGGTATTTGCTTTGCAAGATGCTCAGACTTGCTTCTCTGCTTCCCAATTATGATCTTCAGGGGAAATACACATTTGTACACAGTTATGGGGAAAGCAATGCCAAGAAGAGCATTTCAGTATTTGCCTTTTTTATCACAGCAGAAAGCTCCTGATAAAATTCAACACTTCTGAAGAAGCAACAGCAACACTATTTTTAAGGCGTGCTATATCTACTAAGTTTTCTGCTAAATACCACACTGTTTTACTGACTAATACTTAAAAAACATATTCTTCTTCTTACCTGGTTGAAATAACCATGCAAGAGACAGGCATTCAGATAGGAAGTTGTTTGCACAAGCTTGAAAAACCTCACAAAGTTGTTGCTGTTTAATGCAGCAAAAGCTTGAACTGCAAATCTAACTTCAGGTGAGTTTCTAACCTCTGGATGAAACTGCTGAACTTCTCTGTGGAGACAAAAGACAGAGACAAACCTTTTGTTTCAATGTTAACAGTCACAATTCAAATTAGAATTAAAATTAGGAGCGTTACAATTTGTCTGGATCTATTTCTAAATTCAATTCTTCCCAAAGGCAAAGAGAGAAAACAAGTGGTGTCTTGTTCCCACCTGAGAATATCCCCCTTGTTGAGATTCAGCAAGACATTATAGCCTCGGAACTCTGCTTCACTCTTGCAGTAAATCCCCTTGTTAGCCAGGTCCTGATACATCTCCTTCAAGCTCTGCAGGCATTTAGTCATGTTCTCATTGTTGATTTTGGCATCAAAGGAGGACATGGGCTCTTCACACAAGTGGTGAGCACAATGGATGTGAAAGCGAGTGCACTTCTCAATCAGAGACACCATCAGCGGGTTGCAGAGATGTTGCTGAGTTATATCCTAACCAGAAGGATAAAGAATGCATTACATATACTTCTAAACAAGTTGAAGAGCAGAGTCACCTGGCACCACCACTCATTTCACCGTGCTTTGAATCACTCTGCAATTCAAAACGTTCGAATGACTATTGCTTTTCACTTCACTTTTTTACAGCATGATGTGATCTTTTACCTTCCATCACCAAACACCTCCATCCACAGTGCTTACCTTTCTTATTCCACGAGTCCTGTTCCAGACAAAGTCATACCACTCTCGGTAGTTTCCTTCTCCTTGATCCATGATCTTTGTCACTAAATAGTCCATGGTCATGCTCAACACCTCAGAGGGTCTCAATTCATGGGGCAAAGGTTCCTCCTGATCTGCCGAAGATCTGCTATATTCCTTGATTGCTGCTGAATGATCTACCTGCAAGATGTGGAGAAAAGAATCAAAATCCATGAAGTCTGGACAACTTTTCAGGAGTAAAGAGGATTTCATCCCATCTATGCCTTTAATTTAGAAAGGAGCAGACTATTAAAGTGTTGACTTAGTCTCAAACTCATAACCTTCATGACAAAATATATAGTTATATATAATTAGATCCAATATGTAATTCTAGTTTTAGAACTACAGTTCTAAAAACTTGCCTGTAGCTAAATAAAACACCATTTAGAATGAAAAAGCAATTCTCTAGCCTTCTTGTTTTCCAATGAAGAACTGAAAGGCATTAATGAAGCAGCCTGCAGAGTATTTCCACCAGAATGAACCCTGCAATCAGTTAAACAACACTGACAGCTTTAATGAACAACAGGCAAACTGATATCCTGGGAATCTCATACCTTGTCAGATCCTAGAAGCAATTCAAAGATGCTGAGCTGGTTTCTTGTCTCCCTCATGTAACGCTCCTTTTCAGGACACATGTCTGGGCAAGTGCCAACCACAGTTTTTGCTTTGTCAAGATCAGTCCTTTTTATTCGAGCTAAAAAAACCCAAACAACGAACACTAAGCACCCACCGGGTTTGTTTTGTTTTCTTTTTCTCATGACAAGCTATTACCCTGATGTGCCAAAAGTTCCCTGAGCATGCAAGGCTATACTCACACCTTGGTGTGGTCAGAAATGCACAAGGATGGGGTTCCCCCCACTCTAGGGCCTGTCCCAGGGTTGTACATATTGAAGAGTTTTGCTGAAGAGATTGAAGCTTCTAAAAGATCCCCAAGGGTCTGTGTCCTAAGTAAGAACCAGCAATTTCCACATTCCATATCAACTGGATGAGACATTTTTTTGTCAGTCTTAAAAAGGAGATCTTAAATTGAAAGTAGGGTCAGTTTTGAAACTGCAAGACAGGATGGAAGGGTTTACAACCGGCACTGTGAAACAGAGGGCCATTTCTTGAAATAATTGCCAGCTGTGTATAGTTTGAATTCAGAGAAACACTAGAGGCCCTGGCACAGGTTGCCCAGAGCAGCTGTGGCTGCCCCATCCCTGGAAGTGTCCAAGGCCAGGCTGGAGAGGCTTGGAGCACCCTGGGCTAGTGGAAGGTGTCCCTGCCCATGGCAGGGAGGTGGGACTGGATGAGCTTTAAGGTCCCCTCCAAGCCAAACCATTCTGTGGTTCTACAAAATGCAGTTAACCTTTGGGTCACTTCTAAAGAGCCTGTAGAGATGCAAGTGTCCCTGTGTGCCCTCCTTCACAGAAGATGAACTATCTGCCCTTCCCTTTACACAAGAAATTGCATGTGCAGGAAGGAAAACAGATTTTTTTTGTGTGTTCTACGAGAGGAAAAAAAATTCACTAAGTGAGTATTCTACAGACTGCTCCATATTGAACTCCCATTTCCATAATATCACAACAGCTTTGCAACAAACCCCACTCATTTTTTTCCAGCAGAGAGGCAGATGTTAACGCTCGTTCACTTGTGGCATTACCTTGTCGCATGATTTTGTCCCTTTGGTCCAAAAGCCGGTATCTTTCTTCAGAGGTCTCTGCCACTAATCCCACCAGGTTCCCAAGAGATGAGAGTGAAGCTCCCAAGCCCTCTGAGCTCTGCCCTTCAGAACTAGAATCAAACAGCTCTGCTTCAAACTGCAGCACCTTTCGAAGACCAGGCTTCTTTGCTGGAGAACTAAAAAAAAAAAAAGGTTTTTTTTATCAATAATACACTAGTGCATGCCCTAGTCTTAGTTTACTGTTCTTCAGGAGGCCAGCCTCTGTTTAGAAGAGTATTTTGTTCACAAGGCAATGTATTGAATAAAGGAAGAACACTGGGATGTGCTAAGGTTGTTCTGAGCTGACACCAGCACTGGGAGTTCATCTGGTTAAATCCTCAGCACTGCCCTGACAATGCTGCCAAGCATTTTTGGATTGTGGGGAAAACCTCAATTTCTGTGCAACAGCAAAAGCATTACTGAAAGTGTCTTAGAGAGCACAGAAACACATGGCTCTTGTAGCACTTTTGATCACTGTGGCACAGCAGTTTGTATTGTAAGCTAGGAACTGGCCTGCTGGCATGGGAAAAAAAAAAAAAAAAAAACAATAAATTCTCATTCCACAAAACTCTCACTGCCTGCAAAGGAAACTGCTTGTTTTAGGACCTTCTTGAATCATGACCACTGACAGTGTCATCACTGCTCACTCCTACTTTGGCTCTGCACTGTCATTCTGTTCCCATCATGGCTCACTACTGCAGGTGCTCTTATGTTGTTTTGAACAAAACACTCCAAAGAAATTCAAAGACCAAAGTAAAGGACCTTAGTATGCAGTTGGGAGCATCTTTCTAACACAGTGTGAAGGTTGTGTGTTTGTCATTCAGACAAACCAGAAGAGAAGGGAAGCACACTCTCTGATGAGAACATGGCTGTTTGGCATTCACTGATCATCATTTTTCTCCATGCTCCCCATTTCCTGCCAGGTGGAATCCCAGAGAAGCAGACATACCTTCTCCCAGGCATGCCACTGCTGGCAGAGGATCTTATTAAAGGTTTCCGAAGAGGGGAATGCTGATAGCTTTGCTCTTCACTGCTTTGCCTTCCTTCATCTTCCCCTGCTTTCTTCTCCTTGGATGAAAATTCTCTTTTTGCTGGACCTGAAATGACACAGAAACATGAGATCTGCCAGGCAGCTGAAGCAACAGCTCTTTCTTGACCCCTTGGCGGTGGTGGGGAGCAGTTTGTTTAAACAAAAATACTATCAGAATATAAAACTATGAGTCACAGCTTTGTACCTGCACACAAAACTTCCAGGACAACTTGAACTAGAAACTGGACTGAGTTAAGTTTCTATCAATTGCTTTCAGGGCCACTGTTCTATAAAGAGCAAGTATTTTTCAATAAAATATCACACAGCAATAACTGCAATTTGTCAGCAGATTGTCAGTACATGAAGTCTGATCCTGAAAGTTCTCTCAGGTTTGTGATATAACCCACAAGTCAAAACTTCCTAGGGGATATGAAATGCGTTTCTCCTGTGTAAATCCCAATTGCCCATGCTCCTGCTGAACTATTTTAGGTATTTATTTCACATACCTGAGCATAGGCTAAAGTCAGCATGAGTTACACCTGCAGGAAGAGAGAATTTCTTTTCACAGGAACAATTTTTAAACCAGTCAGATTTCTCAAATCCTCTCACAAGAGTTATTTTAGAATGCTGCCACATGTGCTGCCAGGGATGTAACACCCCAAGAAAATGACAAAGAGGCAGCCCTAGAGCTGCTGCTTCAAGATGGTAATTCTCAGGAAGGCAACTCTGCAGCTGCTTGTTTTCTGGAAGGTGAGTCTGTGGTTGCTCAGAGCTGAGGTGAGCCACGCATATGCTGCAGGTGAAGTGCATCCCCAGGCTGGCATCCCACAGGTACACCTGCTGCACTGATAAAGCTAACAAAAGGGAAGCACTTGACACTTCCACTATTCACCTGGGCATTGAACAACCTCCTCCTAATCCCAAGCAGGGTCTGGAATCCAGGTTTCCCGGTTCTAAATGTTGTAGGTTGTTCTCTTTTTTGGTTCAAACAGCATCAAACTGTTGATACACATAACAGCAACCTCAGCAAAACAGACACTCACTCTGGAATACTCCTTAATGTGGTTCTCAGGACACTTTCCTGAAAACTGGAAGCCCACATCCCAACCTATGGTCTGAAGCAAGCAGCAAGGCATTTAAAACTGGGGTTTCTTACACCCCCAAATAAATCCTGCTTCTGGATAGAAACACAAAGTTAACATCACCATATTCCTGTTGTGTGGCTGCATGAAGGCTTTCTAAATTCTCTTGTAAAACTATACTGTCATTTCAGCTGTCTTCAGCTCTTTTGTATGGCTGAAACAGCATTTTGCTTCAGGTCAAGCAAAATGTTTTAGACAACAGGAATTTAAGAGAGAAACAGTGCACTTTTCAACCATAATCTCTCCTACTTCAGAGATAGCTTTGGTATCATTCTCAGTACATCAGGAAAAAAGAAGAGCAGCTAGTGTGTTATTTATGCATCACCCAATAATTTGGAAACACAAACTTACTCATCTTCTTCTTTTGCCAAAATGTTACTATGTCTTTGTGTAACTCTTTTGCTTTTTTCCTGGCAAGAGCTGCAGAGGCCTAAAAGAAAAGAAAAGCAGAGCATGAAAACCTATAGGCATCATACCACCAAAACTCACAGGGCAGTTTTTGCCAGAGAAACATTTACCAATTCCCACAAAATTCTGGTTGCTGCATTTTAACCTCTAACTTAAGACCTGCATGGAATGAGCTGGACTGGTTTCCACAAAAAAATGCTGCTTCTCTAAGAGCTATACCAAACTCAGAGCACTTGAACCCAAGGGTGCTTTTAAGCACAAAACAGGATCAGACCATGCAGTCTCTGAACTTGCTGCTCAACACACCTCGGCACTGGGACTAAAGACCATCCAGCTCCACCCTCTACCAAGGGCAGGTACACATTTCACTGGACCAGGTTGCTCCGAGCCCCACCTAACGTGGCCTTGAACACTTAGAGAGATGAAGCAGCCACAGCTTCTCTGGGCAACCTGTGCCAGTCTTGCCACCCTCACAGGGAAGAGCTTCCTAACATCTAACATCAGTATCTCTTTCAGTTTAAACTGATTCCCTTTGTCTTCTCCCTACCTGTTACCACTTTTAAAAGTCACTCTCCCTCTTTTTTGTAAGCCACCTTTAGGCTCTAGAAGGGGCTCTAAGGTATCTATCCCTGAAGACTTCTCCATGCCGAAAAACTCCCATCTCTTGTGCCATCCACTTCTGATACTCACATGATCAAAAAAGTGAAGAACTGCCATTTTCTTATTACGCCTGGTCATGACCCGCCGAACTTTTACGAACTGCCCAAAGTGTTTCTCCAGCACGGTCCTGTCATTGAGGTAATCAGGGATGTTCTTGCACTGGATGGCCGTCAGCTCGGCGGGCGACAGGCTCCCCAGCCCCTCCGTGCTCTCGCTGCCGCGGGGCCGGCGGGCGGGAGCGGCGGGGGCCGCATCTGTGATGAGAAGAACACCACGGCAAGTCAGAGAGCTGGGCCACAGCGAGTCGGGCAGAGGGGCCACAGTAAATCAGAGATCGGGGCCCACGGCCAGCCGGGCAGCGGGGGCCCACGGCCAGCCGGGCAGCGGGGCTGCCCGCCCCCACCGCCGCTCACCTTCCCGGGGCAGCTCCCGGGCCTCGGGCTGCGGCGGCTCCTCGGCGGGCCCGCGGTCGGTGTCGGCGCCGTCCCCTCGCTCGCGGGCCTGGCTGCGCAGCATCTCCTCCAAGGTGCGGCCGAACAGGGCCCCGCCGCGGGGCCGGCTCAGCATCACCGCCCGCTTCTCCGGCGGCGCCGCAGCCCGCCCGCCCGCCCGCCGCGGGGAGCGCTCCCGCTCCTCCTTCCGCTTCAGCCCCTTGGCCGCCGGCTCCCCCGGCTCCTCGGGCAGCGCCCGCGGGCCCTTGTCCTCCGGGCGGCCCAGCGCGGCGGGCCGAGAGAACGAGAAAGGCTCCCGCGCCGCCGCCGCCGCCTCGGGGCCCGGCTCGGGCGCGAAGCCGAAGGGCGGCGAGAAGGCGAAGGCGGCGGGAGCGGCCGCCGGGCCTTTCTCCGCCTCGCCACCCGCCGCCGGCTTGAAGGGGGCGGCGGCGGCGCTCTCGGGAGCCTTGAAGCGGAACTCGGGCACCGAGAAGGCTCCGCCGCCGCCGCCCGCGGCCTCACCCGGGCCCGGGAAGCCGCCCAGGCTGGTGGGCGGCCTGAAGCTGAACGCCGCGTTCCCCGCCGGGGCCGGCGTCTGTCCCAGCGCGTAGGGCGGCCCAAAGGTAGCGGCGGGCGCGGGGGCGAAAGGGAGGCCGGCTGGGCCGCCGCCCTGACCGAACACGGCGGGCTGGCCGAAGCGCAGCGGCGGCGGGAAGGAGGGCGGGCCGCGGAACGGGCCCCGGCCCGACATGGCGGCGGCGCCGCCTCACAGCGCCGCGACGGGCGGCGCGGGGCGCGCATGCGCAGTGTGCGTGCAGGGCCAGAGGGGCGGGGCGGGCGCAGCAGATAAAGGGAGGAGGACACCCGCCCCCCCCCCCGGGAGTGGGCGGAGCGAGGAGCCACTGTGCGGGGTCTCCATTGGTCAGCCGCACGGGGGGCGTGGTCTAGGTGGAGCAAGGGGCGTGGTCTTGGTGCTGTGATGGGCGTGGTCTCGGTGGGCACGGTCTGGGTGTGGGCGGGGTCTTTGGTGGGGTGGGCGTGGTCAAGATTGGGAGATGGGCGTGGTCTCGGAGAGAATTACCATAGCCTCGGGGTGGGCGTAGTCTAGGCGGGATTGTGGGCGTGGCCTCGTTATGAGGGTGGGCGTGGTCTCGGTGGGCACGGCCTTGGGTGTGACAGTAGTAACGAGATGGGCGTGGTCTCAGAGGTAGGTGGGCGTGGTTTCTATGGTGGGTGGGCGTGGTTTCTGGTGTAGGTGGGCGTGGTTTCTGGTGTAGGTGGGCGTGGTTTCTGATGTAGGTGGGTGTGGTCTATGTGGAAAGTGGGCGTGACATCGGCGAGATGATGGGCGTGGTCTCCGTGGACTCGGTCTTGGGTGATAGGCGTGGTCTCGAATGGAAGGTGGGTGTGGTGTAGTTGGAAGGTGGGCGTGGTCTTAGTGGGCACGGTCTTTGGCGTGACTGTAGTGTGGGGGTGGGCGTGGCCTTTTGTGGCGGCGGGCGTGGCCCGTTTCGTGGGCGTGGCCCCGTTGGTGACCATGGTCTCAACTGAGGTGGGCGGGACCCTGCTGGAGGGCGTGTTCCCATTGGAGGGTATGGCCCGTTTGGTGGGCGTGTCCAATCGGTGGGCATGTCCAATTGGTGGGCGTGGTCCCATCGGTGGGCGTGGTCTCATCCGGGGTGGGCGTGGTCTCATCCGGGGTGGGCGTGGCCCCGCTTGTTGGTCGTTGTCTGTGTGTGGGCGTGGTTCCGTCGGTGGGCGTGTCCATTTAGTGGGCGTAGTTATGTCGCTGGGCGTGATTTCAACTGGGGTGGGCGTGGCCTCAACAAGGGTGGGCGTGACCCTGCTTGTTGGGCGTGGCCCATTGGTGGGCGTGGCCTTGTTGGGCGTGGCTCGTTGATGGGCGTGACCCAATGGTGGGCGTGTCCCGTGAGGTGGGCGTGGTTCCCATTGGTGGTCGTTGCATGTGTGTGGGCGTGGTTCCGTCGGTGGGCGTGTCCAATTGGTGGGCGTAGTTACGTCGCTGGACGTGATTTCAACTGGGGTGGGCGTGGCCCCGTTTGTTGGGCGTGACCCATTGTTGGGCGTGACCCATTGGTGGGCGTGACCAATTGGTGGGCGTGACCCATTGATGGGCGTGACCCCGGTTCCGGTTCCGGCGCCGGTTCCGGCGCCGCCATGAGCGTGGTGCTGCGGAACGCGCAGCGCTCCGTGCCGCTGCGCCGGGCCCCGCTCCGCCGCGCCGTCTGCGCCCTGCGCGCCGCCCTGGGCGCCTCCCGCTTCGACGTGGCGCTGGTGTGCGCCGGCAACGCGCTGATGCAGCGCCTGAACGGCGCCTACCGACAGCGCCCGGAGCCCACCGACGTGCTGTCCTTCCCGTTCCACCAGGTGGCGGCGGGCGAACTGCCGCGGCCGCGCTGCCGCGACGAGTACAACCTGGGGGACATCTTCCTGGGCGTGGAGTACATCCAGCAGCAGTGCCGCGACGCCGGGGAGGACTTCGCGGACGTGCTGGTGGTGAGCGCCGGGCGGGCCGGGCCGGGCCGGGCTGGGCTGGGCTGGGCTGGGCCGGGTCGGTAACACGCGTGTTGTGCTCTCTCGCTCACCCCGTGCAGGTCACGGCAGCCCACGGCCTGTGCCACTTGCTCGGCTACCGGCACGACACGAAACCCGCGTGGGAGCAGGTGCGGAGCCCCGCGGTGATGGGGAGGAAGGGATGGAACGAGGGAGGAAGGGATGGAGGGAGGAAAGGATGGAGGGAGGGATGCTCTGCCGGCTGAAGCCCCCCCGGTGATGGGGAGGAGGAGGAGGGAGGGAAGGAGGGATGAAGGGATGGAGGGATGCTCTGCTCGCTTAAGCCCCGCGGTGATGGGGCGGAGGAGGAGGGCGGAAGGGATGGAGGAATGCTCTGCCGGCTGAAGC
>JAWWEE010000004.1:0-55612 GCA_035221455.1 Xenops minutus
AGTAGCTTGTAACTGTGGCCAATAGATAATTGCTTGTATTCCATGGACACCAATTATTTTAGTGCACGTATTCTTAGGAATAGTATAATTGTGTGTGTGCTTTGCAATAAACTGAGCTTTGCTGTTAACTCGTATTGAGTCGTCTCTCTGCTCCACAAGCCCGCCTCCGTTACAAGTTTCATGCACATCAAATATCTAAGCCAGAGACAGGTGTCTGTAGAGATATTATTTTTAAAGGTAAGTTTAAAGATAGGCATATTACTCACTTTTCTGAAATTTCTTCCAGTAATTCCATCAATTTAGCGGCCAAACCCAGCCGTCGAAATTCTGGTGCAACAGAGAGCGGTAACGTGTCTATGCCACTCTTCCCTAGCCACAGAGCCTTCGGCTTTCCCCATGACTGTGAACACAGAGCATCAGCACTTCTGGAATAACGCAGCACCTGCACCCACCCCACTTCACAAGAGGAATGTCATGTATAAACAAACATTGCAATGGTTGTGGTAAAGGCCCAAAGAGGAATGTCTACCTTATCACTCTATGATTCAGCAACCACCAAGAATGTAATTTTGCTCAAGTATTACAGCAATTTCTTCACTAGTGTAAAGGAAAAAACACAACTTTGCAAATTCCTTGCTTGAGGTGGGACTTCTAAATGCAAATTTTAAGCAATTCTCACAAGTCTTTCACTGCACAGAATTTAGGATGTGACTAAAATAACAGAGGAACAGAGGTTTAGAAGCCCAAAACTACCATCTCGGCAACAGTTTGAGACTTTTGGGGACTGTGAGAGAATTGAACTTGGGAACCTTTGCCAATCGGACAATAGAAAACTAAGGTCCTGCAAACACAGCATGTTTAAGAAAACATACAAAAGAGGGGAGGAAGGGGGGGAAGGCAAGGATGATGTTTTGGGGGGGTTCTTTCCAGTTTCTCTCCTTTTTACACAGGGCCAAAACAATGTTAGTTCATTAATGCACAATTACACTTCCACAAAATGCTCTTATAAAGATCAGTTGTTAATAAGCAACTGTTGTGGGTACAGAGAAAAGTTCTGTACAGCACATACTTTCAGCTTTACTGTATTAAATACTTTATTTCCTGGGTCCCTGCAAAGACCTGCCACCCCTGCCCCACCTCACCTCTTGGCAGCTCTCTTCGGCATGATTTTTGGAAAACACAAATTCCACAACAAATGAACAAAGATATTCAGCCTCAGAGCTTTCCTTTACAGGACAATGCAAACCCCAAGCCCAGCACTTTTACTGACTGTGTGTGACCAGAGCTGAAAACGCTGACTTGGATTCCAGGATTACAGAAACACCCATTCGCCTGTACCAAACCCGTGTGGATGTTACCACAGCCAAGGCTCCTCGCTGGACTAGGAACATCAAACTGGAAGCTGCTGCCGTGAATCCTACACGTTTATGAAACGGGAAGATGCGAGGCAACCCTCCTCTTCTCTGGTGGGAATTTGGAAAACGCGAAGAGCAGGAAAAGCTCCCGCGTTATAAAGCCCCGCACAGACAACAGAGGGAGACGCCACGGCCGGAACAGCCGGCACTCACCGTAACCCATCAGCTCCCCGCCGGGAGCCTGGGCGACCATGAAGTCCTCGGGCCGGTGGGTGAGGTACTGCAGGTAGAAAAGAATCCCGTCCTGGGCGCTCGGTTAAGGAGCAACTGCGGCCGCCAGGGCTGCGCCCCCCGGCCCCGGCCCCGGCCCCGGCCGGCGGGAAGGATCCGGTCTCGGTCAGCGGGTCCAGGTTGCTGTGGGGGGAGAGAGCGGCGCTCAGCGCAGGCCCGGCCGGCCGGCGGGGCGCCCCGAACGCGCCGGTGGGAGGAGAACCGTGCAGGGGCTCGGGGGAGGGAGAGGGGAGGGCAGGAGCGGGGACGGCCGGCGCTCACATGTTGAAGCGGAAAAGATCGTCGCAGGTGAAGGCGCGGAGCGTCGCCATGAAGGGGATGGTAATGGCGATGATAGCGACGATGCTGCCGCTGCTACCGCTGCCCCGGAAGTGCCCAAGGGCCACTTCCGCCACGGAAACGCGGCAGCGGGAGAGCTCCGGCCCCGCAGGACCGCCCTGCCCCGCCACGGCCCGGCCCGGCTCCGGGCTCGGCTCCCGGCCCCGCCGGACCGCCTCGCTCCGCCCCGGCCCGGCTCCCTGTCGTGCTCCCCGTCCTGCTCCTGCCCCGCGCCCCGGCCCGGCTCCCGGCCCGGCCCGGGACCTGCCGCCGCGGGCCGTGCCGGGCAGAGGCGGCGGAGGGTCTGTGTCCGAGAGCAGCGGGCGGGCGGCTCGGAAAACGATGTATGTTTCAGCGACCTGTGTCTCAGACACTGAGTGAACAGGGTGCACATCTCCTTGTTGGGGTCAGCCACCACAAAGAGGTGGGGTCAAACTATCCCGGGCTCCCAGGCACGAACCTCCAGAACTCCTCTTTCTGGTGTTATGGTGGCTGACCCCAACGAGATGTGCACCCTATTCACTCAATGGCTGAAATGTGTATTGCTTGCCAACTCGTTCCTCTTGTTAAGAGGCCTGAACACAAAAATACCTTTTTCTCCCATGATCCTCACTTGGGTAGACAACAGGTATTACTGATAGGTATGAGTAATGCCTGAACACAAAAATAGCTTTTTCTCCCATGATCCTCACTTGGGTAGACAACAGGTATTACTAATAGGTATGAGTAATATAATTGGCAACATTTAAGGCCTGAAGATGGAGGAATTGGGGATAACAGCTTAATTAAAAAATCCTTTTAGGTACAAAACCACAGTGTGCCTACTACAAATTTTTCTGCTGCACTGATATGTTTACAAAGGTAGATAAGAAGGAGGAAATACATAACTACAATAAAAATATATTTGTTAAGAATTACATATTGCACTGATGTATGTTAGCCACTTTATAGTTATATGTGTAATAAATTACATATATACATGAGAAATATATAAGACCTCTTGCCCAAAGTTGGTTAGAAGGGAGTCAGAAAAGATAAACTCCTTCAAGTTGGAATACATGGTTACAGTCACTCAATGAAGTGCTAAAAAAAACCAAGAAAGAATGATATTCAACTTTTTATTGATTTCCTGTTAACTTTCTAAACAAAAACTGATCAACAGTGTCAATACCACAGTAATTTACTGTTACTGTGTTTCAAAAAAGCTCTGGTTGCCCAGTTCTGGAGGGGCAGCAGACCTGGACTGCCTATGTTAGATTACACATAATGACTCAGAGAGCTAGAACCCTCCTTGACTTTCAGGAAACAACAGGATTTCCAGATGCATGTTCAATGGTGTAAGTCTTGTATCAGATATAAGAACTGTAATATCAAAGATCTCACCTATAAAATATTAAATATAACTTTTTTGGTCTCTAAAATAATTAAAATTGCATAACTTACTGTTAAAAAGAATTGTGTTCCTCATAGAAAGTAAATGCTTTTATTCCAGGTATGTTTTGGGAAAAACAATCCCATAAAGGATATGGTCTTCCATTAATGAGTAAAATTCAGACTAAGAATTGAACATTTAAAACCATGCAGAAAGAAGTGTTTTCTAATACTATGGAAAAATACCCCAGAATCATCTTGCAGTCGTAAAAATTAGAGCAACAGCCTTTGTTACACATTACTGTTGCTCATCATTTTTTTCTGGTGCAGGACAACTGGCTTCATACTTTTTCTTCAGGCCTTTCAAATATACACGCAAACTGTCAGGGTCCAGTCGAGAGTTTCTGGCAGTCTGAACCAGTCTTGTTGCTAAATGGTATACAGCTCTCTGTTTCATCATTTCAGGAGTGCTTTTCTGCCTGTGCTATTCTTAAAAATATACATGCATTAAAATATGAAATAAATTATGTTCTATTGTTAAAATACTAATACTAGCTATTTTCCAGCCTATTTTAAGTCTCCCAATTCCTGGTTTGCATGCAAACATCACATCCAATACTGCTTTACCCTGAGGGCTGTTTTCTGTTGTCATCTTACAGACCTTCAGTATAAACTTTTATAACTGGTTTCAGAAACACGAATTTTAATGAAATCTCTTTTCATTAAACTATAGGCAGTGCTTATCCTGTATAATTTCAGAAACGGAAAATATATTTGAGTTTTATAAAAACTATGAATTACAGCATTATAATTTTCTACTACATACCAAAATTTGTTTTGCAATATGATTTGTTATTTCCTTTGCATCCAAAATTACAGATGATGGTAGGGAGGAAACTTCTGCAGCTTTTAGTCCTAAACATATAAAACACAAATCAGAATTTCTGATGCAATTTTTATTCCTACCTTCCACATTATGTCTTTCACAATTAACTTAGCCTATTTTTTTTAAAGGGTAAAGATTTAATATTTATTAAAATAATTTTGGTATGTTTTCTCTTAGTGTCCTTTTTTGGTTTTGTTAGTAACAATATGGTTTTGAGAGTTATAAAATAAAATATCTACTGTAAAGCTAACTCTAAAATACACCTCCACATGAAGTAACTGCTTGTATTCCTATAGCTGGGTAGAATGAGACACATTAGGCGTTAAAGGGGAAAAAAATGGCACGGTGGTGTTAGCAGCTTTCTTAGTTTAGTTTTTTTAATTTGCCAGGCCAAAAAATCCTGAGGTTGTGCGAAATGCACCCTCTGTTAAATCCAGACATTCAGTGGATATGGATGTCATGTTCCAACTTCTACTTTGTTGTTAATAGGCCAAACTTCCAGATACTCAGGGTAAGAAAGAGATGTAAAATATTTTTTGTGCCGTAACATGATTTTATAACTTCTTCCTTTGCCTGTGCCCTTGGATGTTCAGAGCAAAGTCTGTAGCTCATTGAGTGCTTTAATATTGTAGGGTTAAAACAAAAAAAGGGTCACGAAGAGCCCTTGGGCTCTTTCTTAAAATGTAACTTTGCTCAAGTAAGGTAAAGCCTAGACACCAAGTTTTAAAGGTCTCCTGTTCTCTGAGAATACTCTCCAAACATAAAATTATTCTGAGTTAGTGGTGGCGTAGCATCTAAAATTGAGCTTGTGCTGCCAAAGGTAAACAAACTTATCCTGAAATTACAATCAAGAAATGTTTTAAGTCCAGTTAATTGAAGCTTGACTGGAATAATTTCTAGTCTTCGGTTACCATTAGCTTGCAAAAGTCACGTGTAGCTAATTTGCTATTGATTAAATGTTACCTAAATCAAGGATTCAACATCAGAATCTAGTATTTGAAAACATACAGATTTCTGTAAATCTTTAAAACGTAGCTATGCCTTAATGTCACCCACTCTTTATTGACTCATAATCCATCAATCTGTACAATCTTCAGTATAATTTGTTTCAAAATTAAAACAGAAGTAAATCAACTTCCAACAACACTGAAGCTTTTATGGACCCTCTCAAATTTGTCTTAGCTTGATATATGGTAAAATCCCTGTCCTTTTTAAAGTAACTTGATTCCTTTTTGCTAATTAGAAAGGGCCAAGCTGCTATTTAGCAATCATATCATTACTTATGGGAGACACATAAGAGAGTTTTACATAACAGAAACCTCATTATTCACAGCTTTAAGTTTCTCCAGAACTTTCATTTGCTTCCACAAGTGCAGATTAAAACAACTGAAGTACCATGTGCTCAGAATGGCTCAACTCATTCAAATAGACATGAATCAAGTAGCTACTGACATTAGTAAAATGTTTTTTTCACTACGAAATTTCTTGTAAGTTCTTCATACTCCCTGAAAGTACTGTCTTACTGCATGGTTACTTAGAACACACAAGTATTTGGAACACATTACAGATCTGCAGATCTCTGTACCTCTCTTTGATACAAAGAGAGAGACAAACTCAACAGAAACCTATAACCAAAAAATACTCTTATATGCCTAAAAAATGAAACAGTATCTTGTATCACCTTTACCAAGGTAAAGCCATAGTGAAATGCATTACCATAGTTCTTTTCCTCTGTGTATCCTTTAGAAAGTGTGTAAGTGTAAGCAATTTTCTCCTTATTTCCAGCACTGCTCCTCAGATGTTGCACTTCAAAATGGTAATTTTCTACATTGGGATATAAAGCATCTATATGACACAGTTCCAGGAAATGTGTAGCAAACAGTGTAAATGCCTAAAAATAAGGAAACAAGAAAGAACATTAATTTTGGAAATGATCCTGAAATAAATTACAATAAATAAAAAAAATTATCTCAGAGATGTCCATGTCTTCCTCCAAACCACTGAAAAGCTGTCTTCAAATTACTAAAGCAAATAAAAATCTCTTAAGTGATGAATTCTACCATTGGCAAGTGTATCTTTTCCATCTAGGAATTCTTTCACTCCTTTCTCAACAGAAGAAAAACCACATCAGAAGCAAAATGAAATCCATTATGCTTAAAAAATCTGACTAGTGTTAATTTGAATGCTTGTCAAATGGTTGCTTAATACTCTCAAGGAATGTTTTATCAAAAGTACAAGTGACAGAAAACATCTGAGCTTTTCAAACCAAAAACCCCACAAAATACTCTGCATCAACGCTGAGGAGAAACAAACGCCTGCACACTTACTTCAAAAATCTAACAGCAACCTGAGCTTGATCACATAACTAGTAATAGAGGTGAAACTTTCAACCCATCTAGAATTATCTTCCCCTTTTCTAAAGCCTTTAACCACTGTGACCGATTCAGAAGTTGTGTAGAACTACCACTGTACTTTGAAAGGTAACCACCAGGTAAAGACATTCACCTTTAACATTCAAGCAATAAAGCTGTACTAAACAAAACTAAAGAGGCTGGGTTATTCTCTTTCTTGACAGAAATACAAGCTTGCAAGCAAGTTGGAAAGATACAATGACCAGTGTACTGGTTTTGGATATAGAGTTAGTTTTATTCATAGAAGCTTGTGCTGTACTGTGTTTTGGACCAAGACAGTGCTATTAACAGAGACACGTTTTAGCTCCTGCTGAGCAGCACTTGCACAGCAACAAGGGCTGTTCTGCTCCTCATCCTGCCCTGCCAGTGAGCAGGTTGGGGGTGCTCAAGGAGCTGGAAAGGGATAGCCAGGATGGCTGAACCCAACTGAGCACAAGGGTATGTCACAGCATCTAACACCGTAATAAAAACTGCGAAGGAGAAGAAGAGAGGGACATTCACATGTTATGAAAAATATCATATTTAGGCAAGAAATCTCTACAAAACTGATGTTAAATTATGAGAAAATACTGTATTTACTTTCAGGATGACAAAATAATTCTAAGGTTTAAATTTCTTTCAAAACAGAATTACCTTTAAATTCAACAGATATTCACAGGCAGCATAACATATGCCAATACCTTCTTCAGCACTGGTACCTCTGCCAAGTTCATCAATTATGATGAGTGATTTCTCATTAGCATTTTGTATGATGTACGTTATCTAGGAGAATATTCAATGTGTTACCATTCCTATAAAGGCATTTTTTAAAAATAGGGATTTTCTGTGTTATTCAGATGAAACAATGCAGAAATTTTAAGAAATCTCGTCAGATACACAAGTTTTACCTTTTCAAAGCTTTCAAACAGCTGTCAATTGTAATCAAACAAAGACTACAGCACTCTCTCTTTTCCACTGAACATACTACTTTTCTTCAAAATCGTATCAGTTTAGGAGTGGGAATTGAGAGGACTTAGGACCCTACAAATAATCATTTAAGGTCTAAGCAAAACAAAAAATGTTGAAACTGCTATCCAACAGAGCACTGATTTTTATTTACATTGGAATATCTTTTTATTTAAGATATGCCTGGGTTTCTGTGGTTTACTATCAAAGAGATGAAGGCTGGATTTCTGACTACTTTTCAAAGTACACTATCTCAGTGGAAATGTACAATTTCTATTAGCTTAACAGTAAAAGTGGGTCTTGGACCCTGAATTAGCTATGTTCAATACCTCTTTCATTTCCTTCATGAATGTTGATGCATTTGTTTCTATATCATCATCCATACCTATTCTGGTAAAAATCTGCTCTGCAATTCGAAACGAACAATACTCTGCTGGGACATAAGAACCTGCAAAGCAAGTAAAATATAAGTTCCCTTTATCAGTGTGACATCTGCCTGAATGTGTAAGGGGAAAATAAAAAAATTAGTTTTACACTTGGTTTTTATGCACAGTAGAGAATGTACCTTACTTGATAAAGTTTCATAAGGTTATGTTCTACCATGACTTTATAAAAAAAAATTATTATATAAATACAATCATGAAAGAAACTTTTAAAAAAAGAACTTTAAGAAATCACATCCTGAAGCTTGTGTCAGTCTAAATGGATGAAAAAGTGAGAATAAACACTAGGAATAATTTACATTTTTGTAGCCACTGAGTTGCTAATCCCAAGAAGTCTTAATTTCTCAAAACCAAGGTTATATTTTTTTTGTCAGACTTTGAGAGCTATTAGTTTTACCAAACAGAAAAGAACAAGACCCTTGCCAAAAGACATTACCGTCTCTTTTATCCATATTAAACTCATGTTTTTGAGGGCAATTCCTCAAAAACTTGAAACTGTTGGGGACTGAACCCACAAACATATGATGGACAATATTCTTCTCCATTGCTAAGTAGTTTCATTCCAGCAGAATTAGGGTCAGCCTATTAAAGTTTTGTCCTGTGCTACCAGACTTAGCTTTAAGAAAAAAGTCATGAGGAATTCCTATATATAGGGATAAGTCTCAGTTAGACTTTATAAACAGTTGGTTTACTTTTATAATGTTATAAACAGAATCTTGCAGTATTTATTACTACTTATATTTGAAGTAATTGATTATTTATCAATTAATTATACTTGACTGAAAACATGTTTCTCTACATAACTGCAGCATGCTCAAGGTCATCTCTTCCTTCTGGATGACTCACACATGTGTGTCTGACCAGAATACTTCTAGGACACTCACTATCGGTCTAGTGTAAGGTGCTGGATTGGGTTATGGTGCTCCAAAGAATTAGACTATACAACTGTGCTTTCTCTAAAGATAGACAGAGAAGCCTTCCAGATACACAGATGGGGCCCCATAAGTTTCCAACGGCAGATGCAAAACCTGCAGTTGCCTCTGTCAGCAACACAAGAGCTGGTAGGAGAAAAGAGACTACAGATTACCTGTTACTATTTTATTTGGATAGAATGTTATTCTAGAAGCCAAATCATTCAATTTGTAAAAATTTTTAGCCAGAAAAAAATAAATGTGCTGCAGCAGATTACTAACATTGTATACTCTTACTCACCAATCTGTGCCATAATTTGACAGAGTGCAATCTGTTTTAGGTATGTTGATTTTCCACTCATATTTGGTCCTGTAATAATGACAAAATTGTTCCCCTCTGTCAGATATGTGTTGTTAGACACAGGTTTTTCCATAGCTATCTTTTCAAGAATGGGATGCCATCCCTGCTTAATTGCTAAAGTATCCGTAAATTCTGGACGAACTAAATGAGGAAAAAAAGATATAAAACATTGTGGAGTTAGTATGAAACCTTTACGTTATTAAACTAGTATGTTTTGAAATAAAGTTAATTCTTGCAGAGCTGAAGTCAAACTCTGGTTCTGATGTCCCAGTTTTTACTTTCCTGTAGTGAGCAAGACCAACACACAGATCTTGGGAAGAATTACCAACCACTTTAAGGTATTCATTGTGATTGCCTTGCCTTGTCTTCATGATTTATTACTAGAAACAGAAACCCATAAGTAAAACTTTATTTCTAAATTAACATTCTATGTTTGTGTTCTCTAGTAAGTACGGTTGGACTTTAGTAATAAAGAAAAATACACAAAGTATTTACTTTTATACTGCTGCAAGCATATAAAATACAGGGGTTGTGGGCTCTGTTACTCCTATGTAAGTACTTTATATGTGCATGGAAAAAAGAAGGAAGTAGTATTCCTTCTGGTTTTGTTATATGTTACCATATTACTAAGATCCATTTGATATTGGGACTATCTGTATGGATTTCTGTCAGAATACAGTTCTTTTCTGAACTGATTCCATATAGCTCCTCTTTACCTCAATGACAGTACCCCAGACTAACAAAGAAGTTATGTTAAATTTGGTGGTCTGTTTAAACGAAGCAACCTTCAAGAAAGAAGTGCCAAAACAGTTTTTCAAATTTAAGTATTGTGGAACTCTAATTACATGTTTTAAGTAGTCCTGGAAGTCAGGTGAAGCCTCAGGTGACTGGAAAAAGGAAACATTGTACTCATCTTCAAAAAGGAAGGGAGGACCCTGCAAACTACCCTCCTGTCAGCCTCCCCTCTGTGCCTGGGAAGATCACAGAACAGATGCTCCTAGAAGCTGTGCTAAAGCACATGGAGGACAGGGCTGTGAGCTGAGACAACTTGCATGGCTTCACCAAGGGCAAGTCCTGCCTGACCAACCCCGTGGCCTCCTAAGGTAGAATGACTCCATCAGTTGACAAGGGAAGGGCTACAGATGTCATCTGTCTGAACTTCTGCAAGGCCTTTAGCACAGTCACATCCACAACATCCTTCTCTCTAAACTGGAGAGAGATGGATTCAGTGGATAAGGAATTGGTTGGATTGTCACATTCAGAGGATCAATGGCTCAGAGTCCCAATGGACTGATGTGACATGTGGTGTCTCTCAGGGGTCTGTACTGGGGCCAGTGCTATTCAATGTCTTCATCCATGGTGCACACAGAGGGATCAAGGGTACCCTCAGCATGTTTGCAGATGACACCAACCTGTGACCCACCTGAAGGACAGGGCCATCCAGAGGGACCTGGGAAACTCAAGAAGTGACCCATGGGAATCTCATGAGGTTTAACATGGCCAAGTGCTGGTGCTGCACCTGGGTTGGGATAACCCTCAGTACCAGTACAGGCTTGGGGGTGAATGGATTGAGAGTAGTCCTGATGAGAAGGACTTTGGGGGGTGGAAGGACTTGGGGAGTCCTGACTGATGAGAGGTTGGACATGAACCAACAATGTGCACTTGCAGCTCAGAAAGTCAATTGTATTCTGGGTTGCATCAAAAGCATCATGGGCAGCAGGCGATAGGGGTGATTCTGCCTTCTGCCCCACTTGAGACCCCACCTGCAGTGCTGCCTTCAGCTCTGGGATCTGCAGCGCAGGAAGGACATCAACCTGTTGGAATGAGTCCAAAAGAAGGACACCAAGATGATCAGAGGGATGGAGAACCTCAGCTATGAGAAAAGGCTGGGAAAACGCATTGTTCAGCCTGAAGAAGGCAAGGCTTTGGGGAAGACCTTATTGTGGCTTCTTCAGTACCTGAAGGGGACTTCCAAGAAAGCTGGAGAGGGACTTTTGACAAGGGCACGTAGTGATAGAGCAAGGGGGAATGGCTTTAAGCTGAAAGATATGAGGAAGAAATTCTTCCCTGTGAGGGGAACGAGGCACTGTCATAGGTTGCTCAGAGAAGTTGTGGATGCCCTATCTCCGAAAGTCTTCAAGGCCAGTCTGCATGGGGCCTTGAGCAACTTGATCCAATGGGTGGCATCCCTGCCCCTGGCAGGAGATTGGAACAAGATGATCTTTAAGGTCCATTCCAATCCAAATCATTCTATGATTTAATCATTTAGAGAGAGTCAAGTGGCAAAGGAGACTTCATGAAAGGTACAGGTGACAGTCCATTTCCTTTGGTGGACATGTATTTATGGCTGCCTACACAAACTGCAGGTGTAGATTTATGGGAGAAGCTAAGTGGCTTTGTTCTTATTACTGCTGAAGAAAACTTGTGCTCTGATTCATTTGTTGGGAAAAGTTTGTGATGCCTTAAGCATATCAGTTCCTGTTCAGTTACAGATCAGTTCATGTGCTATGACTGACTTATCAGCACATAAACATTCACAGTCCATCCTGTGAAGTAAACAGATCCTCTCTGTGGACTGGAGATTACATGGCAGCATCAGTAATAATAAGCCAATATGTCTCCTGAGATGGCTTCCAGACCTGATTTAGTATCTACACCATCTTGTGCTGTAGGCAAGAATCTCAAGCCAGCATTAATAGAAGACATTTATCTATTGCAGAACTGGACTAGGGAAGCAGAATGAACAATATGCAGGTGAGCACTTAATCCTGGATTCCTCAGAAGACTCTACTTCCAAAAATGTCTAAAAGCGTTACAGACATTGAAGGAGAGAAACAAAGGTAGACATATATTTTGGTATATAGTATATACTTAATGTTGATGTGCTCATATTATCTTGCTACCTTTGGAACAGAAAGAAATGTAAACTCAGAATGTTCACACACTTAATTTTTTTGAAGAGAATAAGCTTAACCTGGCTTTTTTTAATAGAAGACTGACCGTGAAAGCTTATGGCAGCTAACTGGAAGAGTTTAATGTCAATGAATAAAAACAGAATGAACATTAGCACAAAGTGGGCAAAGACAGACCAAAGACACTCACGCAAAGAGTACCAAGACTCACAAAAAAAAAGGTAACTACACAAAACAGCCTGGTTATTCTCCAACAGAAGGCTCTTTATCTGGCCCATAACAGAATCAAGGGAGAAACTTACCATAATCAGAAAGAGTGCAGGCGTGGGCAAATGAAAGCAGCATATCCAGCATAGACACAATGTCGGACAGCTTGTACAGGCAATGAATGTATTCATAGATCTCATTCAGTAGTTTACACACTATTCTGAAATAAGACACTGATTGAACTGTTGCACAGAAGATACTGTCACTTCAGCTTACAGAAGTAAGGGAGTTATGATGTTCATACTGCATACATTAGGATAGAAAGTCACTCATAAAATGCAATCACATCTGTCAGATGTGAGCACGTGTGAATTTCTTTGAAGTAAATTAAGGTCTTATACTGTTATCTCAAATCACATCCTGTTTCAGACACAAGACACACACCTCAATTATCAACAGCTCATATGATAGTTTCACAGAGAATGAACTAAGATTATAGCTATGCAACAAAGCATGTTTTATTAACATGTGAAATGCGAGTAATTCCTGCAGACCTTCATGTTAACAAAAAACCCTACCCAGTTGCTAGAAAGAATTTCCATTAAACTGACAGGCTACATTACACTTGAGTAAGTCTTCTGAATCAGGCAGCAGAGCAACATAACATGCAGCAAGGACAAGATACAGAAACAGACAGTTCCACTCTAAAGACAAGGAACTCACTAGAAGTAATGATTCTGCATTACTGATACAAAACTGATTCATTCATTGTGCCATTTTGTGTAAATAATTCACCCAATAAAAAAGCAATATGATGACCAACTTTATTAATAAATGCCTACATATTTGCAATCATGTTTAAAACAATACACACTTTATGTTTTTTTCTTGTCTCAGGAGGTACACTTAAACAGTGCTGCTTTGGTCTGTTTCTGTAAGTAGCTATAACTTAACAGAAAGACAGCTTTTAAAAAAACTGTAATTACTTGTTAATTAGAGAAAATAAATGTAGTTAGCAAACATGAAATAGTTTTAATAGGTCTTACAAGTAGGTCATGTGATATATTTCTCTCAGGGACTCCTGACATCTTTCATTCATTTTTATTAAATCTGCTGAAGTGAAGCTATATGTGTTTTTCATTTTAGTGATCTAGGGGGAATTGAAACCAACAATAAGAATTTGGCTTATTATCAGAGAGAAAAGCAGTTTCTAAAAAAAAACCTGGGAACAATATTGGGGTAAAAAAGGAGAAAGAAAAACATCTGTTTTAACTTTCACCATGTAAGATTTTATGAAAAATTCATTTCAGACAACACTTATGAGTAAGACATGTAACTTTGTATTTACACATTACATAATTGCATGTAATTGCTCATTTCTGACTATATTAAACTGTAACTGGAAATATGGTAGTTATAGAAACATACCAATTAAACCTTTATTTCTAGATATCTTCACTGAAATTATTTTGATTGTTTTTTACTGTATAGTGTGTGCTTTATTAATGTATATTATACATTTTACATAAAGTATACAAATATATTATGAAAAAACAGTTACCTTTGTAAATTCTGAAGGAAGCTGGCCGTTGGGTAAGGTTGAACAATCAGCATTCATCTGGATAAAAAATCCACGAGCAGAGCTGAAACTTGTTTTCATTGGTAGACTGTACTTTTCTGCAAGTTGCGTTATCATATCTACATATAAAGATTTAACCCAAATTATATACTTTCATGTATATACACATACTTGTGTTGGTACAAAGATGGATACTGTTAATGGAAGATTTCAGAAGGAAAACACGGTAGCATCTCTATTTTTCATTCTGTGTGAATGTAGGATTAGAAGGACACAGGAAGTTTACAAGATATGACAGGTGGTAAAGTTTCTGATGCTCTTTTAGGTTTCCAATTATAGACTAAACTAAGATGGTCCTTTAGCTACAAATCAACATTTTACACAAAAGAAGGAATCAGTTTCAAAAGACAATTTTTTTCTTCTGTTTCGACTTAATGATAAACAAGGTTACTAAAACAGAGTAACACGCATCATGCTAAAACTCCTTTTATTTTCTAACTCTTAATATAGCTTAAAGTAGTCCACAGAGAGATCAAGACCGCTTAAAACGTAAAGAAGCAAGAACTCTGATATTTCAAATGAAGAAGCTAAACCAAAGATTTACATGTTTTATACAGAATGCTTTAGGTTACATTACTTCAACTTGTTTGTACTTCTACAGGATAAGGGGTAACAGAGCTTCATTAAAATACAATTGAGTTTTTATCTACAAAAGGAGCAGTACCTCAAAAAAAAATGTAGTTGCTTATCAATGACAATCAATTTACACTAATACTAAATACTTTTTACACCTGCAAAGGTCATACACATATGATTACATGGCTTCTATATGCCAAGAGCAATGTACTTTGAACTCAAAAAAAAATAATTTTATTTTAGAAATACCTGCTATGTCATCAACGATTTCTGTGTATGTCCTACGAGCTATGTCAAGGAATTCATTGACATTAGGCTTAACAGCATAGCACTTCTGGGTCCTCATACTCAGACATCCTTTTGTGTATCGTGTATCATCATTAATTACAGTTGTAATCTTTTCAAGTATAATTCCAAATCTGCAATATTAGTTGTATCACTAATTAGATACATAATACTTTATGATTTTTACTTGCAACATCATCCTCAAATTACAAAGAATAGTATTACAAATAAGTGAAGCTAATTACCTACTGTTAAAACAAAACACTACATTTCCATGTCTATTTTCACCTCAAAATGAAGTGTGACTATACCCAAGCCTGACCAAAGATACTATTCACATCTTTGGGAGATATAATCTTCGGGAGATATAAATTATTTCCCAAATATACAGGCAAGAGTTGATTTTTGCATTATTATGGGGCCTCGGAAACCACTACTCTTGTCTTTCCAGAAGTACTTCTAATGGAGCTTGGTTCATCAGCAGTTGCAGTATCATAGTTAGCTCTTTTGCTTTTTCCCCTGTCTTTGTTAGTTGAAAATTAGAATTTCTGACCATTAAAATCAGATTTTAGGCAGAAGAATTGAGCTGTACCTGTAACTACAGATAAGCAAAGATGCAACACCTTTAACCTTACAGGCACTTTTGAGATAAGAGTTTCTAACATACTAACTCAAGTATTATGATAAATACCTTGTATCTTCAAGAGAATTGTAATAAGCCTTTAGCAGCTGTGTGTTACAGCATCTTAAAGCAGCCTGTTGAAGATTAAAATATGAACAGTTACTTCTTTTTGTAGCCTTATTAAGAGACTGAAAGTTCTTGGATTCACTCAGGCTTATTAGCAGTTGCGTAAGTACTTTGCAGAATGCAAGCAGGAGTTTCAGTTAAATGTTTGTTAGAACACCAATTATTCAGGTAATGGTAGGAATCCTGCTCTTCAGAGTATTAGCCTCAAATGCACATTTTCAACTGGCTTAAGAATCAACAGACTGTTAGCAGTATTGTGTTCTTCAAAATACTTTTTTTTTCTTTATTGGTCCCTTCCAACCTTAGACATTGTATTCTATTTCTATGGAATTTAACAAACTGCACTTTATAAAAATATCGACAAAATAGTCTGTACTTAATTTTAAAAAGAAAAAAAGATAAAGCTTACTTTCAGCGGCTCCACAAGTTCTAAAGTATGCTTCAGGTAGATTAAATTAGTTATTTTTGATTCAGCAGTTTTAACCTGTTGAAAAATTTTCCAAATATTTGAGGCATTTGTATTTGTATGTCTGACTGTTTAAAAAAGTGTTTAAGAACTAGTAGAACCCATATTCTTAACTCTAACAGGTTTATATGTTTAATGAAAATTCCCAAAACACTTCATAAGCTCAGTCTGACAACTTTGTGTGTAAGTGCACAAAAAAATATCTACCTAAATTTTACATTGCCTACTCTGATAGTTTGGCCACCAGTAGCTAAAATTTTCATGTCTGCATTGATAATGATTGACTCTAATGATTGACTCACCCTGCTAAACAAAGCTGTGAAAACTTCTTTTCATCTTCTATGTATACGTAACCCTGCAAAAGCTCTACATACCTTGTACACTTTTTCAAAGCAAATACATTATGCATTATAATGAAGCACATAGCCTTTCCATAAATGCTGTTAAACACAACCCAGATCAGTTGATTTCTCTTTGGTTAATACATGTACAGCATTAAACATCTGTCCATGTAATGATAATTAAAAAAAAGCAAGTAAATATTTCAAAATCTTTCTTGCAGAAATGACTGTTCTTCAAAATGTTTCATCCACATACACGTTTTACCTTGTTTTGTATGTCCCATTAACTCTTTCAATGAAGAATTTTGCTGCTGGTATTAGGGCACAGCATATGCAGTATATATGAACTGTGCAAGAGGATTTTAAGGAAATAACAGATAAGCACATGTGAAATTTTTTTTCTCATTCATATATAATTATCTCTTTGCTCTTGTGATTGAGAGCATCTCTTATCTTACATTCTATATAAACTCATTTTCTGTGAAAGATAGAACTAAACAATCCTAAGTGCATGAAGAGATGAATAATAATCTCCAAATAAATATGGGGTCCAAGTCCCATGATGAAATCAGACATTGAAAGGACAGATGTGGTCATACCTGAAAAGCTGTTATTTCATAGTGGAATGTACCTTTGCCTAATTAGTTCTTACAATTTTAACTGAACTAGTGTCTAAAAGTGAATTTTTGTACACACTGCACTTAAGACCAAAGGGAGAAAATTAATAAGTAAGATCACAGTTGATAACTCTTCTATATAATGTTACTTATGATTCATTCATGACCAAAATGCAAGCCTATCCTCTACAGCATCTGAAATCAATTTGTCCACAGTCACTTGGATTTGTAAACCAAGACAATTCAGAGAAGCAATTGACTGTTTTTTGTGCTGGGGACTTAAATCTTACAGACTTAAGTTCTATGTCAGTGGACCAGCCCTAAATGAACTTTTATATTTCCCGGAAATTCATTTGAACTAAAAATAATGCTACCTTCTTCCTGTCAGAGAAGGAATCAATCTGTCACACACCTGGAACTTCATCAGGCGCAAAATTTGCTAAACTTATTCTTCGGATGGGTAATCAACTAAGCCAGAGCAGGTGGTCCTCATTTCTACAAAAAGCTGGATGCTGAACCAAATTCTAAAAACCTTTCACAATTGAGACAAGAGGAAATCTGTGTTGGATTTATTTTGTCCAGATACCTTTAGTTTGCTTCTATATGTAGACTTTTTATGAGGAAGTATTTGAATTCACCAGTGATGTGATTTTTCAAAAAAAAAAAAACAGAAAACCACAAATCAGCAAGATTGTCAGCTCACAGTCCTCCCTAGGATGAAAGAATGTTCATGCTAAACATACCACTCACACTTTTAGTAACTGAAACTGTAGGCTTTTCAGATGTGCACCTCATCTGTTCACTGGTAGGAGGTTTGAATGAACACATCTGTTGTGTGGATAGTAAGCTCTGCTATATTGGTACCACTCAAAAGTGAAAACACTGCAGTAAAAAGTTTGGTGTACATGGCCCTGTGCATACCTAAAAGCATCTAGTTTGACAGTTTCAGTCATACAGATGATCTCATTCATGTTACAGATGTCTACAAGGAAAGCTGGGATTTTTTAGATATGTCATTAAATATATTTATCTGCATTTATTACAATCCTGTTGGAGTCTGTACCTGATTTCTTTAACTAGCATTAGAGAAGTCCTTTATCTAGGCAGGAAAGTCAGCACGTGAGAAGACTCTGAGAGGTGAGAGAGTTTTAAGTACCTATGATGCTGGCATACAGGCATAAACACAAGGAAGCATAAGCCTCAAAAGCACTGGCAGAAATATCCTACCCAAGTACAGTACACAAATGTAACTTAAAATGCAATGGTTACAATGTGCTTAGTAGAAAAAAAATTGAGGTTCGGTTATCTCAAGCTCAGTGTGGTATTAACTGTCACGTCTAGTCTCAACCAAGATCCAGTAGTGTCTTACATATACTTACTCCATTTTGGTATTTGTATTACATGTGTTAACGTACAGACTAATATATGAGACAAGGTCTGATGAAAAAAAATAATCTCATTTTGAAAAGTAACAGTCACTAGGACTGTAAGTCACTATACACTTTCCATTGATGCTGATGTGAAGAAAATTCCTCTCTCTCATCCAAGTACTGTTGAATAGGATGTTCACTTATGAAGGAAAAAGGTGGCGAGTGATGAAAAAGTAAACATTTTTGGAAGCATATTTGCATAAATTAAGATGAATGTGATTTCAATAAAAATCTGAATTTTTCTAAAACTCTGCTACGGGAATCATGTACTGCTGTACAGTACGAGATAACCTCAATCTACAATAACACTATTCCATGTCTGTCTAAGATGCAGCCTTTTTCCTAATGTATCATGCATATTTATAGATACCACATTTCTATATTGCATGTTATAACCAGATAATTGATTATCTAAGGTGCATTTTGAAACATACTGTATCCTGCTTTGGAATTTGTACCAAAACTGAAAGTAGTTGTTCTGTATCCAGGAATTTTGAGATAACTGTAAAATAAAAGTAAACACATCAGAAATTGAACTGAAATTGTAATAAAATCTATTTTTTTTAATGCACACAATTATTTAGTGATAGTAATGCTAGTATTTTTCTTACATTCTATCTTCATTAATTATTTACAGGGTAAAAACTAGGTTAAAAATAGGTGATATCTAAATTATTTTGTCGTAACTATACTTACTATACCTAAGCATGTAGTTTTCATTATATAGGTAGACATTTGTCAATTCAGAAATATTCTTTTTCTTAGACTGAATCATATTTCTCAGATTAAGATTATATGATCCAGCTTCAGGTGGACTAACTCATACTTTGACATTGTATTTTACATTTCTCTGGACCGCTATGTTTTATGAAGCAACAGGAAAAAAAAATATGTATACACAAGTATACTTTAGCAATGTCTTTATTCGTTTAATGTATATTTGTATACATCAAACATAGTGCATACCTAGCCACAGATATAGGGACAAACTCCAATTCTTCAAAAAAGCTATAGGCTCGCTGACCTCTGTTCACTTTATCAGAGAAAATACTGGATAAAAATATCACATCTGTGATAACATAGACTACATCAAAAAGTTAAGTGTCCACTATGCCACCTGACAAACCATAAAAAAAATACTTTTCAAACTTACTGAGTCACATTACATACTTCTCTGTATGAGAAAAAATGTATAAAAAGAAATATAATATTAGGTATTAAAAAATACACTACTACCTGCTTGAAGACCAAAAAAGAGCTCCTCATCCTGGAGTAATTCCTGAACACAGTCCAGTCTCATGTTAATTGTTTCAGCGTCAACTAGAGGTTCCAGGATATTGGATCTAAGTCTTCGACTTCCACCTGGAGTTTTAGTGTAATTTAGGACACCAAGAAGTGTGTGACCATTCCTTTGAAAATAAAACAGATGTGAAGAATACACCCACAAAAAAAAAAAAAGTTATGGTAAATGTCAAGTGACACTTTCAGGTAAGAGCATCCTACAAATTTGAGGCATGTTTTCGGGATGCTTAGAATATCCCTATTTGCCACATATATTATACGAACTACAGCAGTTTAGCAAGTCAGGTAATTTAATATACCATTAGCCCTCAATTATATAATTTTCCAAAGTACAGAAATACATTTGTATTTAGTATTTTGCTCTTTTTTTGTAGTAGTATTCTATTGCTACGGCAGTGGTACAGTTCACATTTTTCCTCTCAACTAAACTAATTAAAAAGGAATGAACCAACACTACAGAAGGAGACAAAATATAATAAGAGAGCAAATACTAATCAGAACATTTTCCACCAAAGTACATTCCTGAACATAATTTAAAATATTTCGAAGTCCAAAAGATAAATAATCTTTGATTTTATTTTTTAAAGGAGTGATTTACAGCCAGTACAGGAGCTAAATAACATGCTTCTAATTTATAAATATTATTTTGTTTATGACTTTTACATGTTACACATTACAGGGTTTCATTCTTAAGGGTTATTGTATCTGTCTAAAAAAAGCCACTTATAATATTTACACCTAGTACACAGCCAAGCAGTTTTAGAAAACTGAAATCTTGAGTAGGAAGAAATCTGATAGAAACATAAAAAACAAACACCATGGAGAGAGAGAGAGAGCAAGCGAGCGAGCCAGACACAGAGCCAGAGCAAGCAGAAACTCCTGAAATACCATGATATAGAAGAATAAAGCAATAGTTAGGAGAATAAAGGAAAAAAAAAAGCTGGAAATTCAAAACCAGTTTTATTAAGGACATATTTACCATAAGGTTCAACTCATGAAAACATTTTAAGGGAACTCTAGCTTTTAGATAGTATTCACAGTGCCTGCCTTTAAGCAACTGAAGACTTACTTCCTTGGACAGTAAATCAAGAGAGAGACAAGCCCCCTCAGATTTAGGACTGACGCAAAAACTTGATTTAGATGTTTCTAGTGTGTGCCTTTATGATTAACTTTTACGTTAATATTGATAGAAAGATACCTAACCAGGCTTCATGGCAAGACATATATAATGGAAATAGCTGTGTTTATCTGACTCACACTTGCCAACGAATCAGCAAAAATTCTGCATCAAAAATGCTAAAAAAAAAACCAGAAACACTTAAAGCAGTTTACTGTTACTCACTTCTTCCTTTGACCTCCTTTCTCTCAAAACCATCTGTGAAATTAGGAACAGCTTTCTGAAAAATACTGCTCTAAAGGTACCTTCCAATCCAAGACATTCCATGGTCCTACTACATCTCCCCAAAGGGAAAGCTTCTATGAATAATACTTGAAGAGTGAGGAATCTCCAGGTTCCCCTTTTTATATGAGGGTGGTTAAGTGGACATCTTAAAAGAGGTGTATCTCAGAACTGGACAGGTAGCCAAACACAAGTTCCAAGTATTTCTCTTGCTAACCAAAAGTATGACAGTCTGGAGAAAATACACCTTGAAGTTTCTTCTGCCTAAAAAGCAAGTAACTCCTGAGGAACAAAGTGCTCCAAGCATCGATCACACTGCAGAGAACTACAGTGCAATCAAGTACCACACTGCACATTACCATCATTATAAAAATTACTTTCTTTGCCACTATTAGAGCTAAAGGAAAACAAAACAAACTTTCAAGCCTGAAGCGTTTCTCTTCTGTGAAACAGCTAAAACATAGGCATTTTAATCCAACATATGAAACTTCTTGCAGAAATGTTGCCTCTTTCATTTCACAATCTGTGACAGTTTGCAGAAACATAATTTTCAATTCTGAATAATATATACATATCAATGTAAAAATGACTGTGCATCACCTCTTTCTACAATTCACTTGTAGGATTTCCTACGCTACAAATTTTGTGCTGAATTGCAATGTGTTTCTCTGTCCAAATATTTTTCTAAAAGCTCTGAATGATATGTAAATCCTTTCATACAGAAATTAAATAGAACAGTCAGCTCTTTGATACAAAATGTCAAGGAAACTTAGGGAAATATAACTTCATAAAAGTATAACTTGCAAAAATACTCTTACCGAGAATCTCTGTTATTAATTACTAGTTCAAGATTTCGTGCTGATGATGAATCTATCATAGCTGTTTTCTCACTCCCCTGGAAACGCACCTTGAGCGATTTAGGAGCATAAACGGAATTTTGAATAAATTCAACATATTTTAGCAAAGCTGCAGCAGCTGCAAGACAGTAATACCTTGGAAAGAAACAATCTTTAATGAATGTTGAATAGTGCTATTGAAATACCACAAAAGCAGTGCACAACAGAAATAACATTCACACTTCTGCTTGGCAACTACTGGATTAATAGCACTAAAAAAGCAGTATATTTCAAACACGTGCTAACCCATGTCTAGTGAACACATATTCATGCACGTTTAAGTCTCTGTACACTTGACACCCTACACTATATAGCTGGTATCGTGAACATAATATACTCCAGTAGTTATGCATGACTTGAAGACCCTGGTTACCAAGTATCACTACTTAAAATTGCTGATACAAGGAAAACGTTTGCTGAGGCCAGAAAGAAAGGCAATCATAGCTCTTCAAATTTATCTTTAAGGGAAAAACAAAAAGGACAAAGTGGTAAGCTGCAAAAACTCAAAACCACTGAACTCTTGTAACAGGCTTTTAGGGTTAGGGTTTCTAGATATATCAGAAGCACCAGATGGTAAAATAGAAGGACAGCTCTGCTACAATTTTCTTAATTTTTGCAACAAGACACAGACTTATGTAGTGAGTACGCAAAAAGTTGTTAAAAACTTATCTGGACACTGCATGGTTTTCCTTATTTAAACATACTTTGATTGAACCTCCATGAAAATCGTGCTAAATTCAGGTGCACACAGTTGTTCTATGTATTCCAAACCCTTTGTTTCATTGAAGTATTTTCTTTGGACAGTTGTAAAAGTCACATTCTGTGAAGATGGAGATGAAAGCAAATAGTTTTAGAAGTTACATCAGACACACTGATGTGTGTTTCTAAGAAATCTATCAACTGATTCTGTAATCTGTCTTCACACAAGTATTCACTTGAGCTCACTAGCAGAGGCAGGTCAACGTAACTCAACGTGTATGATGCGCCAGTGATTTATGTGCAAAGACGAGAGAGGTTAGGAAGTCATAGAAGACTCATCAAGAAGCCATCAGCTCTGTATGTATGAAGCAATTCAGATAGTAATTACTACAGTTTTTTTAAGGTTCTGAAGCTTTAAAACTCATAAATTATATATACTGTCATCTCACCCTCTTTTACCCTGCCAGTGCTCTTTTTCCTATTCTGTGATACGTTAGCCCAAATGATTTATCAGAATGAGAGAACAAGGGAGAAGCAAAGAAAAATGCTTGATTTTTTAATTTCTGAATCTTTCCTAGGTTCAGTATTACTCAAATTATCGAATGCCACAAATTCAAAACTTTCAGCTTTAATCAGTAATATACTTATGTCCTTAACTGTCAGGATTAGAAGTAGCAGCGTGAGAGCTGCATTTAGATTAGACTTTACAATGGCAAAATTGGACCTAAAAATCAAAGAAAATAATCTGTCTGTATTTAATGTTTTGAAAGTTGTGCAAAAGTCTCAAATCAACAATTACATAAAAGTGATCAACAACCCTAAAACATGGAATGAAATTTAAGATCTTACCTTGAAATGCTCTGTAATCAGACTAAACAGTTTTGTTGTGTTCCCTGCATCACAAGCAGTGTTTGACATTATTATTTCTAGTGGTGTTAAAATCTTGAGTTTAGTAATAACCTGAACAAAAAATTCAATAAAAACCCATATATAACCTAAAATATTGTAGACAAAAAAGAACCAGCAATAATGAATTACAGAACCCTAATATTTTAAAATCAGTTCCAGTCTTGCAAATAAAGACCAAATTTTCTGCTCACTTCTACGCTAATGAGTCAAATTTATATCTATCTATATATACATAAAACTAAATAATAAAAAAAAAGCCAAACAAAAATTAGAGCTTATCCCATTACTTAAATAGAGAATTGTGCTTGCTGTTGAAGCAAGAGATAAATATCCAAAACCATATTCCATGGCTATGATGGGAGGATGATTTATTTCAACAGATGACAACTTTCTGGGCCTGAAGCTGAAAGATTAATGGTGCTCTGGAAGATGAAGACATGCAACAGGTCTGAATACTATTACTCTTTTGATTGAGACTTGTTTTAGATTTTATTATAACCTCCTCTTGTAACATTTATATCAGTCTTAATATGGCTAAAAATGTGCATATTTAAAGCAGCTTTACGCTACATATACTCCCTGTAGGGATTTAAAGTAGATTATGCACTCTTCTACTTTTTACTGTCTAAGAAAATGAATATATTATGCATTTATGTTCACTTATACCAGCATCCACAAATTCTCAAGGGAGAAACAGGAAAAAACAGACTATATTTTAAGTGCTTACAAGTTGTGAAAGAAGGGATAGATGATATTCCAATGGAAAGGTGAACAAGCATAAAAAAATACACAAAATAAATCATCTGAGGGTATTTGGGGAGGGAGAGCTGTCACTGCCCTTCCTATCTGTTAATCATTGGGAAGTTTTTTTAGAGGTGTCACAGTTAAAACAAATCTTGAAGAACTGAAAGAATACAAGAAAACTTTACTGAATTAATTTGCAGAACATCTGTTTTTGAGAAATCTCTTTCACAACCTAGAAGTTTAATTTCCCTTTAGTTATAAGCTTTTTTCAAGAAAGTAAGTCACAATAATTAGCTTGTAAAGTACCTTGGCATAAGTTGCATTGTCTGCAAATTGTGATAATATCATTTCAGGACTTTTTAAGTCAATACTGGCCATTCCGACTTCACCTCTAGCAAGGCCTCTTCCTTCTACTACAGCTACAATAACTGATGCACCAGTATGAGCAGAGACTGTAGATGAGGATGTAGCTGTAAAACAGTTGCATACATTCAGTTACAGTCAATACGCCCCAATGCGAGATTGTTCAAGGAACACCACAAACAACAGAGCGAGGATAAACAGACACAGATAGGCTTTAGGAACACTGAAGACTGAACTCATCATGATTAGTCAGACTGTGAAAGAACTAACTTTAAATTCTGTTACTTGTGCACTACTAGGCCACACAGAGAGACATAACATGGCACACGGCATCATTATCCTGGAACATACCCTTGTTCATACAAAGCACTGCAAAATGTAGCCCCACTGAGCTACTGTGTAAGTGTTCTGAACAACTAGTGTTCTACACCTCTGAAGATGCCAACATAAAGTGCATAAAACTTGCATCAAGAAAGTTGAGAATTATATTGTATGTGATGTCCAATGCAATACAAGCCTAAAAAGATGCCCTGAATAAAAATTTGCATGAATTTGGGCTCCTCAGTTTAGTGACCCCACAAATCAACATATCCACACATATCATTCCATTTTGGATAGTTGGATAATTCATACGTGAATGCAAAGCAAGTGACAAGAGGATGCAATACCAAAATGTCTCCTCAGTACTCCTAAAGTAGTATTTTCCTGTTGGTGTATCATTCATTGCCAGCATCCTCTGTAGTACAAAACACATTGTGTTGTGTTTTGAATGTATTTCAGTATCTGATCACATTAAAAATTAAACTATGTTTAATAAAATAAGAAATGTATGTAGGACTATTTCCTATAAGAGCTGTTAGTCTTACCAGAATATCCCATAAGAGGGGTACGGCCTCTGCAAACGGATCTACTGGAAGACAGGGGTGTTTTTCCTATACATGTGCTATTCAGGCCTCTCACAGAAGAACTTGTGAGATTCAGTGAGTTAGCGTTTTCTACACAAGAACTTCTGTCCCCAAAATATGATTCTGAGGGAGGAAGAAAGAAGTGAATTATGAAAAAAGACAACAAATTTTTATTCAGAAAGCAATATACAAATATATAGCTTACAAAACTTTTTTCTTAACAGAAATATATCAGCAAAATCTCATTCTATAAAAGCTGTCCAGAGTACAAAATTAAATAAAAAAATCAAACTATTCTGAAAACAAGCATGCACTGATTATTTTTTACAATGGCATTACTTGCAGCGCCAATAAAAAAATTAATAGTTTACCTTGTTAGATTGAAATAATAGAAGTCACTTTACAATACATAATTTCATCTTCTAATAAATTCTAGATTTATGAAAGCATGCTATAAGTCAGCTTTATGTTGCAGTTGTCCGTCAGCTTTAAAATCATTATCTGAAATCGCACACACATTTACAAAGACTTTTTTTTTTAAAAAAATGAGCATTCCTTTTAGAAAACAGGACGATAAAAGAAAACAAAGGATCACTTAAGAATTATCTCCCTTTGAATATATGGGGATCCAGTCTCAGAAATCATATAATAATCTGGGATATATTTGTTAACAGGAGTTTCTTTTACACATGTATTTAAGATCTATCTACATTTTTAAGTCCTGCAAAGTATCTTTGTCTCAGAACATAATCTTAAGTTTCTATACATTATTTGTTCTCAATTCTTGAGATGACCGGAAATATCACATCCTTAATCTAGTTTAGATAACTGCTTTTTAAGATAAAAAATGAATTAAAATATAAACAGCTATTCCACTTCAAACTTACGAAATTCTGGGTATTAAGACATGTAAACACAAATATTTCTGTTCCTTAAATTAAAAACTGAGATGGAAGACAAAATACTTCAGTATTGTTCTCAGATGACCCATTAACTGCATGAGTCTTTATCATGGTCCATTGGTACAAAAATAGTTGTGTATGGGGTTTTTTTGAGGAGCAAGGTGGGGGGAGTTTGTGCTTTTTTGTCGCTTTTTTCAGTCTTGACAGTTGGTAAGAATATTAGTTTAGCCTGTTTGGTTTCTTTTTTTTTTAAAGTGGACAAATCATCATTGCAATGCATATTGATGATTTTTTTAAAAATAGCATTCACTTGAAATTGTGGCATACATTCACCCAGAAATCTGGCAGAAGAGACTTCACTCACCTTAGAAGGTACTGAATCTGGTATAAACTGTAATTTTAAGACTAGATGAACAAAACCATACACATATATTTCTTAAGACCAACATTTAAGTCTTGCCCTATTCAAATTAGCATTCAGTTCAGGGGGTTTTTAGGATTTGCCAGTAATCACGTATATTACCCAAACCCATTTTTGACTACTTCCCAGTTTATGCATAATGGAGATATATACACTTTAGAATGCATTTCAGCAAGTATTAAAATAATTTTCAATTCTTTTCATAGTTTTTCTCCACTAAAAAAATTTCAACTTTCTTTTTTCCTACATGCCAATATACAGACTTTGACAGTGGTACCAAGTGTTACGACCTAGTGATGCACAGATCTTCAGTATGCAGCTGTTGAGGTGCCTCGTCCTCCGGGGAGGGGTCAGGAGACTGGTGTTAAAAGCATTTTTATGTATAGGACCACAACCTTCTACCACACATCAAGGATGGCAAGAAGTTAAAACTGTTCCAAAGGCCAGGCAAAAGCAACAAACAAAAAAATGCACAAAACAAACAACAACAAAACCAAAACAAATCCCCAAACCAATCAAAACCCAACAAAAATACTAAAATAACCAACAAACCACACACAAAACCAAAACCCATAACCAACTGAAAGTGGTCCAAGTCCCTCCTGTAAAGCAAATACTGTGCAGGAATTCAAACCAGTTTATCGATCCCACCAGGGAACTCGGATACTACTATCCAAAGAAAGTAACAGAGATTTATTTAAAGAAGCGTTAAGGAACAAATTCCATTGTTCTGTCAGGCTAAATGAAAAAGTTCGCTAAGACGGTGAGTTGCTGCTGCCCCTTCTCAGTAAGTACCGCTTACAACAGCTCTTGCGGAACCCACCGGCGCAGAGAGGGCAGAAGGATCAAGAAAGAGATCAAGACTCGTGCACAGACCGCACCGCACCTCCTCCTTCGAGAACTGCCGGCTTCGTCCCGCCTCTCCCGGCGGCGCGGCCGGGCCCGGGGCCCTCCCCACTGGAGCCGCCCGGCCGCGCTGCCCAGCTCCAGGAGCCGCCGCTGCTCTCCGAGCTGCACGGAGTCTGCAGCAGCCCCAGCGTGTAGCGGGGCGTCTGCTCCGCCCGCCCGCCCGCGCCCGGCGTGGAGGAGCCGCTGCCCGGCCAGGACTCCGAGGAGGCCGAGGCGACCGCGCGCCCACCCGCGCCCGGCATGCTGCGATCCCTCAGCACCGCCGCCGCCCCCGGCCCGGCCCGCGCTCGGAATGGCGGCCCCGCCGGGCCGTGAGGGGCCCGCGCTCGGAATGGCGGCCCCGCCGGGCCCGGCCCGCGCCCGGAATGGCGGCCCCGCCGGGCCGTGAGGGGCCCGCGCCCGGGCTGCTGGCCATGCAACGAATTTCATTATGAATATGCAAGGACCACAGGAACGCAAAGAAAGTACCTGCCATGCTCTTTACAGCAGGAATAATCCATTTAAACATAATTTGCCTCACTTTAACTCGTCACTATTTCAAACTGCTTTAAAAAGAGCTTCACAAATGTTGTTCTGCTTGAGTTTTGGTACAAAAAGATCCCCATAACTATAAAGCTTATTTACCTGTGAAATTGTCTTAAACATGTGCTTCTAGGCATGTTTTAGAACACTAACACTGCTTTGCATATTAGCATGTAATATATAACCATTGAAACTGTCTCAATTAACATTTTGACTAGGCACCGTTTTGTCTCTGGCATTTAATACACCTGCACTATAAAACACTCCAAACTGAAGCCAGCCTTTACTAGGCCACAACTCTTTGTGGAGAGATGCAGTTCGATGACTATTTAGCTTCACAGTAGAAACTCCATCAGCTGCAGCTCCTCAGTTGACATGTGAAAGACATTGCCCCCTGACTTCTCATTCAGAACAGGCATACAGTCCCTCAAGACTAAGCATCAGCATCAGACAGCTTTAAAAATTTCAGTATCAGAAAGTTTCACAGCAAATTATAGAAGACAGCAGGTGACAATTCCAGTTACTGACCCTGTTCTGAAGTCCTACATTGAACTTTCCACATGAATTCTGACTCCTGAAGCTGGAGTTGGACCTCCACTTCTCTGACAAATCCAAATATATGGCAAGAAAAGCGAAAATAAAAGGTCCGTTCTTTAACTTTCCTTCCTTTTCCATACTCACAAATCATAAAGCTGAATTCATGTAACCGAGCTGTCTCAACAAAACCAAAAGGAAGTAAATTTGGAATAAAGCACGTACCTCTGGACTTGAACATGTAGAAGGTAACAGAATGGCTGTTGAATTCCCCACATGTAAACAGATTCTCTTTTCATTAACATATCTTCAGACACATAGTTTTATGTACCCGAATTATGCACTACTCTTTCAGAAATTCTCATACAGAATCTTCCAAAATTTATTGCTGGGAATGTTGGCTATACTATACTACTTAGGATAAAGATCTTTCGATATAAAGATCTCAATGGAAAAAAAAATTATGAAAGTACACTTTCCAAAAGCCCTTAATGAAGGACCTGTAACTGAAGACTGAGAACAGCAGATTAATTACCGCAAAGTTTCTAACTATGTAAGTTCAGAAAAAAATCTCTGCAGCATTTTTAACAAAGTAGAAGCAGATGGTAACAATGCACCAAAATGATGTCTTAACATAGACATACTAGACAATTTTTTTCACAGTTTATGTGATTTTGTGTAAGAAAAGTTGTGATGATTCTCTTTTTACAAATACAATACCTAAAAAAACTGATGTAAAGAATGGAAGAATCTCCTTAAGAAAAGAAGTGGCACTTGCAAAAGTAACCTGGAATTAAAAAAAAACTTATGTTAACCTTCACAGTTAAGATAAAACCTGATTAGTACTCTCATTCCCTTGCACTCAACACAAAGCCTATTGTAACTTTTTTCCAAATCTTGAAAAATAAATTAATTCCAGGCTTTGGCCAAAGAATGCATCGGGCAACCGAGCAGCTAAAAAGAGTAGAGTTTTTACCTTAGCCAAAAGCCTGTAGAGAAGGCTTTAAAAATTCTTTAGAAATACTTGAGCATTTGAATTCACATTCTGTCTTTGAAATTCACTACAAGTAAAGATCTATCAAAAAGTGACTTTGTCCAGTTCTAGCTTACTCTCTACTAACACAAACAGGCTGGGTGAAACTAACCAGCTGGCTTTTAAAACTGTGTTTGAAACAACTTTAGGCCTTTGTTAAGCACAAGTACAGAGACTTCCTCCCCTTCACAATTACTTTTTACTGTATGTTGCAACTGAATTACCATTAAGTCTCAGCTTGGGTGTGTGGAATGTAAATTAAGAGGCAGTTTTAGGACTTCCATGCAGACAAAAAGGACTTCATCCTTTAGCAAACAAGTATTTTCCATGGCTAATTTTATTTTCAATTACATCATAATCAAGTGTTGGCAACTACTGTTTTAAAAGCTATGAAAGCAGGATTTCAACCTAGCAACAAATTTAGAATCAACTCTATATTCATTTGCAAGTCACTGTCCTACACAGACTTTCTCTAGAATGTTTAATGTTAGGAAGTTTCACTATACCTACTCAAGGTATGCTGTATTTCAAGTATCAGTGGAATTTTGTCTAAGGGACTCATCAATAAATGAAGACATTTATATGCTTAGAACCGTAATTATGGTTTTACTGACATCAATTACTATCAGAAAAAGCAGCTTGTTTCTCAGTATAGAAAACTGATGGCAAATGTGAACAGAAACAATTAAATACACAAGTGTGACATTAAGTGCATGGCTTAAGTAGGATTTTGTTGGTTGGATTGTGGATTTTTTTCATCTTCTTTTAAAGTGCTTTGTGTGATCCACCATCAAGAGACCTGTGTAAAGACCCGTGCTAGTGCAGTTGATATCACAGTAATAAAAAAATTAGGCATTCACACAATCAAGCTTTGATTTGAATATTAAAAAAGGAAAAAAAAAAAAAGCCAAGGCCCCTACATTTAGATACAGATTAGAAATGTTTCTACACCTCTTATAATACAACCAAAGAACATGGTACACTTAGATTATGAGAACCAGCCTGCTCTGATACAATTTACAAAGTGACAAAGCCCAGGGCAAAGCTAATTGCTTCACTTCTATAATGTAAACACATCTGAAAGAAGAATATGCTGAGTTTCACAGATGAGATTATAGATCAGTAAAACCAAAGCAACGGGTCATATCAACCTTTTGTCTCTACAAGGCTTAGCTCACAAGCTCAGGTTGTACATTTATTCTTCGAAGGACATCTTCTGGCATACAAAAGACAGGATTGACAGGCTTAATTTGTTCTTCTCCTAATAAAGACAGTCCAGCAATTCCAAATAAGGTGTGAAATGGATCCACCTGGAAGAAAAAAGAAAGGTTGTGTTCATTTCCAAAGGTCAATCAGTTTTTCACTTGTATGGAATGAAGCTTTTGTTTGCTAGCAAGAGAACTGCAAATCTTCATGACTGGGGAAGATAACTGAACAAAGTTTCATTTGTGCTAACATGTGTTGACAGGCGAGGCAATTTCCACAGCATGCATTTACAATACTATGATTTACTTCAGAGATGTTGTCAATTATCTGCTGCTAAGATGATTTTCATCTGTGAGTTAGACAGAAAGCACTCACATGTGTCCACTGGCATGCAATATCACGGGGTGGCAGAAGAAAAGATAATTAAAATTTCAAAAGTAAATTTGATCATCTACAGGTACTGCTTCCATAAATTCCCCATTTGTTCTTCAGGAACATCATAATGCTCTTTAATCATCTCCAAATACAGAGCTCTTCTATAAAATCTTGAGAGGGAAGCAGCCACATACTTTGCTAGAAAATCTCTCCAAACTATAAATAAAACAGAACCCCCCCAAACCTCCACTCGAGAAAGCACAAGACTTCCCCAAACAACCCAAATACAAAAGCCCCAAAACAACAGGGTCTGTTCGGAGTGAGTTTCTGCAGTAACAAATCAAAAACCTGCAGGCATCATCATTTCTCTGGGAGTGCCCACTTAGCAATGAAGGACAAGTGAAAAATAATATGAAATTACTGGTAATAGAGCATGCAAAAACTCTCCCAAAGGTGCTTGCATTAGATATAGAGAAAAGGTTCTGCAAAGCTGTTCTTCCAGGAAGACACAAATATTTCAATAGCTCAAGTTTACTCTTGAAGCCAGAAAAACATTTAAACTTGAAGTGCTGGGCTTTTCTTGAAGAATTCTGTAAAGGGAAAAGGTCTTGTAACCTCCTTAGAAATACAAACCCCATCCTATTTTAAGAACACAAAATCACTTTCCAAATGACAGACTAAAGAGATTTCTCCCCCAAATGGGAATAAAGTATCAGCTTGCAAAGAAATAGAAAGCACTTTGGTTTTAATGCATTTGTGGAGAACAGAGCAGGCATAGGCAGCTGCAATAAAAACAGCTAAGACTTCCCCAGACCGTTAACAAATGAGCAGCCAAGTATTCTATAGCAATTGCAATGAGGTCTCACAATACTTTTTACTTTATCTGTCCAGCACCCTCGAAAGATAGGAGCCTTATTTGCCATTTTATTTGGACAATCTCAATTATTTCTACTTGAACAAAACATCATAATACTCCCAAACCCTCCCACCCCATCCCCAAAAAACTATTACCAAACACTGTTTCTACATAGGTCTTTCAAGTGGTCTTGTGAGAAACAATTTGTGGGAACCAAACCAGAATTTGTAAGGAATGGCAACTGTACTTCAAAGGGGGATACAAGTGCAATACAGAGTGTGTGCTCCCCAAGTATACCCTCAAAGGCAATTCTAACCTATTCTTCCTTCAAAGTAAACTGCAATGTCTGCAAAACCCACCTGCATCATGAATTGAGTTACACTCAAACAAGAAATCTTACTTTTCCCATTGAAATTTTCAATTATGCATATTTAATTTAGAAAAATATTATTTACCATATCTCCTGGTCTGTCAGCAAATCCTCCAGTCTCTTCATCCTGGCAAGCCAAAATAAAGCAGCGCAGTTTCTCTCCATCAATCCAGTGTATCCTACCAATCATCTTCAAAGATGCTAGCACCCACCATGAATAACACACATCAGGTAACTGGCAAGCAGAGAAGTAGATTAATCTTTTGTTTTAAACAAAAACTTGCACATTTTATTGGTAATTTTGGAAGTTAGCAGGTGTGCTGTCATAATACCATTTCAGATAAACAATATTTACGAGTATCTTTGGACTAAAAGTTTCTGGATGCAATCTCTTCATAGGACTAGCCTTTTCAAGAAAGGAAAGTCTCTTTTTCAAACCTCTTTCCTTCTTCAAGAAACAAGACCACATGAATGTGATTTTTAAACAGACTACACCCATGAGAGAGGCTAAAAAACCCAGAGTGCATTTTTCAGGAGCAAATATAAAGAACTTCATATCAACTAGTTGCATTTTTGGGGCAGGGAGTGGAGAATCTGACCCAGTTTAACAGGATAATGGTTCAAGTGGTCAGTAAGACATACTTCAGTATGTGTACTTTCCTACCCTGAGGACTTAGCATAGCTAAAGACCACATGACAAAGTGTTAGAGACAAAATCAAAATGAATGCCTGACTTCTTTGAAAAGTTTACTACACACTTTGTAGAAGTCATGACCTCTTTCAGAAGTACTTCAGCTTTAGAAAAAACAATCTCTATTGAGGTTTGAACAAAGAAAAGAAGCCACCCAATACCTTCTCTGGTCGCCCATTGAGACCTCCAGAAGGTAACTGACGTTCACAAAGCCACCAACCAAGCAAGTCAACATTCACTTGATGCAACTGGTCTGTTATAGCCAGAAATCCTGTGCAACAATAGATCTAAAATTACAGACATAAATTTTTGCTGGATGTAAAACCTAAGTATAGTTTAGCAGATTAAATGCAGGAAGATCTCAAAGCAGCAATACTTGTCAGGTAAACAATGCAAAATAAGCAGGCATAGATTTCAGCTTTTAATTTTCCATTAGATAAGTATGTTACTGTTACAGTTGCTTACAGTTACTCTTGTAAAAAAGTACCAGTAAGACAACGTAATTACATAGCAGTAAGATTTGACTAATACAAGACTCTAATGCAAGGTTTGGAAAGCGATCCCAGATGATGTGACAGAGCCATACAGTTTTACTTTAAAAACAAGAGATTCTCAAGCCAGAGTACTCATGATTTCTGCAGGCTGGACATGGCCTTTATCAAAATTTTGCATCCAGCCCATGGTCTGTTCCTGTACTTGCCTCTTACCCTAACGCTTCCAGAGAGCACACTAAATACCAAATGAACAGATGAAAGAGCAGAAACAGGCTAACCCCGATCATGTGGCAATTCCACATATATTCAGTCATGTCAGCCTTACTTTCAAAGTGCCATGTAATATAATCTGCATTGACTAATCCCCTCTTAATAATTAATTTAAAAATTACTATTTTTTTTCCTAGAAAATAATATTTACAGTTCAACAGAATACTCTGGTCATATTTCATGTGGTCACTATGAAAGCAGTGAAGCACAAATGGCAAGAATCATAGAATCATTAAAGTTGGAAAAGACCTTAAAATCATCAAGTCCAACCCCTGACCTAATACCACCATGATAACACTATTGTCTACCCATTTTTTGAACACTACTAGGGATGGGGACTCCGCCACTTCCCTGGAGCCTGTTCCAATGCTTAACATTTTTTTCCTAATAACCAATCTCCCACAGTACTTGAGGCCATTTCCCCTTGTCCTGTCACTTGTTGCCTGGGAGAAGGGGCCACAACCTCCTTCAGGTAGCTGTAGCACAATAAGGCCTCCCCTGAATCTTCTTTTCTCAGGACTAAACAACTCCAGTACCCTCAGCTGCTCCTAAGGGGACTTACATTCCAGATCCCTCCCCAGCTCAGTTTGCTTCTCTGGACATGTTCCAGCCCCTCAATTTCTTCCGTGTCTGAAGAGCCCAATCCTGCCCCCAGGCTTGAAGGTGCCTCAGCAGTGCCAGCACAAGGGATGGGCACTGCCCTGGTCCTGCTGCCACAGCTCAGGTGCCACTGCTCTCTTGCCCACTTGGGCACACCTGGCTCATGTTCAGTCCCTGTCAACCAGCAACCCCAGGGCCTTTTCCTGCTTTCCAGCTGCTCTTGCCCAAGCCTGGATTGTTCCAGAGAGCTGTTGTGACACCAGTGCAGAACCCACTATTTGGCCCTGTTGACCCTCACATCGCTGGCCTTAGCCCAGATCCCTGGCCTGTCCAGATCCCTCTAGAGAGCCTTCCTGCTCTCCAGCAGATCAACACTCCCACATGAACAGCTGGTGCCTGCAAACTTATGAGCATTCACTCGACTCCTTCATTCAGATCACTGATGAAGACACTAAACAGGAGTGGCCCCAAACCAGAGCCCTGGGGAACCCCGTTCATCAACTGGATTTAACACCATTCCCCACCACTCTCTGGGCCTGGCCACCCAGCCAAGAGTGTACCCACCCAAGCCATGAGGGTGCACCTGTCCAAGCCAACTCCAGCTTCTTCAGGACAATGCTGTGAGAACAGTGTCAAAGACTTACTAAAGTCTAGGTAGACATATCCACAGCCTTTCCCTCATCCACTAGGCAGGTCACCTGTTATAAATGCAGATCAAGTTTGTCAAGCAGAAAATCACAGTATCAAGCCTGATCATAATCACCTTTTCCTAAGAAAACACATCCTCCAAAAGACAACAACAACAAAAACAAACAAAAACCCCAACAAAAGCACACATCAACTGCAACATGCCTATCCAAGAATACTGAAATGTGCCAGTCCCATAGTACTTTTGAAATTCCATGCAGGTGAAAGAGTTAGCTTTTTAAGGAGTATGTGAATAAGCACAACAGATCTAATTCTCACAGGAAATGCCAGCTGCAAACAGACTGGGTTCCTTGAACACTAGAACATGGTCCAGCCATTTAGACTATATGGGCAATGCTTCTGTACAGCAAAATTTGTAAGATAAGGTGCATGTACCATGTTTAACTTTTTTTCCTGATTTTAAATAAAGAAGGGGCAAAAACTCCAACACTTTCTCTTAACAAAATACTTCCAGTATTTTCCTATGATGAGCTGAATCCTGTCTATGGCATTACTCACCATAGTTATGCAAAATAAACTGGTAACTGCAACAGCATTAAAATATTTTACTAAAAATTGATTTTTTCCCCATACATTCAGCTTAAGTGCAACAAACTCTTCCATAAAAAGAAATAAAAATAGGAAGGGTAGTTTTATGCAAATTTTCTGCCAGAAGTTATTTAGATTGTCTTCCTTGGGAGATCCCTTAATTTGTTCCAATTATACTACCGCATTCTCTTCTCAAGTAGATTTTACTGAACGTTTCTCAGAATTCAGTGTGACTAGTAAAAGTGCATAAGACTAACAACTGTATGTGAAACATGTTCCCACTACTGGGTTAGGTATCTCATGTTAAAATTGACTTTCCTCAAAAAATTAAGCAAGGCTTGACAAAGATTCATGTCTCATTTTTATTTGGGTTCATGAGCTGATAAATATCAAACATATTATACAATTGACCTTTATGTCTCATTACAATTTGTGTCAGACCCAGTGATAAATCTTGTCCACTGTCTCTGTTGAAACAAACTTCAAATTCTCTAAAAATCCTCATGCTAACTATTTCAACATCTCCACGTCAAGACTGAAATACAGTCCTAAAAGTTGTTCCCTTACAATCTTTTTTTCTACCCAGACTATAACCTCTGGAGTCCTGACTCATCTTCTCAGATTAGGCTACCTGTTTGTTCATTTATTTTAACTAAGGTACTAGAATCAGGCATTTGGAAAACAAGAAAGGTACATCAATTGTCATCATTGACAGATGTCGTAAAGAAACATTTATATGCTTGGTAATTTAAAACTTTTCCATATAAAGAAAAACTCACCTGTCCTGCATGTGATTCGGAACCTGGTCTACAACCAAATCCTCCATCAAAGTTCATACAGGACAAAACAAATTCTACTGCTTTCCCCACATTGATAGCATCCAGCTTTCCCTGCAAGTCAGAAAATAACTAATGCACTTGATATCCCACCAAGCTCATTACCTACAAAAACTTCAGCAGTACCAAAGAGAAAATTCTGTACTTGTGCAAGTGATGATCTAGGACTTACCAGAAGTGCAAGAGTTGCGGCAGCACAGAAGGAGAACCTTGTATCTATTTCTCCTATAATGTGGAGTATAGGAAATGAAATAAAATTATTTTTTAAACAAAAATACATTTAAATCACCACTGAAAATATGGAACTTTAAAATGCTAAAATATTAGGTTCTACACTGAACAACAAAATCTGATAAAAATTTCCCCCATACCTTTTCAGTTTCCAGCTCATTATCTCCTCAGTAATTTAGAAAATGTACATGACAATTCAAGTGACCTGTATGTTTACTGCACATAAAAGTCAACAACTCATTTAGAACTGGCCAGATACATATGCAAATCAATTCAACTAGTGGAAAATTACAAACTATAGAATTTTACAGTTTATCTGCAGCGCTCTACAAGATAATTGCGCAGCAGTGGACATAATGCAAAAATAGTAAGACACAACTCTTGCTCTGCCTTAAATCCAGGCAAAAGTAGAAGCCAATTTTTCTTTTAGAGGAAAACTGATTAAAGTTGCAAGTTTTCTTTTGCATATTTATACGTGGAAGCAAAACCAAAGCTGCTGCACCTGTAACAGAATGATTGCTCAGCAAGTCTATACCAGTATAATCCTTGGAGCACAGACTCCTAGCAATTAATACTTGAAATCACAATTTAAAATTGATCTGAGCTGCAAACACTCATTTTTTTGGTCTAACGTTGGCAAGACTTTTCTTCTTAAGAAATCTACAATCTGAAACACGTAAAACAAACACATATGCTCTGTCCTACATCAGGTATCACACTCCTTCAATTGCACTGTAACTGCCTCTCAGAAGTAATGTCAACCCATTGTGCATTCAGTACACTCGTGACAATACTTCAACAAAAAGGATGCAGCAAACTATGAATTAACATGCAGCATATCATCTACCTTTACATATACTGCTATGATCTCAATTGCTAATTTTACTAGAACAAGAATGATATGTAATAGATTTTATTAAAATTTAAATCTTCCATGGGAATAAGTATTTTTGGAGTGACTAAATGCTTATGCTACAGCTTAAAAATGCCATGTTTGTTCATAAAGAATTTATGTGCAGAATATAAATCCAGTTTTTCTCATTCCCATATGGTTAAAGATCCTTTCACAGCTGACATGGATAAAGATTATTACTCTGCCTTTAAATAGCAAATAAAACCCATTCCTTATGGAAGAGCGTATCTAGTATCTCAAAGTACTGTTAAGTTAAAAATGCCCAAGTTTTCTTAAGAACCAATCTATTCTTAATATAAGAATGGAACTAAAGTATAGAAAATCTATGAAAGGAATGAAACACAACTCTGTCCTTCACAAATCCTTCTTTTTTGTAATGTGAAGAAGTGTTCACATACAATATATATGCAAAAAGACCATCCAAGGAAACTCAAGTTTACAAACTTCCACATACCTAGTTACTGTATTTTAAAGATTTAATAATTACCCCATTCATCTCCAGAAAACGATCCATCTTCTTTTTGCAAGCTCTGTATATATTCAACAATTTTATTTACATCAACAACATGGAGACTATCATATAAGATAAGAATCTAGGGGAAAAAAAGACATTGTAACAAGCATCTAGGGGGAAAAAAGGACACACTGACAGAGAAGTAAAACCTTTATTTCTTAACAAAACAAAAAAACCCCTGGATTTTTAAAAGCCTTTATTTAATTGTCTGTGAATACTATTTTATACGGTTAATTAAAATCAAATTTCTTTCACTTTAGTAGCTAATCTCTGTACTGTAGATTATCTATCTCTGTTTAAATCCTAAGAAATTATCAAATGAAAATACAGGCAATTCACATTGAATTTCTTTCATGCTTTGTTGCTTTCCAGCTTCAAGGTCCTCTATCAAAAGCACAACCAGGTTTATTTGTTTTTATGTTAGCATTATGTATAACAGAGATTTGATTATGGTTAATTTTGTAATGGGATAATGACATTCAAGACTTACGGATTTGTAGTTTTGCACTGCTGCTACTTTGATATGTGTAAGTTAAGCAGGTGGTTACTAATTCCACTTTCAGTCCAAGCGTGTCAATAATTATTAGTTTATTAGATTTTTATTTACATTTGATTCTTAGATATAAAACTAAAATGCAATAATTTAAGAAAAATTATGAACAATATGATTAAACACCAAATGCACAGAATATATTCTGGAAGAAAAATAAGGTCATAATAGAGAATAGTTTTCCAAGCTTGCCTTGATTGAAACTACATGATGCAATGTCATGTGAAAACAACAATACTGATTCTGAGACCCAGGTGACTTCATGTTTTTACATATAACTTACATAATCTGTAAAGAGAGTAACTAAGAATTTATTATAAATAGCAGTTTAAAAAACCCAGTTGAAACTAAGCAATAGTATAGTGTTGATCCTGAAAATTATCATTGTGCCGATCCCAAAAAACAGCAGCAACTGTGAATTTAAATACCTAGAGTAAACTGGAATCTCTCAATTGTTAGATAAAATTTAATTCTTATGGAAAAATTGAAAAAATAATGTATAGCTCCAACAGAAAAAATGTAATCATAGCACAAGCCTTAAAAAGCAAATCTGAGCAAATTCCTATTAACTGTGATCACAAAATGACATGACGTGACCCCAGGACTAACAGTGTTTACTAAGAGCATGCCTAGTCATTAAGACATGCTGATCAAGTTTACCACGAAAATTTTACATCAGCATTTGCTAACACTTCCAGTTTGAATATCTAGAGGTCCATTCAGTTAACACAGAAATACCTCCTAGTGACATCGAGTATTTGTTTAAGAACTAGCATCTCTAGTATGTAAAGTAACAACCTGAAATTGCATCCCCTTTATACTGAATTGGAATTTGTGAAAGGACAGTTTTCCTGGAAAAGTTTGAACATTGCAGCCTAAGGAAACTCCAGTTTCCTGGTTCTCTGAGTATTCAGAGTAATTCTAGAGCTGAAGTGGTTAGAGCATTCTTCTGTTCTCCCTAAGAGGTTCAAATCCAATACCTTAAAGCCAACATAGTTTTTGCCTATAACAGGATGCCATATTATTTATTTGTGACACCATTAAAAGTATTTCATCTGCAAGATTGAACTAGAGATACGTAATGCAATCAATCAAGCAATTGTTAAGAAGTTTTTGAGCCTTTTTGGTATGTTTTCGCACAACAGTTTGCACGAGAAGTAAATGACAAAACAAAACAAAAGATTGAGAATTACTTATCAAGGGAAGAGTACACACCAAATAAATAAATAAAATGCTCAACAGACTAGTATAATTTTTAAGTCACACACAAAAAAATCCCCAGATAAAAATAAAATCCAAACTTCACTTTTATTCTGGTCATACATATCTTTCACCTCAATGTACACTAAAAAGAATCTGTAAAATTCAGAACGATCTATAAAAACTCCAGAGTAAATCATTCCCAAATATGACAAATTTTAGGAAGTGATACAGCTAAATCTTAAAGTTGTGTTCATTAGATTTTATTTTTTTTTTTAATAAGGTACTGAAGTAATTTTTGCCATTGGTTTCCAACAGCAACTGGTTCATAAATCTCCAATCAAAATCATTAATCACAAATACTTTCTTCTAAAATTATCCTGCTACACTTACCTGGACAGCACTGAGGGTATACAGAAGATGAGGATCATGACCTGTGCTGGCACTTATTCCCCCGCATTCATGTTGACACGATTTGATGAATGCCAGAATTTCATCTTTATTCATTCGGTGCAGCTGCCCCATGAGATCCATTGCAGTCAGTCCCCAGTACACACCACTCATTCTCAAATACTCCGACATGCAGTATTCCTAAGTAGTGCATTATTTTAGTTCTTGATCAGATCACCATCAATACAGAGCAATGAAAATACATTGGTTAACATTTACAAATAATTTCTAGTAAGTCAACTATCTTCCAGCCATTTACCAACTGCCTCTGTGTCAGCCACTCACAGACATTCTGTGCATCTTGCACATGTGTATATATACACAGGCACATGTACATGTATAGATCTACATATCCTACACACACAACACTCCCTTCTTCCCCTGTATTTTTCAAGTTCAAAGTATCAAGCTTAATGTCAAATTGAGCACATTCAAGTAGCTGGACACCAATTCACTTCAGATCATCCCTTATTATCTTGGCATTCAAACTACTCCTCAAATTGCCACCCCAACTAGTCTCAAAACATAAAAGGTCTAACGTTTAATTAAACATTTTTCCAAGTGACAAAACTCTCACAACCTAAACTTGCACTAGAAAGTGTAATTTTATATTGAATTCTTACATTGACTACTTCACCTACACCACATAAACATTATTTTCTACATGCAGTACTTTTTAAGCACAAGAAAGAAACAATCATAAGCAACAGTGCTTAGAGTCTTTTTGCAAATAGTAAAGATAACTACAACTTTTCTTCACACAAGCAGTTCTTGACATTTTTCACTTGCTGGAAGTGAAATCCTATTGCTGTGGGTTATATCCAATCACTTATGACTATAAAATTGATATTGGTTGAAGTGTTGAAGTCTAATAGGCACGAAGTAGTGCTGTGGTGGGATGCAATAAGTTGTCCCATCAAAAGAGCAATGTGTAAATGCAGCTCTACTTGTGCATTCTAGTCAATGAAGAAGTAACCAATAGCTTGTTTCTCAAGTCTCAGAGTAATTCTAGAGCTAAACTGATAATCTTCAAATTTACGCTCAGGTAATACATGCCAAAACTCATCACAGACTTAGAGAACAAACACATCTCTATTTTATACTTTGAATTGCAGGGCAAAAAACAATTAGCTTGTCAGCATGCACCTAACCCTTTACTGTGACTCAATAAACAAAGGTTATTATTACTGTTAATAAACCCACAGCGGTACTGAAAAAAAACTGATACCTACATAATCATCTTTCTTTGTTCCATACGAAGCTATATAATCCGCATGTTTCTCTGAAAGTAAGGTCCTTGGAGCATCGGGTTTTATTGTAACATCCTTTTGCGGAGTCCCCTGTAAAAAGCACCAACGACACGGCAGTTGCACTGTCAAGTCAAGACATTTTAGCATCTTGGTATAATTTAATCAACACCGATGACTGTGACCCTAGAAACAAACATCTCTCTAGCAATCCTGAGCCCAGGGCAGGTTCCGTATCTCGCACTGCCACTTCTCAACCGAGCTAAAGCCTCTCCTGGAACAGGCTGCGAGCGAAGCCTTGCAATAAAACAGAAAAAACCCGACGAACTCGCCAGGAATAACCCGAAGCACCGGACGCAGGGTCCCTCGCCTGAGCACTCGGCCCGGCCCGCGCACTCGGGGGGCCGCTCTGGAGCCGGAGGAGCGAGCGCCCCCCGCGCGGCTCCGGTGCCCCGCCACAGCGCCCCGCGCTATATAGCCCTGCCTAGAGCCCCACCACAGAGCCCCGCCATAGCCCCGCACTATAGCACTGCCAGAGCGCCCCGCCACAGCGCCCCGCGCTATATAGCCCTGCTAGAGCCCCACCACAGAGCCCCGCCACAGCGCCCCGCCACAGCCCCCCGCCACAGCGCCCCGCCACAGCCCCGCGCTATAGCACTGCCAGAGCGCCCCGCCACAGCGCCCCGCGCTATATAGCCCTACTAGAGCCCCACCACAGAGCCCCGCCACAGCGCCCCGCCATAGCCCCCCGCCACAGCCCCGCGCTATAGCACTGCCAGAACGCCCCGCGCTATATAGCCCTACTAGAGCCCCACCACAGCCCCGCGCCATAGCCCCCCGCCACAGCGCCCCGCCACAGCCCTGCCAGAGCCCCGCGCTATAGCCCTGCCACAGCCCCGCACGTCCCCGCCGGCAAAGCCCCTCCGGCGCGCGGCCGCACCGCACCCACCATGTTGGCCGCGCGTGCCGGAAGGGGCGGGGCGGGGCGGGGCCGATGCCCGCGCGGCTGCGCGAGCGCAGGGCCGGAGGGAGGGCCGGACCTACCTACCTCTCGGCCTTGGGAGTGCAAAGGGCGAGTTTTTTCGAGCCGATACTGTTACTGCTGGATAATACATAAATCCCAGAACAGACACAACAGTAAGGCAGGCCTTCGCTGCTCAACTGGAAAGGCTGTTCAGCTGCTTGCGGCGGGAGCACAGGAAGAAAGTGAAGTACAGCTATTAACGTACTCCAGAATTGTATTGTGGCTAAGTTGTCCAGTGTAAATGATACGACAAGCACAATAAATACAAAGCAACCACGCTTCTCTTAAAGAAATATTTTATTAGAATGCAGCAGTGACTATCAGAAATAACATTCTGATAATTTTATTATTTTATTGCTAGAAAACTGCATTGTGAGGTTCTTATTTCTTGCCCATTTTGTATATTAACAAATCACCTTGAAATTCAGAATGTTTAAAAAATACCAGCTTTTTTGATCAGGAATGAAGTCAAGGACTGGACAGGGAAAGCAGAATCAGTGCTTAATGTACAGAATAAAAATATGTTGAAGGAATTTTTTTTCTCCATGCCTCTTTAATTCTATTGAGAAATGCATTAAAATCCTTTTCCATGAGAACACAGAACACTATACCAGTGGCAGGCACACTTTATAAATTTCTTTAAGCCTTAAATTTGCCAATATGTTCACGAGCTATGATCAGCCTTTGAATCTGAGCAGTTCCCTCATAAATCTGAAAAGAAAAATTGCAATAATTGTAAGTGATGATTTTTTAAAAGGTTTTAACAGATTTGTACTTGTAAATCTCCATAGCACTAATCCAGTATACATTAGGATGTGCAGGAAGAAACAGAAAGCAGGGAAAATTCCAGTGTGACAGAGTAATTACAGTGGGCTAAACGAAATATAACTCACGTAGGATAGAGAGACATTCGTGTTCTCTCAAGTGCTCTTACCTGAACTCACTAGGGCTCTCTCATGAAAATAAACTGACAGATGATGACAATCTTTTTATTTGAAGAAGAAAATATATAATTTAGATTTTACAAAGTAGAATTTGAAACCACGGGTGGAAGGGAAGAAGTGACTTGTGCTTAAGCATTGTGTTTTCTCTGACTAACCTTTCAAGGTCATACCTTTGATCCATTTATTTCTGTTGCTTCTTGATAACTAGCACCCTCTCATAGTTTCATTTGTGTTTTGTTTATTCTTGCATTTTCTTCTAGAAACATCCTACATCATCCCTCTGTTCTATTTGTTTGCTGACAGCAAAATCAAAGACAGACAGAAGAGCGCCTATGAAGCTGTAATGCCAAAGGAGGCCATCCTGCAATGTAATGCAAGGGCTGAGGCAAGAGAGTTTAGAGATTTTAATGTTTCAGCTTCCAGTTCTGCCAGAACTTGGTTTGGCAAATTGCTCAAAAATCAGGCAAATTCACTTTCTCATTCACTGATAGGAATAATCTCCCCAAGAACCTTGGGGGCATCTTGAAAGTAAGGACACTATAACCTGTGTTAATACAGTAAAGCACAGTGAAATGCAAGCTACAAACAAGAGACATGAACAATAAGACAAAAGCCTTTCCGGAATTGTTTTGGGGATGAAGTAGAACAGAAAGTTACCAAAATTTTAATACTAAATCTGATTAATCTAATTAATTAAAAAAAAAATCTGCTTAGCCATGCATTTGGATCATAGTAATGAAAAATCTAAGTAACTGGGATCAATCTCAGTTTTCAAGTACAGTTTCAACTCCCACCATCATTCTCTAAAAAAGCATGCAACCTGACAGGAAAAAACAGCCCGATCATAAGGAGTGCAGTTAATTATAAGAAGCTTTAAATTCCAGCATAATAGTTGTCTGTCCTTAAACAGAGAAAAATAAATTCTTGACTACTGGCAATAATAGTTTTCATATTGAAGTCAGCTGTAAGACCACATAAAATCTTAAGAATGACAGCTATTATAGCTAACTAACTTTGAAAGTCCAAGAATTGTGGAATTACCACATTAGAGGGCTAAAAAAGATAGAAAAAGAAAAAAATATAACTTATTTCTCTCATGTGAGTTGAGTTTTGGTCCAGTGCAGTGACTTTTGTATGCATAATAATATCCTGACTTCAATGACTCTTTAAATTTAAGGATTATTCTTTTCATTCTAAAAACTTTTTAATATATGTACATCATTATTTGAAGTAAGTAGCCATGAGTTTATATTATATAAATTCATGCATTGTCACATTCCCTCTTTTACTTACCTGGTAGATTTTAGCATCTCTCATTAGTTTTTCTACAGGATATTCAGTATTAAATCCATTTCCTCCAAAAATCTGTACTGCATCTGTAGCTACTTGGTTTGCAATGTCACCAGCAAATGCTTTTGCAATGGAAGCATAGTAGGTATTCCTGCGACCAGCATCAACTTCCCATGCAGCTCTTTGGTAGGCCATCCTAGCAAGTTCAACCTTCATGGCCATTTCAGCAAGCAGGAAGGACACTGCTTGGTGCTAGGACAGAATAAACCAGGTTAATATTACCCACTTAAAGTTCTAGGACATCCGAGAAAGACATCATCTTCTAATACAGTGATTTTTTCAACAAAGTCAGTAAACTGTATGAGAGGAATTCTGCAGAATATGCATCAGGTTCTCACAATTGTGTGTTGAATTAGACTTAATTTTTTGATTCTGAAATTCATTTAGTCATGGGGATTAAATACTGAACTATGAAGTTGTTCTTTCCTACTTATGAGATTGGTATTTACCTTGCTGGTTATTCATATTTCTTTAAAACTGGTAAGCAGCATGATTTGCAATGTATTCTATTAGTGTTAATACTATGTGTCTTGTTTCATGTACCTCATTTTTTCTTTCCTGAAAATCCCTCTTTATTAGCACTGAAGAACTTAAGTATGTCTTCCTAGTACATAAGTTTTGAGGTTTTGGACAGAGGTTTTTTCAGCTTTTACTACCATCGTTAATAAATTATAAAAAAATGCAAAAGTTACCACAGAGCTAAGTTTACTTGAATGGTGCTGACATAACATACTTGGAAACCTTGAAATGGCAGAGATATGATATAAAAATTAAGGAAATATAAAATTCAAGGAATAACCTTTAAAAATCAGTAGTAGTATATCTGGTGTGAAAACAAGCTTTTATTATAATCTCTCTCTCTGCCCCTCCACTTACTTCGACAATTGCTTTCCCAAAGGTTTTTCTCTCCAAAGCGTATCTGGTAGCTTCGTCAAGGGCTCTCTTTGCTAATCCAACAGCACCAGCTGCTACCTGAATTGAATACAGCACATAATAAAAAATCAGAAATTCCTGCTGTATTTTATAACCAAGTTATTTCTGATACTTACAGGTGGTCTGGTCTTATCAAAAGCTCCCATTGCGATTTTAAAACCAGCTCCCTCAGCTATCAACACATTTTCTTTTGGGACTCTCACATCTTCGAAGACAATACCTCTTGTATCTGAGCAGCGTTGACCCATATTCATTTCCTGAAGTGGAAATTTACAGAGGTGCTACTGAATTGGATTATTCAAAGGTACAATACATTTTCATTCTTTAGTTTACTCTAAGCATAGAGTATGTTTTTCTTCCCCAAAACACTTAATCTAAAAATTACCATATACATAACAAATACTAGTTTTGTACTTGCAGACCAGCATGCCCTTCATTTGTCTAAGCTGGGCAGTTTACTTTCTCCTTATATGAAATCAGTTCAGTCTCTGTAACCAGTTCTTCTTGTCTTTCTCTAGTTCAACTATATCCTTTGAGATGAAAGTGGAAAAAGAAACAAATGTAATATGCAGGCAGCACAGTTATACTACAAGCAGATAAATAAATGACCTTTTCAAGTTTTTAGATTCCTGTCCTAATGTTTCAACATCCGGTTTTACCTACTATTAAAAATAGTTTTTTTTTTTTTAAAGGGAGAACTAGTACTAGTATCTCTAAGTCCTCTTCTTTAACTAGCAGTAGCTAAAATTAAAGCTCACTGCATGTGTAGTTATGGTTAAAATTGTCCAACTTGCTTATCCTTTCAATGCATAATACTTCTCATTTATTGGCACTTGCCAATACAGTAGTTCTCAGAGTCATTTGCAGCTGTTCAAAGTCATCTTAGTTTAGACCATTCTGAATAATTCCTTATCTGAACTAATAACTTCAACATTATGTTCTATGAATAGTTTCTGTATGTTGTGAAAATGAAAAGATGGTTGTAAACGAGCATATGAAAATGTTCAGTTTCGTAACAGTCTTTTCTCTTTAATGGTACATTATCGGTTTAGAACTGAACAATAATTCCTGGCTTGTCAAAACAGAAATAGAGTCTTCACCTTTCTTCCAATATGGATCCCAGGGCTATCTGCTTCCACAATGAATCCAGTAAAGGCTTTGCTTGCAGGAGTTTTTGGATCTGGATCGGTACGTGCTAGCAAAAAATACCTGGTGTAAATCAAAGAAGATGGATACAGTTTATCCTCACAATTAACAACCAAATATATTTAGCTAACATTTTAAAAGTTTTTATGCACATTTATGCCATATAATAAATTCTGTCTGTAAGTTAACAAACTATTTTCCTTTCCTATCCTAAAAATAAACTGAGAGGAAGCGAGAGCAGAAGTTTCAAAGATTTGAGATTTCATAACATTTAATAAAATTACTTCAGATCAACATGCAAAGATTCCCCACCTTTTTCATGTATTTTAAGTCTTTATGATATTACCAGTTTCACAAATAGTATGAAAGAAACCTATTCACAATGTATACATAAAAATTAGTGCTTAGGATACACTCTTGAATATAAAATGCTATCACCTGATTTCAAAGATGTTCCTTTTATCCTTCTAAGTGTAAGTTGTAAATAAGTATCTTAGAAATTAAACAGCTGTAAGTCATCTTTATGGAATTCAGTAATGTCAAAAGATATCTGGTAGATTGTCTTTGATGGATCTGCCTTCAACAAAGAAATAAATAACTAGAAAATTCAGCTTTTGGATAAATGCATAAAGGTTTTTCCACTTGAATTAAGGAAAATTTCTGTGTTGTGAATCAGTGTGATGCAAGACGTGGTGTAAGAGACATATTGTAAAAACATGCTCCACAGAACAATATCTGCATCTTCGACAGATGGAAAATGTCTTCTTTTCATAAAATAAAACGTAACACCACAATCTAACAGTGTTTCTAGCTTCACTAGGAGTAAAAGGTGTTTCTAGTAGAATCAGATTTAATTTTGATAGCAGCAAGATTCAAGAGGCCATTCTCGAGTGTGGAGTTGTCATGTCATCACTCATTTTCCTTTTCAGGCTTGGCACAGCACTCAAGACGGCATTTGTATTTGCTATTCTGACAAACTGGTCAGAATGCAGTCTGCTAAAATACAACCAACATTCAGATTTATATCAGGTCTTCAAAGAATTTAACTGGGGGCAGAGGGTAAAGCCACTGTATAATAACAAAAAGCTATGACACCAGTTAATAGTTAACATACCAGTTTGCTTTACCCCCATTTGTGATCCACATCTTCTGACCATTAATAATATATTCATCCCCTTTCTTCTCGGCCTTTGTTTTTATACCAGCCACATCAGAGCCTGCTCCAGGCTCTGTTACACAGTAAGCCTAAAAGAAATTAAAATGTGAAATCTTGAGGAATAAAAGTTTTACTTTTAGGCAACCACAAATTAATGCAGATTATGTGCATCCAACTATCTGTAAAAAGTTTAAGTGTACTGCATGGTAAAATGCAAAACATTACCTAAACAAACCGCCCCCAATAAAACCCCAAAACAACCTAACACAAAAAAACTCCACAACAGCTGTCCGAGTAAGAATTCAAACATATAAGGGTTAATTTTCTCTATAAATCCATACTAATATATAAAATTGTCTTTTAATCAAACCAACATTATGTAACCCTTAAGTTATTGTTTCCTCAGGCTTCAAAATTTCTAATGTGAAAGCTGAAGATCTTTAAAATCTGAAAATAAGAGCACTGAGTAACATTTTATGCTTACTGAGTCCTTTATTTTAGGAGGCTTAGTTGTACAGATTTATATACATTGTACATGAATCTTTACTTCTTTCTATGTAACATTTAAGATCACAAATAGAGTTTCACTCCCATCCAAGTTGAGTGTCTTAAATGCCTACACAGCTCCTCTTGAAAGGGAACTAAAAAGTATTTTTGGCAAGTTACAGGTTGGGATTGATTTTCCAACTAATATCTTCTATTTGCTTATTGGATATATTTCATTAGGTATTTGCTGACTTTCAGTAAATGTCAACCAAAAAGGGCTAAACTGTGAGTACATGTGTTTTCTGGGGAAAAAAAAATGCAAAAAAATGAGGGAAAGAAAAAAAAAAAGTAGTAGTATCATTAAATACAGTTTAGGAACAGTTTACAGTGTAGCACTTATACTTACACACATCAATGGTTCCTCTGTCATTCTTCCTAAGTATTTTTTCTGCTGATGCTCATTACCTGCAATGATAACTGGCATTTGCTGAAAGACAATATTTAGACCATTAATTCAGCTTTTTCAAGTGCACAGACTGTAGTTTAAAGGATTGTAAGGGTAAATATCCTTTTTTGCCAGAATTCACTTTGAGGAGACAGGTGTTCACTTAGGAAGCCTTTTCTGCCTGGGAAATGCCTTTCTCAAGGGTGGTTAGATGTTTGGGTTTTTTTCCTTTTTCTTCTGTATTCCAGAGTAGGCTGTGGTTCTCTCTGTCTCTGGTATGTGAGGAGAGAAATAATGCTCATAGACATGTTAAAGGGCCTCCACAGCCCAGAGAGGGGGGCCAGCAAAGATGATAAAGCCCAAAGAAGAATAGGAGGTGTCTTTTCTCAGGCCCAGTGCTTGTTGTTGGCAGCAGTGGTGCAGATTTTCCTTGTAAGTTTTTTAGTGTTCTTGACTTCAGAATAAACTTTCTTGGATTCTTTCTGCTGCCTTAGCATTTTGGGGGGTACCTGCATGTATCTTATTTGACAGGGATGTAAGAAAATACAGAGCTTACCCCTAGGGAGTTTGCTTCGATGGCAGTTTGAACCCCTGTACATCCATAGGCCAACTCCTCTGTAATAAGGCAGGCTTCAAAGCTGCCAAGGCCAAGGCCACCTACAGGTGAAACATTTCATTTACTCAGGTAAATCAAAACATACTCCACCCCCCAGATTTGATTGTGTACCATGTTTGGTACATTAGACATTTTCACATATGCTTTTTAAAGTTTTGTCAGAAGAGTAACAGGTGATTCAAAAATTACACATCATGGTTCCAGGGTTATTGTTTGATTAACATGGGACAAGTTGCGCAAAGTGGCAAGAATGTACCACTTGAATTTTTTTACTACTGTACACTTGAGAATTAAGAGTTCCTAGGAAGCAAAAGGGCTCCTGAGCCTACAGCACTTGGAACAAAAAAGTGTCCATATTAGTAACAGCCAACTCAGTAATCTGTTTCTGACAGAAGCCAACACTATGGGAAAGTACATACAAATACAGTAACAACTGTACTTCCTCAAAAATATTTTCCTGAGCCTTCAGGTGACTTCCTCAGTCAGACATACCTCTCTTTGCTATCTTTGTTACGTGAACCCTTGACACATATTTATTACCTAAATTTGTCCAGTCTCTTTATGAATCTATGTAAATTTTACCGCCAATAATCTACAGGGGAAGTAAGTTTTTCAAATTAGTTACACACTGCATGTAGAACCATCACCTTTCACTTGTTTTGAAATTTCTATCTGCTGACATAATTTGATGCCTTTTAGTTATAAGGTTGAAAGAAATAGTGAACTATCAATCCCTTTTCACACTCTCCATGATGCTGACATTGTAGTAGTTTCTCCTACAGAATCTACATCTCACAGAGATGATACAAATTTTCATCCTTTTAGAAACGTTTTCCATCTCCCCAATACTCTTCTGAGATGGAAGAATCTGACTATATAATGAATCAAAAAGGCAAGTGCAATTTGGATTCAAGGAGCAGCAAAATTGTGCTTTTTGCAATTTTATTCATTCCCTTAAGGGTCCTTTTGACTTTAAACTTTATAGTTTTCACGACTTCTAAGCATTATGCTCATGCTCACAGAACTACTTATGATAAACCCAAAAAGGTATTTTTTGAAAGGCAGTAACTGGTGCAGAGGATACCATTTCTCTTGCTTCTTTCCCTTCACATGTGCATCACTTTTCTTTTTTGGAACTGCACTGCCATTTTAACTGCCACACTGTTTCATGATCTTCTCCTGCAGCTCTCTGCACCAGTCTCATCTTTTCTACACGGAGTAACTTAGTATTATCAGCAAACTCTATCACCTTTGTGTTGACCCCCTTTTTCAGTTTATTTATAGACATCCCAAATAGCACAAGACCCAGCAAGGCTACATTACTAATTTTTCCAATGTGAAACCTGATGATTCTTAAAACTTATTTTGGAAATTCAAGCGTTCTCTATCAACCAGGGATCCCTTGTTCACACACTAATTAGCTACTTCAGAGAACTCCAATGATTTTATGAGGCATGACTTCCTTTAACTAAAACCCTTCTCTAGCATATCATGTTTGTCTGTATTACTCATATAACTAAACACTGCCAAAGCTCTGCTGTACTACACCTAATCTAAACTGAAAAACTGTCCTGGGATAAACTCTTAAATTGCTCCAGACTGTGTCAGAGACTAGAAAAAAACATGACCTTCTAATTTCTCTGCCTAATCAGCTGACACAGTGCACCAGGGGAACATTAGACAGCTGTAATCACGGTAGAAAAATCTGGTCATAAATTACTAAACCATAATCTGTCTAATTTGTCTCCTGATTACATTCACACCTAGTAACACTTGTACGTGTCAACCTGCCTACTGATTAAATTTATATTATTCAAGTGTGCAACTATTTATTTGATACAGAATCCATAATTATACATATAAATCTTATTGCATGTCTTCTTGCTGGTTCACTTTACAGATTAAAAAGAATGTTTACTTACCACAGCTTTCTGGTATGTGTGAATTCATAAGACCGAGTTCCCAAGCCCGTTTTATAAGTGGAACAGGATACTGAAATAGACATGGAAAAATCACCTTCCGATTCACTATAATCAAAACTTTAAATTTTAAAGGTTAAGATAAAAGTCTGTTTTTTTCCCAATCTTTCCTTTATGCTATGGTAGATGTACCTCTCCAGTTTTGTCATATTGTGCAGCAACAGGAATAATTTCCTCCATAGCAAATTTACGAGCAGTAGCTTGAAACTCCTTCTGTTCATCAGTAAGTTCTATTTTAAAAAAGGAAAAGAAAAAAAAATCACAAATTCTCTACTGTCTTTAATTTTGCCAGTTGTTGGACTATGATAAAAGAGAAAACAAGAACATCCTTCCAGGACAACACAAGCCACCACTTTTTGGGGCTATCCAGGAAGCAAAAAAACTGTTTCCTCTTCCTCCTGGGAGAAAACCTCCACTGTTCTCTCATCAACACCTACAACTCACTTACTTACATCTGATGAAATTATCCACATAATATTGAAAATGAAGTAAAGAGGACTGTGTAACATAATATGTATTACCAAAACCCAAGAAGAATGCCGTGTTAATTAAATGCAGAAAGAGACAGAGGTCTTCCAAAGATCCTGACTCTTCAGTTTCAAACATCTAGCTCTGACTCACTAAATTTACTTTATGTGTATAATATGCCAAGATGAGGATGAATTTTCTTTTTTACATTTCTTTATAACCAAGTTCAACTATGACTATATTTACATACTTAAACACTGTAATCAGCAATATGAGATAATTATTCAAAGCTAAGACACTTTGGCAATAAAGACAGACATAAGTGAAAAAAAAGAAAAAAATCTTATAAACACTACACATATACCTGCCTTGCCTGAGCTGAGGACAAAAGTAATTTTGGTTTCCAAACTTTTTTATTAATAGAAATCTACTTAGGATAAACACTTTCATTTTGAATTCACGGTGAACTGCAATACAGGATATTATTTCTTTTTAACTCTGCAATTTGCCTGTAATTGCTATATTTTTTTCCAAGACTGTACTACTTACCAAAGCTAAAGCCAGCTCCGGGTTTGCCTATATGTACGTTTTGAGCAGGTTTACTAGAATGTGACCTCCATCCATGCCCTGCAATGGTTTGAAGCATTTGCTAAAGAGGAAAAGAACATGAGGTGTAAGATCTTTACAGCTTGAGTCTCCTAAAGCTACTTGGCTGTCTGCTGCATAACCTGCAATGTAGACTCCCTCTCTAGAAACGGTATCAGATCAAGCATAATTTACTACAATGATGCTACCTGTGGCAAGCAGCTCTCACATGAGCTGACAGCTCTGCCAGGACCCTCAGGCTTTAACAGCATAGAGGGTGGGTGAGCTGCCATATACCCTTTTAACTATTGTGCATTTGATTATTTAAAGATAATTAAGCATGATTAAAACTTATGTTCACAGAAACACAGCAATATATATTTCTTTCATTTATACACACACTCATCAAACTTGATTTTCTGGCCCTCCAGTGAATATTCTATCTATCCATTAGCAAAAAACACCCTACCTATTAAGTAATACATCAAAATATTTTGATAATGTCCCAGACACATCTCTGCTTTCTTTTAATAAGTTAGTACCATGGACACTTGGTGATTATTGTTATTATACTTCAAATAGGAGAGAACACAGCAGACTATCTGAAGTTTATTTTCCTTCCTAATACTTATCACAAATTTATTCCTTTTCTTTGCAAATACTTTCTTTGCCTTTTTAAGTTTAGTACCCACGAATATTGTTGTTATAGTTGCTTTCAGAATGTCTTAATCCTGTGCAAAAACACGTCTTAATTTGATTTTAAAAGGTTGATTTACTCTCTTCAAGAGTTGTGAAACTCTGAAATGTTTAGAAATTAGTGAAAAATATGCAATTAGATAAATTTTTAGGAAGACGCAAATCAATACTGGAAAAACAAATTAGCCTAAACACTAGGAAATGGCTTGTTCTTGATTTTCTTACGTGAAAATGTAGACAATTTTTTAAGAAGTGTGATCAGACCAGTCACTTATTTCGTAACATTAAAAAGAAAATTCATTAATGATAGTAATGCAAAAAAATACCACAAAAATTTCACAGGGAACTCTAGAAGACAAGGACTGCAGGTTACTCTGCAAAAACTCTGCAATCCTGCCACAAACTGAAATACAGATAGCTGAGATTCATACCTGGCAGTTGTATGACTGATCAAGTGACAAAGTATCATGGTTTCCTACGAGTAGAATTTGGATGACCATCTGTCAACTTTCTTATTGCTTGACTCTGAGGAATGGTTAGATTCAGTGACAAACTACTACTAATGATGCTCAGATGCAATTCCTATTGCATTTCCTTGCACTTTTGCATAAGCTGTCACAATCACCAACATGTATGATCATCAGTATGGGGAGACTAGCGCTGGAATAATGTGCTGTCACGAAAATGGTCTGACAAGGCTATACATGGAAGTGATGCTATCTTTATTACCTTAATGTCAAAAGGACTACTAAACCTGTTTGAAAAGATGCACATCCCAGAAAATGACAGGACAACAATAAGCTAAGGGTCGCTAACCTTGATTCTCCCTTACATGTCTCAGGATAAAAATTAAAAAGAGTTATCAAGAGCAGTTTGTTGCTGGGGCACCATGTCACGAGGATGAACTTGAAATACTAATGTCCTGTGGGAGGCAACACTTCCCTTACCTAAAGCATTCCTTTAGATCAATAAAACACCAAACTGCTTCAGATGGAAATTTTTTCCCTCACTGACATTCTCACAGCAACACCTGCGACCTGTGGGCAAGCTGCATCGCTGTGGGGCAAACTAACTTCGCTGCCAGGAGGCTGTGAAGGACCCTTCCCCTGAGACTCATGAACAACTCTGGAAATGGGAAAACCAGATAAAGGCCTGTGTAAACGCTAAACAAGGCAAGATGCAAGTTTTGCATAGTTTTTATTTTATACCTTGAAGCTGTGAGATCATTGGTGGTTCAATACAGGAGAAAGTTTGTACTTTAGAGAACCATTACACGTCACACATTTAAAAAAAAAAATACCACAGGCAGTACAACTAAGCGTGCTAGAGGATAAAATACCCTGAACTGTAACCCCCCGTGTTCTGAAGCCGTCCCCGCCGGTAACTGGGAGGTGCCAGACATACACCAGGCCTTCCCAAAGGCTTGGCACGGCACGGCACGGCCTTTGGCACGTGAGGAGCCCCAGGGCAATGATGGCAACACCCATCGGACCGTGAGGATTACAGCCACAAACTCCGGCGGTTCTGCCCTGCGGGGCCGCCCCGGGGCCCGCAGCTGTCCTGGCAGCGGAACCCGGGCTGGCCCCGCCGCTTCCGCCCTCCGCAGGCCCTCGGCCCTTCCCCGCCGCCCGGGCCCGCCGCCCGCAGCGCCTCAGCGCGGCCCGCTCTGCTCTCCGGACCCCGTGTCCTTCGAC
>JAWWEE010000004.1:62014-119609 GCA_035221455.1 Xenops minutus
GACAGCACGATGCGATGCGTCCCCATGTGCGCGCTGCACCTCACGGGTCACCCGGCAGCGCCGCCGCCTGCACCGGCACGGCCCGCCCGCCCCCCCCGCAGGGTCTGTGGTTCACTTACGAAGGCCGACAGGACGGCGGGCCGAGGCTCGGCCGCTTTGCCGGCTGTAGGCCGAGTCTCCTGGGCTGGCTCCAAACGCCTACGCCATCCACCTGTTAGCAGAAGAGCTCCCGTGAGCTGTTGGACTGTAATTTGCGCCTCAGGGAATGATAAACTCATGTTTTGGAGGTGCATTAGGAGCACGGTGACTGGGCCTGGGGCACGGGGGTTGTTACCAGCAGTGTTGACAGTTATGTAAAATGTGCTTATAAATGCTCTCAATTCCGGTTATATGTTAAAGCAGAAGCCATGATTTTATAAATTATCTCCAGTGTGTAAAATACAGTGTTTTGCATACTATTGTTTCCATGTTGTACAGGAGGGTTATTTAGAGTTTTATTAAAATAACTCAGGACAAATAGCTGCCTTGAGTTTTCTTATGAATGACTTTTTTATGTGTGTGAAGTTTTAACAGAATTAACAAAACATAAAGTACTTTTCTGGAAGCTGGAGTTTGGATAACATTTTATTCTGCAAAATAATACAGAGTAAAGTGTCTTGAATACTTTTGCACCATTATTGCCGTGTTATGTTTTGTTCTTAATTCCTTGTTTTGTTTCTGACAGTTGAGAGTATTGATTTTGTACTTAATACCAAAGAAACACTTCAATAGGAAACTAGCCAGGTAATAGTTATTTTGGGGCATATTTATCAACTGAGTAAAAAGAAGCTGATTGTACTGTTTTATAGGCTTCCTACTGTCATGACTGCAGGTATTTCCCAAATGGAAGTATGTAAACAGCTCTGATTTAGTGCGCAGGCTGCTGCTTTTCACTCTAATATCACTGGATTATTTTTTCCTGTACTTGACAGGTAGTTGAGTAAAAGGCATAAGCATAATTTATAATTCTGTGTTACTTAAGTATTTTTGAAAATTCTTGAAGATTTTTATGTGTTGTTCCTGTTTCAAGTGCACCTTTGGAATGTATAGCCATTAGGGCTTTTAAATATCAGCACCCGAAGTCTGTGTTTTGTGTTCCATTTTATGTAGGGTTCTGTTCCATAGTGTAGGCCTTTGGCACTAGGCATTCAGTCAGGGTCAAACGGCCACATATAGGTCATTTTTCTGAATATAGTGTGGGAATTGAATTGCTGAGCAGTCCATTTTCTGTTTATACATTATTTATTTATGTAGTTTGTGTGTATGTACTATCTCTGTATTCCTCAGCTTATTTATCCTGGCAAGAGTATGTTGTGATGATAAATAAGGAAATATATTAATTTTATTTGAAGGTTTTAAAACTTTAATTTTTGATATGCAGCACGGATTTTACTATGCGTATTCTAACCGAGATTTCACACACAACAAATTTTGTTATCCTTTATAATTTACTCATTTGAACACAACTTTAACCTACCAAAATAGTCCCCCTTGTTTGTAGCTACTGCCCTTTTCATTCTATCTAGTTGTATTGACTTCCTTTTGCTATTTCTCAGGCTCTTCTCAGAAACACAAATATATAAAGATGATCTGCTGTCTCTCAAAGTGGTCTCCTTACACAGCCTTCTACCTATCTAAATAACTGTCTTGTAGTTTTTCGTACTATTCTAATCTTCTGAATTATTTTTAGCAAGTTCTATTTTATTTTAGTGTATTTTTAAGTTACTCCTTGGTTCTGCTAGTCAGAACCAAGTCACAAGTTACTTCTGGAGGATTCTTCTTAATGTTATATATTATTTTAATATTTAGAAAGAACCATATCAATCATAATTTTTATATTGGTCTATAAACCCTAATGAAAAGAAAAAAATTTAGAGTGCATGTGAGTATTTTTTTCTTGCCAGAACTTGGAAGTGCTATGTAAGCAAAACCTTATCTCTGATTGTTAGTCATAGCCCTACTTATATATATCTACAAATATATATATCTTCTGTTAAATATAACATATATGCTCTATGGTATACGCAGACCACATATGTTAAATATAGCATATGTTAAATACAATACATAGTAAAAAATATAAATACTATATTATATAATGTGTAATAAATACACAATATAGACATAGTATATGCTGTGTATTATAAACAATATATAGTGTATATATTGCATATCTAGTATGTGATATCTATATATTTATTTGCAGAACAGGCTGTACTAACTCTATTACCTATGTTTTTTACTGTTGAAATTCCAATGTTTATTCTTGAACATAGGCTATATATAGATACATCCCTCTGCGCAAGGGGAACAGAGGAACACTGAGTTGTAAAACAATACTGAAGCTTCCTTGAGAATGCTGCTTTGGCTCTGACTACCAAATCTGGTCATGCCCTGTTGCTTTTAGGTTGCTACGCCTTATCAGAATGAGCCAGAAGCCATTAACACCCCTCCTTCCTTCTTACAAAGCTGTCCTATGCTGCTTTTCCACATTTGACTCAGTCTTAGACACAAGAAGCTCTTTCTTCTGTAGATGAGATTGTCTGAATTGTTCTCCTTGTCATGATCACTGAGATGAAATAAAGATTTCTTCTTAGATAGCAAAGTGTGTCATACTTTTCTCACATGAGGTATGTACCCTTGGGATCCATTTCCTGGAACACAGACAGGCGTAGCTAGACTAGGTAGACAGCTTAAGAAGATAGGGGCACTAGGTTAAGAAAGAACTCTCATTAAATTTGCAGACTGCCAACAGTGCACAGAATCATAGACCTCTGCCGAAGTGATATTCTGATGAAGTGAGATGACTGGAAGAAGCAAGTAGTCATTTAAATATATATATATATATATATGTAACAAATAGTATTTAAAAGAATAAATTCTCACAATTCAATGGGGGGGATGGGAATAATTCCCCGCAGTACTTCCAGTACTAGCAAACAAAACTGCATATGTGAAATTCAGTAATTATTAGAGCAATTGGTCTGGGCTGAGACCTCCGGGAGGATGGATAAAGTGCTACACATTCTTGATTTAGTTTTCTTGAAACTAGCCAAGGCAGCGAGCTCTGCAAGACCTGATGATGTACTGACTGTGTAGGAGGCACATACTCTCACTAATACATAGGATTGGTTTACGTTCCAGTACAAGCATAGCAACAACTTCCATGATCTATGCACATTAATTTACTCATAAATAAAATAATCATGTGCTTTTGAGGGTCTTAAGCCGATTTTTGAAAGACTACCTTTATGTACAAGCCTTGGAAAGTAACTTTTCCTCAAACTGGTCATGTCTCAAAATGTAAATGATGACCTAGAGGTGCACCGCTGTCATTTCAGAATGTTTTCTAATATGAAATGTTCTGTGTGTTTACTTAATGACAACAGACTAATGGCAACGTGACATCTGAATATAGTGTCCTTTGCTGTAGTAATGATTTGTGCTGTCACGACTGCAAAAGAAACTCAGCAATCAGACTAATTGCTTGTAAGTGGACGTTGCCCCACTCAGATAAAACAAAGCAAGGTGGATGTCAACTGAAGGAAAGTTTATGACCAGAATACCTGTATTTGTTAGGGCTGAAACTGTTTTTTGACCGAGTCACGAACAACCCCTTTCCGCCCGTCGGGAGACAGACGCGAGGCTGTCGGTGAGCACCCCGAGCGCTCCGTCCTCCGCAGCCCGGGCCCCGTGCCACTGCTGCGGGCGCGAGGCCGCTCAGCACGGGCCGCGCGGACAGCTCCGCCGGGGGAGGCGCTTCCCGCCGGGGCCCGGCCGAGCGGGGCCCGGGGCCGGGGGCAGGCCGGCCGCGTCCCACCAGCGGCAGCACCTGCGGGCTCTGCGCAGGGCACGGGCACGGGCGCACCCGGCTGCGGACAGTGGTGGCTGGTGCGGGAGGATGGAGACCGGCCTCCCAGGTATGACCCCGCCGGGCCCGGCCCCGCTCTCGCCGAATGCCGAAGTTGCCGCCGGGCGCAGGCGAAGTTGGCGAGGCGCGGCCCGCTCCAGCGCCCCTCGGCCCGGCCGCTCCGCCCCCCTCCCCGCCGCCCGGGCAGCAGCACCGCCCCCGCGGGTCGGCGCAGGCGTCGCGGCGGAGCCGGCGGGACGAGCGGGTGGGCGCGGGTGGTGCTGCGGGCGGTGCTGCGGGCGGCCGCGGCGGAGCGGAGCGGGGCGGGGTGGGGCGGAGCGGAGCGGAGCGGAGCGGAGCGGGAGGCTGCCCGGCCGCTGCCGGCTCTCATGCCTTCACGGTAACAAAGAACGCGCTGAGCGGCGCGCGGAGGCGCCGGGCCCCTGGCTGTACCCTGGCAGTGCCGGCGCGGAGGGGACCGGGAGACGATGGCGAGGAAGGGCGAAGCCTCCGCGCATCTCTACGGTGAGCGCGGGGCACGGCGGGGCGAGCGCTGGGGCGGGGGCGGCCGTCGCCTGTGCCGCCCTCCGGGCCTGTTTACAGCGCGGATCCGGCCGGCGGCCAGAGTCGGCCGGAGTTTGTTTCTCTCGGCGAATGCGGGGGGCGCAGGGTTCCCCGTGCCGGAGAGAGCCCCCGGGACGCCGGAGCATCTCACCCGGTCCAGAGCAGGCAGGATGGGCGGTTCGGGGAGGGAGCCGGTGGACGCGGGGATGAGGGTGGGCAGGGCTGGAGCTTCGGCCGCCGCCCCCGCCGCGGGAGCAGGTGCGTTGTGGCCGCTTTGTCCGCGCACCGGGGCGGAGCGGGGCCGGGGCCGGGGCCGGGGCCGGGGCCGGGGCCGGGCGGCAGGTGCGCGGTGCGGGCCGGGCCGGGGGCCGCGGAGTGCACAGAGCCGTGTGCGGGGCCGCGGGCAAGGCCCGGGGGGGCTGCGGTATCTGGGGGCTGCCGGGGTTTGGGACGCGGGCAGCGGGAGCTCCGGGACCCGCGGGCGGCGCCTGGGAAGGTCACCGGGGCAGGACTTGGTCTGCGTGTCGGGCTCTGCTGTAGCCGCGGCTGGGAAGGTGATGTATTTGCGGCAGCGGACACGGCGTTTGCAAAGCTACTTAGCCTGTTGGAAGGTGTCGCTACAAAACCGAGTTCCTCTTCCAGTGTGCGCAGGATTTCCATGGCAAAACAAACGTGCAAAATGAGCAGACCCTCTCGAGGCTACAGCTCCGGGAGCCACGAAGGCCTCCTGCGATGGGCTCAGTTACACGAGTGGCTAAACACGGCTTGGTAGAGCATCCTTTGCCTCGGTACCACAGATGTGCTGTGTGGCATGTTTACACCTTGGGAAACTCTGTTTTCCAAGTCATGGCCACCTTGATCTGACGGAAGGAAAATCCATGGCTTGGCTTCCTTTGAAAAAAAGAAAACGTGAAACTAGAGCCTTTAGGGAGGGAAAACAAGCCACAGAGAAAGAGTGTTTCAAAGGTGAAATTAAGTTGGTGAGTCTGAAATCATTTAACTTCTGAAAGAACCTATTTCTACTCCTATGAAAGTCAAATGGTTTTACAGGTTACTGCAGAGAGAGAGTAGGCCTAGGACCATAGATACTTATCACTAATGGTAGTAAGAGGTGTGAAAATATTATTATGAAAGAAAAGCAGAAACACAGTATTCAGAAAAGGGAAAATACCTTTTGAATAGAGTTCAGTAAGAGCTATGTATGCTTCCTTACTTGTCATTTGTAAGCAAAAACACTGTTAAGAAAATCATGACAGGAGATACCAAGTGTTGTATTGTCATAATATAATTTTTTAACTTCATTTCTCTAGCATGTTACAAGGGTAAGAAAGGGTGATTATTCAACTTCAGGAAGGAGGGCAGCATTTTGGAGAATTATACTGACTAGAACTTGCTATTTGAGCTGTTTCATCAATGTGTTTACTTCTTTTTATCTCATTTACATATGTGGATTTTGTTAGTGGTAGTGTGTATTGTTACTACATTTGCAGAAATCTTGAGCAATTGCTCTAGTCTTGTGTTGGGAAGTAAGGTTCTTTCCCCTGTTAGATCATGTAATGTTAAGAATTTACAAAATGGAAAGTGCAACGTTTTCAACTTGAGCACATATAATATGGTTTTCCTTTTAAATTAGGTTGCTGTAATAGTTATTCTCTTGACTTTGTTGTCTTTACCAGTAACAGGTTATTAGCCTGCAGGTATATTTCTTCAGAGCTGTAGATGTCCTAAACTTCTCTCCTTGGAATCTCAAGGATTCCTCAGAGTTTCAGCTTTTATAAATGACAAAGGCAAGTTCTTCTTAAGTTTTGGTCTTTTAACTTGTGGCATGAGTCTGATTCTTTAGAACAGATGAATCAAGTCCATGGTTGACAGGTGGGATCTTTAGTTTTTAACCAAAGTAGTACTTTTGTTTCATGTGACCGCACTATTAAGTGCTGTCATGTGACTGTTGAAATCAATGGTATAATTATTTTTTACTTCATTGCAGAATCCAACTCTAAGCAGTGATTGTACCATAAGCCAATTTCCTATAGCAGTGAATTACGGTTCAGGTTTTACCTTAAAAATGCAGACTGAAGGCCAGATGGATGATAACATCTTTTAAAAATGCTTTTATCACTTTTAAGAAACATTGAGAAGTATATGAAATGCCCAATTTTATTACTCCCAATTCAAATTTGTCCAGCTTCTTTGTATCTGCATGTTTAGATACTCTCTAGGAAGAACTGTTTACCTATGATTTCTTTTGCCAGTAATGGGTGCAACCAAGATTTAAGTCTATAATTGGGATTCCTAGTTACTTCTGTGAAGCGATCATGTCAAGTTTCTCCTAAGAAGAATTCTACCTGTTTATGTTCCCAAGTTGGGGAAGTTCTTCTGTTTCCCTTGGGAGAGCTTTTTTGGAACTATGAAACTTTCTATTAAGATGTTATTTCTTGTTGTTTGGCCTGAATTTGCCTGTCTTAATTTTTTTCCCGTTAACACATATGCACCATGCAGGAAGGACATCCTAAATCTGGGGCAAATGGGCTATTTAGCCACAGCAGTGTCATATGATGTGGAAGCTATTGGCTGTGACACTACTGTAGATAAAGCTTCCTTAGCTCACGTTGGTAAATCCTTGTGTATCATGGTATGTAGTTCATTTTGCCTTCTGAGGTTCAGGTTTCATACCAGTGGGATATGTTCATATCAAAACTGAAATTCAATTTAACACTTTATTAATATTTTAATAGAAGTGTTGGAAGTAGGTGAAACTCACCTTCACATTCAGGTGGCTTAAACCTTTCTTCCTCTGACATAAATGTGGTCCACTTTACCTAGGCTTTGCAGAGCATGTTTTAGGTGAGATAAATAATTTACTCTTTGAGCACATCTGCTGAACCTAGGTACAGAGCTTCAGCCATGCCCGATTTTGCTAGCATTCTAGTTTTACATAAAACAATTCACTGTGGAATTAATTTAGCAGCTTCGGGACAGAAACAGAGAGAGAATTTTAAAAGCAGCACTTCATAGTACATTCCCTGTTGTTTTTTACTGCAGATAGGTCTCTTTGAGTGAGAACTTCCTCTCTTAGCATGCTACTTCCTCTTGCCTGGTTCTGTGATAATGTCCTCCACAACATCCTTGTCCCAAGAGTTACAGTCAATGGTTCAGTGTCCAAATGGAAACCGTTAATGAGTGGTGTTTGTACTGAAACCATTCCTATTTAGTATCTACAACAACAAAATAGAGGGATCAAGTGTACCCTCAGCAAGTTTGCAGATGACACCAAGGTGAGTAGAGCAGCTGATAGTCTAAAAGGAAGGAATGCCATACAGGGAGGTCACAACAGGTTTGAGGACCTGCAAGCCTCTTGACAAGCAAGGCCAGGTGCAAGGTCCTACACTTGGGTCAGGGCAATACTCATTATCAGAACAAGCTGGGGGGTTGAGTGGTTTGAGAGCAGCCCTGCAGAGGACTTGGGGTTACTGATGGATGAAAAATTGGACTTGACCTGACAATGTGCACTTGCAGCCCAGAAAACCAGTTGTGTCCAGGTCTACATCAAGAGTTGTGACAGCAGGTCGAGGGAGGTAATTCTGCCCCTTTGCTCCACTCCCCACCTGAAGGTACTGCATTTCAGCGTTCCCAATGCAAGAAAGACAAGAATTTGCTGGAGGAGGTCCAGAGGAGGTCCATGAAGGTGATTAGAGGGCTGGAGCACCTCTCCTAGAAGAAAGACTGAAAGAGTTGGTATTGTTGAGCCTGGAGAAGAGAAGGCTCCCTGGAGATCTTATTGTAGCTTTTCAATGTATAAAGGGAGATTATAAAAAAGATAAATTTTTTTTTTCTTTCCCTTTTTTTTTTACCAAGCCTTCTGTTGACAGAACAGTGGGCAATGGTTTTTAGCTGAAAGAGGGTTTAAGTTGGACATAAGGAAGAAATCTTTTACCACAAGGGTGATTAGATGGTGGCACAGGTTGCCCAGAGAAGCTATGGCTGCCCCATCCTGGGAAGTGTCCTAGGCCTGGTTGGATGGTGCTTGGAGCAATCTGGTCTAGCGAAAGGTGTCCCTGCCCATGGCAGGGGGTTGGAACGAGATGAGCTTTAAGGTCACAGGCCATTCTGTGGTTCTGTGAAAATATGAAAAAGTATTGCATACCAGAAATGGCTTGGTCAGTAAGTGAATAGGGAATAAAATTGATAGGATTTAGTCAATACAATTTTTGCCCACCTGGTGGTCTAGTACTTCTTTGTATTTCTTGAGCCAAAGTAATTACTTCAGTTTCCAGTCCAATTAAGATTCTAGAGTATCTGAAATTATCCAGGCTCTAACTTGTTATCCTTTAATGCTTGAGTGTTGTACATCTTCTGGCTTATTGACTTAAGCCGAGCTGTTCTTGGGAGTAAGGTGTTGCTCAGCCGTGAAAAAGGATGATACAAGCAGAACATCTGTAGATAGAGACAAATGTAACTGTTACTCATAGTTGTATGCTGTGGAGTTGATTGTAGAAATTCAGGGCTGTCCACATGCCCGTACAAATTATGGGGAATTTTTCACAGGGAGAGATGGAATACATCTGACCGTTCCTTCTGACTGAGGAATATTTGCATGTTTCTGGGCTGATTCCATGTAAGTGAAATCATCCTTTCCCTCCTAGATTGTACTGAAGAGAGCTGCAGCAAGCGACCGTAATCCTTAAGGGTTCTCTGTTGAGCAGTCACGTTGAAGTCAAAGCTCTTCTGTTTTACTAAAACCTGCAATAGTGCCATGAATTGACCTCTGACTGCTGCCAAGACAAGGAAATTTTGCTTAAAATGATCCTCTCCCTAAAGAGTGCCACTGACTAAGGTTCCCAAAAAGATGTTTGGTAGGTTACTTCTCCAGCAGAAAGTCCCATGGTTGTACTTGTTTTTAACCAGTAGATAATCTGTTAAAATATATGATTTAGGGTGTACTTCTGATGTGATAAGGGTGGGAAACCATTTGTGCCTTAGGAGCATGTTTCACCGGAAAGGGGAGCTCTAATATGGGTGGGCCGGGATACCACTTAATTCTCTCTTCTGCACTGCTGATTATAAATAGAAGAAAGTGAATATCTATTGCATGCAGAGCATCTAGACTTGTACACACTGATGTGCCATGAAATCTGGTATCTGAATTAGTATACTTCATAATCAGTGTACTTTGAAATAAATGAATATGCTAAATAATACCTCTGGTTCTTATTATATAAGATTATTTGTACTGGATGTTAGAGTAGAATTAACTGGGTTTTTTCATTACTTGTATTTTTCTACAAGAGTTAGAATTTCTTGGATGTGATCAGGTTGCTCAAAAACTAGCTGACTAAGTGTAGCAAAATACAGTATTTATTTTTAGATTCCCTCCAGAAGAATGATAAATAGTTCCTATGCTGTGGCTTTACTTTGTCTAACAAAAGGCAATGAGCTGTGTTTGTGAATACCCCTTTTTGCTGGTTTCACTACAATGCAATATCTGTGATAGCATCTAGGCAACTGCTGTAAACAGGGAAATGATGTGCCTGTGACCAGTATTCTTGAACTCTTGTAGTATTTACCCGCATAAGTAATTTAAAGATTTTAATGGGATTTATGAGATAATAAAGTGCTTTCAGTACATACATATGTATGTGTTTAGGGAAATACGTATATAATATGTACATACATGTATATTTCCTTGTTAGGATTTTTCTGGTGTCTGTCCATGTCCCTACTATACCTAGAGAAAGTATTGCTAACAGAAGTATTATAACTAGGAATGCATAATTTCATTTGGAAACCAAGTAACATAAAGTATGCGTACATTGTATTTCTTTTTATGTAGTTCATGCAGGACAGATCCTTGCTAATTTATGCTGATGGGCTCTTCACAAATGACTGAGTATTGTGGCAAGAGTCACGTAAGATGAGTCCACAGGCTTGAGGCCAGCCGCTCTTCTGGGTTTCCAGCCTGAGGAAAAACACCCATCTCAGCAGCTGGAAGCTTATTTTGGAATTGTAGAGAAAATAATAAAAAGAGATCAGTTACTGAAAACTGCTGGCTTTTTCTTCTGATCCCTTCATAATGAAAGGTTTTCCTTTCAGCTGAGGGAATCAAAAATCTGTAGGTAGTGAACGAGTCATTTGGGATACTGACAAGCAGAATAGGAAGAGAAATCAATGAAAGTTTCTTCAAAAGTGAAACTAACCCCAAATCAAGTGAGTCTGTAAATGGGAATGGTAAAAAAGTAAACACAAGCCCACTAGAATTCTGAGTCAACAGCTCTCAATGAAGTTGTATAGTACACCTGAAAACGTGGCAGAAGGAAATAAACCCCCCAACTGCCAAGAGCTCTTTTCCAAGACTCTTTCCTGTTACGTGTAACCACTGCCAGAAAAAGATACATGAGAAAACCTATGAATGTTTATTTATGCTCTATCTTACTCAAAGTTGTAAGAAAACTATAGTAAGAAAAGACAGCACAATAAAGGAGCAATCTGGGGAAGCGTTTCTTTTCTCCCTGCAGAGTGACCCACAACAGCTGTGGATGGTCAATTAATATGTTTTTTTGTCACCTGTTTTTTGACTTGTTTTAAGCTGTTGGGTCAGTTCAGTTAGTGTGATCAGTTAGTGATAGTATTATACTCAATGTGGGAATGAAAATTCATTATATTTGACTAGTCCTAATGGGCTTGCACTAAACTGTGTTGTCTTTAACAATTTCCTTTCATGTTTAAGGTCAAAGTTTCATACGTCTGTACCAAAGCTTTATAATTACCATCTTTAAAAGGCACCCTGCAGTGAATTTGCTTTAAAGTATTGAATTTGCCTGTAAGATAATAAGTCCAAGTTGTCCAAATAAATGAGGGCAACCTAATGGCAGTGGTCCTTCATACAGAGTGCTATGTATTTTTAAAGATTCTCTTGTTCATGGGTGAAATTCTGCTTCTAGCCTGCATAATAAATGAAACTGGAGAAGGAAGTGGGTTCTGTACCCACTGTGTGAGCCTGAGAGCCTTTCCAGAGCACTGGTGGTAGAGTAGGACTGTAGTCCATGTAGCTGTGCTTTTTTGTCCCTTTCAAGCATGTTTATACTGTCCTGTCCTGTCTGCTCATCCTCTCATGCAGACCTGATGAGCACCTGCAGACCCTTAGGATAGCTGGGCACTATCTTAAAATGTATTTTCCTGATGTTAGTGCATTTGAATTTTGACATCAGTGATAATTAGTGTAATAAAGGGCAAAGCCTTATGTGTCTCTGCTTTATGACTGCAGGATGCTGTCTTGTACATGATTTCCTCTCACAGCTTGCATTGGTATGCTTTTCACCTGTGTCTTCACCTCACCTTTTTCAAAGATGGATGGAAGCTAAATATTTGATTAGAAGATTAAAATACGTACTTACATTTTTGTGGGCGATGTTTACATTTAATGACAACTACATATTATGTTGTCTTTTTCTGCTGCTTTAGCTGCATTACAAAAGCTGTGGCAAGTTACATTGTGGTTACTCATAGATGCCTCCTGACCATTTGCACAAGGATGAAGTTGTACTTTCAGCTGTGAATTCTCTGTAATGCATGATGGTCCCCTGTAGGAAACCTACCATTTTCTTTTGGCAAAGCCTCAGTAGTGATAAACATTGATCAAGAAGTTGTTGGAGGTGATTTTGTTCATTAGTTTTGCATCTTTCCTAGAACTAGGTAGAAAGCAGTTTGCAGAAGATTTTCTATATAGTTGAAAGTTGTTTGCCAATCTTTTTCAAATCTTTGCTGAGTTAGCCTCCTGAATCTGTAATAAAAGAAACATTTTGGCTATGAGAAAATCTTCCTCTGGAAGTACTGAGTAAGAGGAGTGCTGCCATGGACTATCACGTTAGAAAAAGATCAGAAAATATTTATTTGGTAAAGGAAGTGTCTTGTTTTCATCAGTTAGGTTTTAATGACTTGAATGTTGCTCAAGATGGGAAACCTGTAGAATGTGTGAGAAGTTGTTCACACTTCAGGACCATTTCCTAGTAGCACTCAAAGCAATTTTAAGTGTACTTGTATGGATACTACTCTGACAAAGTGTCAGAGTATCCCAGAAATAATAGGCCTTAATACCTAATGATCAAGCTCTGTTTGACTTGATGTATTTATTCCTGGTGATGCACTGTGCCAAACAACTGAAATTCTTCTAACGCTGGCAATACTAGTAGGATGGAATGTGCACTGTGGGACAGATTTTTGCTTGAATTCTCTAGTGAGTGGGCTTTATTTAAAGAGGAGGCAAGAGTCCAATGCCCTCTTTTTTTTTTTCTTTAAGTCTGTGATGGCTTTTATGTGTATTGTGAAAATACATAATTGCTTCAGTGTTCAGCACAAGTTGGATAATAATTAAAATAGGCTGGAGCAGGGTAGGTATCCAAATCACAGTGAGGGAAATGGGGACCATGTCTTGACATAAAATAATCAGCAAACACATAGCTACAAGTCTTCTGCGAGATTTCAGAGGTCATTGGCAAACTGATTTAATTTTCATATTTCCAGTTTTCTGGGGGCAGTAGTCCACAGCTCAAGCAGGTTTTTAACTTTTTTTTTCTTGTCTATAGTGAAGCAGGAAGAGAGACTGAGGATAAGTATTGGTATGCCTGAAAGAGCCTGAGATTGAAAAGCATTGGTTTCCCTCCTTAGAATGGAGCTGTGACTTGTAACAGCCTTCTGGCACGTGATCTCAAAGTCAGTCTTCTGTGCCCTAGTATTCCCAATTTATCTCATTTAATCTTTATTAACCTTTCAGTTTTTATAGAAGTTTTGATTTGGTTTAATGATTGAGCTGTCACAGAATGGGCTCTTAAGAAGAAAACCGTTTATTACCCTTCACTTTATCTATTAAGAAAATACATGATTATGGTTCAGGTAATTTCGTTTCCCTTCAGGCAAGTTACTTAGTGTGTTTACTAAAGCATTCAGGATATATATGTACTCTTATTTTAAACTTCATTTTGCCAGTACATGCTCTTTATCTATATGGTTCTGTCTTTGTAAGCATTCAGGAATCATTTCATTAGTGCATTATGCAGAAATCAAAATCAAATAATAACTTATTGTAACTGTACAGTTCTCTTTTATACACAGGGTTATTGTTTGACTTATTTAGATTCAGTTGGTGGGAATATACTATTCAGTTAGAAAATGTTTAGGTGCATTTAAAGAAATTATTGCTGATCATTTAGATTCAAGAAACAATTATTTGCAAGTCATAATAGGAATTGTATCTTGAAACCATGCTTAAATTTGAACTTTCAATTCACACTGTTCTTAATTGGAAAATTGCTGTGCTTAAGATCCAAAATTTTGATTCAGAAACTGATTTTTTGAATAGTTTATTCCACTTTTCAGCTGTCAAGGTAAATGAAGTCCAATTTTGACTTAATGCCCTTAGGTTGCCAACTAAATATAACTCATCTTTGGTGAAGGACATATGGATAAATCTGCTGCTGTTCTTGGACACCTCATTGGGCTTGTAAACTCTTCTTTAAAATCTTTCATCAAAGTAAACCAAATTCTTATTTATGTGGTTTCCATCTTCTCATAGTTTTTCACAGCTCTCATAACAACTTCCTCAGTGTTGCCAAGATTAATATGTATTCTGACAATCTCCCCAAATTTGCCAAATCATATTTTGCCTCCTGCTTTGGTCTGGTTCTAATTTGTCTTTGAGATGTTTCTTCTACACAAGTTACTTATCTGTCTGCTAAATAGTCATGTGTTGAACATTCACATTAAATGTTCAAATCCACAGTGGGCTGTGATTTCTCCTTCCTTCCTCCACCTCCCTCCAGCAGCTGGAAAACACTTGGTGTCAGTTATAAATAAAGTGTGAGTTGTATTCTGGAGTTGTTACAAGGTCTGTAAGCATTGTAGAAATGTTCCTACAGGGTTTTACCTTTTGTAACCATGTATTTGCTAATTCCACATACCTTATAGCTGATACACATCTAATGATTGATCTAGGTGGGTTTGACTCCTTTAATCATTTCCGTGTAGACTGAGCATTCAGGACTGTTATTTATGCCACTGTGTCTGTGAGTTTACACCCAGAATTACACTCTTCAGTTGTTTTGTTCTAAATTGGTACACCAAGAGTAAGAGAAAACAAGTTCCAAATTGCATCACAAACTGGAAAATCTGTAAACCAGTTATAATAAACCTAGTTTTATACACTGAGCATAGTATTTTGCTGTTGAAATGGAAGGGGAATCTGAGCCAGTTCTGTGCTTTAGACAGTAATTTGACACTTGCTTCTGCAGAAGCAAATTGTTTCATAGAAAGACTTTTCTCATAATGCACAGTACTCCGTATAGTATCATTGCAAGTTAGTCTGTGTACAACTTTAAGAATCACTGTGTATCAATTTTTACAGATGTCTAGCTAGTAAGAAGTCATCTTACATCCAAAATTACTCAGTTTTCAGATCACCAAATATTTTTCTTTTGTTGTAGCACCTAACAATGAGACGTATGGAGACATTATTTTCTGCATCAGTGACAATATCTCATTAATTGTTTATGTTGGAAATTCTGACAAGTTCCTTTGAGGAATAAAACCTGTAACTAATGTTGGATTATTTATTTACTAACAGTCTTATTACCTAGGAATAGAACCTGTCTCAAAGATGACAGACCAACTTGACATAACATGTTGTGCCTTTAGAAATATATAGAAACAGAAAGCATCAGTAGTCACAGTTCCCTTCTTTTGTCTAAGAACACAGTTGACTTTGTATAACGCTAAGCTTTTGATTCCAGAGGATTTTTTTTTATGACAACAAAATAGAGAATATAGTGGGAATCTGTTCTTATTAATAAGTGGGAAGAACTTGGAATGAAGGGTCACTTCTAACCATTTTTAAGCAACTGTAAAGGATTTATTTGCTCAAATAAATTCTTAAATTACGTTGTTTGTCTTATAGTTTTGTGAGTATATTCACTGTTCCAGATACACAGAACCATTGTGGACACTGCAGAACACATCCTACAGTAAGTGGCAGCAGTCTCAGAAATGAAAGCAAAATAAATGACAATGTGTCTGCCTATTAAAATAATGGACCTAGTGAACATAGCCTTACAAACTCTACGTGTAACTGCATATCTAATGGTTTAAAAACAACCCTGGAGAGTTGGTGCTTTGTTCCTTATACCAGACAGTGTGTTATACAGAGACTGTATGGAAAGGCAGGCTTTCATAATATTACATTTTATATACAGTGTTACACAGACGTAAGTTCTGACCTCTGCTAAAGCAGCAATAATCATGACTCACCAAATCCCTATCTGAATAGTTCCCCTTATATAATTATTTTATTTTTGTTTTTACTCCCCAAGGAATGCCTCTACAAGGTGTGTGTATCCATACAGAGAACAGCCAGTGAATTAGCAAGTGCCTATGGGTAGGGCTTTTTACTCTTATCTGTGAGTCACTCATTTTGTGAACAAACCTATATGCCTAACGTTGTAGTCATCCTAAAGTATAAACAGTTATTTTTGTATTCAAATATCATACCAGATATTAGTAACTGAGTGGAAACGTTGGTCATATATCTGGGCAGTTTAAGACTTCACTGAAACTGTGGGTGCATGGTTCAAACAGTGCCCTTTGTAAAGGGAAATTAAAACATTTTCTAGCTTTTGGACTAGCAACATACTTCTGATGCGTCCAATCTTTGTGTACTGTAATTTACCAGATGCTGTTCTGCATACATGATCTATTGGTTTTTCAGCAGAGTTTGGGTAAAACAACCTTTCGGACGGTTATGGAGAGTGTTCTTCTAGGAGAAAAATGTTTTAATAATGTTAAATATGCTTTAAGTTTTGTTACGTTGTGTTTTGAGAAAAAATAATGAGTCACTCTGTGTAACCATCCTGCTGCCAGGTGTTGGTTCGCCTTGGGAGCCGGGACGAGTGCTGGGCCGGGGCCTGGCTCCAGCTCTGGGCCTGGGCTGGTGCTCCTGGCGGGAGTCGGCTGTGGCCAGGGCTGCCCTGGAACCTCCCCGGGGCTCTGCCCAGCCGAGGCTGGGGCCGAGCAGTGCTCGCAGGGCTTGGCTCTGGCACTTCTCTTACTCAGCTGGGCACCAAAAGGGGCTGCCTGAGCAGAGACCTGAGGTAGGGGAGAAAACACCTCGCTCTGCTTTCAGTTCCTCAGTCTCTTTTAGCAAAAGAACAGTTCTATTTCAGATACGAAGTTCAAGGAGGGTGGTGATAACACCCACAGAAAACGTGTTGCAACAGCTTGCCATACAATAATGACACCAAAGGCTTGTTAAAGAAACTGATTAAAATGTTACTAATTCCTCAAGCTATGCAGGGAGACTTTACGGATGGTTTTCTGTTTGCTCTTGTAATTGGCCATCATAGCTGGGTGCAGTTTGCCCACTAGATTCTCATAGACTGGAGGGCTAAGAATTTCCAAACGCTGTGCATTTAATTACTAGAGAGTTTTCCAGAGACTTTGTGCTACTTAGTACTTTATAGATTTGTGTCCTCTTTCCCCTGAGAATAAAGGGCTGTGGTAGTGGATCTTTTTATATTCTGTTGAAAAGCAAAGGCTGAGAGACAATAGTTTGTTGAGTGGATCAGGATGTCTGACTTGCAGTTTTCTGTAATTTCCAAGTGTTATTCTAAAAAGTGGAACTTTATGTGTTTACTTCTTTTAGGGAATACCCTCATGTAATTTCTCTAGCTTTGAACTGACCTACACTACAAAGTTCTTGCTCAAATCTTCTGCTTCGATAGATGGAAAAACATAATTTGTAATGCCACTTCTAGTACTCTGTCTCAAAGAACTTTTGACTTTGCTACATAGTGTTTAAATGGAAGTTCTATATGGACTATAATAGTTGGCTTCTTGTGGATGCTTGTAAATATAAAAATTAATAGGTCGTAAAAGACAACTTAAAATTGCTAGTTTATCAAAGTTCTTAACAGACAATTTGAAAATCTGTGAATTGTCTACATTTTGAAGTAATTAATCATATAGGACCAAACTTCCATCTTACAAAAGATTATAGTAAATACCAAAGGTCAGAATCCACTAGATTTAAATATTTTATGAAATTTGACCCTTGTGCTAAAGATTTAGTGTAATAAGTTTTGTTAGTCCCAAAAATTTATTTTAGAAGAGTATTAATAGTCTAATTTCCCCTTGTAACTTCTTCTAGAGCTGAAAGTTACCGTGTTTATTTTATGCCTTTCCTTTGATTTCAGTATCAGACTCATTTAATTTTGTAGTAATAGTGATGGGGTTTTTGATCTTGTCCAAAAAACCAGATTATTTTCAAATTCCTATGTTCACCTGTGGGAATACAGTTCCTCTTGAAAGTGGGGTCCTTGTTATAAAAGGGAACTTAGCAGTTGCTGAATGTGCTCAGCAGACACATTGCCAGAGTGCTGCTGAAGTGGAAGAGTAGCACTCGTGTACTAAACTAGGAGCAGAGTAGTGCACACCAGTGCACACAGAGTCTCTGAGACATGAAGAGCCATAAGGGGTGACAAAACTGAGGTAACTGTCTTTAAAAGTGGGACGCTTGTTATGTGTCAAGATACAAGCTTCATTTTTAAATGTTAAAAAAGAGGTGGGGGGAAGGCCTTCTGAGAACTGGGTAATAGTCACTGAAAAATTTTGGAATTATGGAACAACTTGAGCCACATGGTAGCTATGTACATTTTATCTTGGATATTTTACCACCATACAACATAAGAATTTTAGATGTCTAGCTTTCACAGAGAATGTTAGCTCATTAAACGCAGCTAACCAAAATCAGGCAGCCACTGGCCATTCTTAATTTAAATTAGCAACCATTAGAAAAGGCCTGGTATACAGAGGAGGACAGAGCTTAAAAATTATGCATTGCTGTTGAGGCTCTGATTATTGCAGTTTCAAAGTGGTTTTGTGAATTAGACACTGGCTTATTCATAAGTTTGGGGGTGTGACTGTTCTCTTGTTCTCGAAGGAATTGAATGCATTTGTACAAATAAAATAGTGGCAGATAGATGAATAGAATAATCCACCTTCTGTTTCCTCCACCTGGAATTTTTATATCTGAAAAATGTGTATAATGGCACTTTTTTCCCCCATAGAAACAGTGCAGTGATTTAATTTTTAATGGTAGATGCTGAAGAGAATACTCTCTTTTTGAGGTTATGGAAGTGTTAATGATTTATAGAAAAGATCTTGGTATGGTATCTGCATGCAACATTTTACAGCATAAGATAAAATAGAAGAAGTTGCAATGATATGTAATGGTATAAAGCATTTGGGATTAGAGACTGCTAGGAGAAAAAATCGTTACGTAGCATCTGTCATTCTATACCAGCAGCAGTAAAGCAGCCTAGAAACACAAACCTCGCATTTTCTGATCTTGGGTGGGAAGCATCTGATTATTTAAAAACATTTCCTTTTTCCAATTAAAGTATCATCAAAGACTTTATTTCAGATGCTGTTTTTTCTAAAGCAGGAGAGTGTGTTTCAAGACCAAGAACCCATTCAAGCTGGATTAATATGTAAAAATGAGATATTTAACTGAATAGTTATATCAAACATAACTATGTGATAACAGCTTGCTTTGATCTAAAGTTCAGCCAGTTTTCTGGGCCTAACTTCACTTTGAAAAAAATGTGTCATGGAATAGTTGAGTTTGCAGAGAAGTGCTCTTCTCATACACTTTACCATTCCAGAGGCATCTTGGTGGCTCTTGCGAAGTCCATGAAACTTGTTGCTGGATCAGTCCTGGAGCAAGAATAAGAAATGGAAGCTGGGAGACAAAAGAACAGACTAGAATTCCATGTCTAAAGAAGAGCTGGGAGGATCAGCTAATAGGGGCATTGAAATGGAAGCCTTAATGAATGTGTTTGTGATCCAAACTGTCAGCAACCAAGTGGTTGTTGTTTTGAGAAATGTAAAACCTCCGCTAGGTACCAGTGTTCTTGATCGCATGGCAGAATTGCAGTTCAGTGATAATTCAGTTGTAGTATGTTAACTGTATACATCTTCAGTCTCCTTTATGTGGGTAGTTGTTTGCCTATGAGCCTGTGCTGTCACTAATATCTGAAGAATGTTAGGTGTGGACCTTTGATTTGATCATATTGTGCTGGTCAAACAGATGTTGATGTTTTGTTAAGTGTTAAGTTTGTTAATGTTAAGTGAGCATGGACAACATGTTAATTCTACAGTCACCACCAGGAAAGAAACATTGCACAATTTTTAGACTGACATCCAGCTGGGTGTGTAATGTGTTGTCATTCACTTGGTCTTGTGGCTATGACATGGAGGACATCATGCTTCTTCGGATACATGACTAATTAGGATAAGGCAATGATATTAATTTTGAAGTTTGTCATTCTTAGCATCTGATTTAGTGATTTTTTTTTTTAGCACAGTAGAAAAACAGTCAGCCTTCTCCACTGAACTGTCACGGACCTCAGGATTCCCAGGCAATTCTCTTTATGCTGTGTACATACATAGTGCGCATGGCCTGGACTGTTTGGGAAGCAAAGGAGTCTGGATGATGAGTAAAACTGATGCCGAAGTACACAGTACTTGGGTTTTCTTGAAACCTTCTTATACCCTTGCCTTTCACTGTTTTGTGGGGTTTTTCCCCCTCCTCTTCCTTTATGCTGTCCTTCAGTAAGACTGGTAGTGATGTCACTTGGTTTGTGAGCAGTGCTGACTACTCTCAGCTCCACTATAAGGCAGTGACAGTCACTTTTGACACTTAGATTGAATGTGGATGGAAATGGACCTGGATGTAAAGATCTGTGTCCTTGCAGTTATGTAAAGGAAAGGACACTTAAGTGATGAGTTGACTTGTCTCATCTGCCACCTCCTCTTTCCTCTTCACCCTTCCATTTTTTGAAAGTCATGTGCCAGTATCAGTAGTACAATGGCAGTACTGAATTCAGTTATCAGTCGGGTTTAAACACTGCCTCGTTCACGAGAGTGCCCCACAGGACCAGTGCCTCCCTAGTTGGCCCCTTGAACATTATGAGTGTTGGCAGACCATAGACAACCTGAGCAGAGGGGTCAGACAGCGATCACAGTGTCATTCTAAAACAGCCATTGAATATGCTTTTGCCTTTGCAGAAGAAAATGGGAATGTAGTGAAGAGCTGATGGAGAACTACAGGAGGAAATGAATGTGTGGACATGGAGATGAGTTGGAACACTTGTGTGGGAGTGCTTTGAGAACGTAAATCACAGAGTACTGCAACACGATGTATGTAATCTAGCCTGTGATTTAATACAGGATATTACTGACTCACATTTCAGTTTGTGGCATCTATTAACTGAGACTTCTATGCTCAACTTTTAAAAGTTAAACACACTTAGTTGTACTTAAAAAAAAAAAAAAAAGCTCTCTTCATAGATGGCTAATAGGAAACAAAAAATCCCAGCAAAACTGCACAACTGAAAGTCAGAAAAGCTTGTCTTCTTTGTGACTTAAAACTGGAATTCTGTGTGAGTTTTATTCATCCCTAGCTCTCACTAGCTTTTCTGGCTAAACAATCAACAAACAGAAAGACTCACACTGTCACAATAAAAGATATTTCAAAGGTGGCTACTGTTTGTCCAATTTATTACACGAGAGAAATCAGATGTGTGCTTCTGTTATAATTGCAATATATGTGTGCATGATCTCACAACAAACAAGTTATACCTGAATTTTTCAAAGAGAAAAAAAACCCTGTGTGTCTGCAAACCAGATACAAGGCTTATTGGAAGAGTTGTTTTTATCTTAATGTCAAACTTTTGACTTAATAGACTGCTTCAACACATTTGTGTCTTACAGTAATAATGTATTATTTTATATTACTAGTATCAGGAAGGCTCTGTCTGCATAAGGAACATTACATGTGACTTACAAGGTAGCTTAAGTTTGCAAAAAAAAAAAAAAAGACTTCAAGTACAATTAAATTGACTACTACTAAACCACAGTACATTTCAAACATTTTTTTGGGTACCTTGCAAAATTAAGACTGTAAACTTTGCAAAGATTAGGCTTTCATATATGTTCAAGCAGTTTTTGCTTCTGAGAGGGATAGATGAGTTGTGAAAGAAATTGTGTTGGGGTTTTTTTTTCTTAATCCTACACAGAATAGACAGGCAGAAGCATCAAAATCTTCATGTGATATTTTTAGGGAAACATAGCTGGGATGAACCTCATTCAGTCCTGATAGACCCCAAGCATTTGTTGGTAGCCTACTTAATTGTCTTGCGCCCCTCCATGTTTGAGCACTGAATTAGCAGCTTGTGTACAGTGCCCTAGAGGAGGCATTACTACTGCTGGTGCCTGTTAGAGGAGTATGTTGAATTCCTTGAGTTGACGGATGTGCTCCAGTAGAGGGGAGCAGCGCATACACATGTAGCTCCATTGCTTTGCTCATAAAAATAGTATTTTTAAAAAAGCTACGCCTATTCTAGTCACAGGCATGTGTAATTGTTGACAAAACACCAAGAAAGAAACATGAAGAAACTAGTAGTTATCAATCTGGAAATAGCATTTTATTAGAGTTGGGTAATATATTGATGACCAAATGCATGTTAGCTAGTGAGGATCTGTGTTTAGCACTGTCTGTTCAGGGCCTTCTGTACCTGTACTGTATTGAGATTTACTGAAGCAGCCTTTGACAGAGGTGAAAACTTGAGTTGGAGCACAGTAGAATCAGTCACTTCTCTGAGTTTTTTGGTGGTTTGATTGTTTAGGGGTTTTTTTCCTCTATTTGCCTAAGGGTGAGAGAAAGGCTCGGGAGTTAGTTAAGTTTGAGAGTCCAGTCAATGGTTAATATTTTTCAGGAGGTCAGTCTACATCCTCATCTTATTACTTTTACCTCTGTTTACTGATACAGGCTATGCTAAACAGGTTTTTGAGTAAACTTTAGAACATTGCTGCTAAGTTTTGTAATAACAAAATGAGCTGTGACTTCAAATCACAGGCATCATTGATGAACTATAATATGAGGTGATTCTTCGTCATTGCGTGCTATGCAGTGACAGGGCAGACTTAAAAATTTTATTTTTCTTGTTCCAGCATGTAGTTCAGCACTGTATTGTGAATGATTGTAGGAATGTGTGTACAAGTGTGTGTGTTTCTCATTACAGAACTCTGCAATTGGTGTTTTAATCATATTCCACAGAGAATGGAAATTTCATTCTGGTCACGAACACCCCATAAAGATTCTGTTCCTTTGTGGCTTGAAAGGAGAGGTTGCCTCAGCTTTTGGATTCACACACTGACTATAATGCCTTGTACTATGTTTCACTATATATAGGCATTACAGTATCTAAAGTAACAATGCTGAGACTTTCTAGTGCTCTTATGCACTTTTGTGCTGTGAAGACATATGAAAAGTACATTTTATTAAGAAAATAAAGCTACTTCTATGGATAAATTTTCCACTTGACAGGATTGGAAATTTGATACACAACACACAGTTTACGTTTTAGACTTGCATGATTTGAACTTTGCAGGAGCTAGTCATCTGTATGAGGAGGAAAAGTTTGACCACTTCTGGCATATAAAAACTATGTACTGTCACAGTAGCACAGGCAACAAAACTGTAGCCAACAGTGTGATACCTTATTCTCAGTAAATCATCAGGGGTTTTTTTAGTTGTATTGGCTTCCATACGTTTATTTTATGACTGGTATTCGGGTGCAAATGTTTCTGTTTCTGCTTATATGCTAGATTAATAGCGTAAGTTAATACAAACTGATAAGAGCCATTCCTCTGTGTTTAGACTGGCTATCAGACTGGCTTGGGTAGGTGGGAAAGGCACAGAGTGATAACTTTCTATTCACAGAATGGCCTGCCTACTTTGTGAATTTCTGTTCTGATTGGAGAAGCCTGTGACAATCAGCTTTAATTTTTAATCTGTTTAAATAGTTTTTTGTGTATCTGTGCTTACTGGGAAAATTGTGCTAGCAACACAGGAGTTCACAGTCAATCTCTCACACAAAGAGCTTGCTCAAGTAATCCAGGTACAGTAGCATGGATAGAGATGAAGAAAACTACTATGGAAAACATGGTAATTTACTTGCTTGCTTATGACAAGTCAAAGCACCTGATCTAAATCTCATGTATTTCAACTGTGTTATTTCAATTGACTTTAATGGGTTTGCACTCAGCCTCAAATGGTTTTTTGTAACTTCTTCAATTATTAGCAATATTCTGATTTTTGTCATGACATTTGCTAGTTTATTTAAATTGCACATAAAAGGTAAATTTTGCATGTACATATAGTCAATTTTTATTTTAGGTAAGTAATTTAGAGTTGCTTTATCAAATTATTACAGTGATTAAGTGTAACAATTAACTTCATATGCTGTTTGGAGTCAAAATTGGTAAGTGAAATACCTTTTGAGCTATTTCTTGTAATGACATAGTTCAACACACAGAAGTTTCCTATTATAAAGTAGCCTGTGAAATAGATCTGCCTCAACTACAGAGAACAAATATAATCTCAGTTTTAAATCTTAGCAAAAAAAATGTCAGTCATCCTTCACCACTGTTTTTTTCCTTATGCCTAACAAAATACTAAAACTTGCAATTTGCTTTCTAAATACACTTGGGCTTTTGTAGCAAGGGAAGTGATTTGCTTTTACCAGAAGGTTTGTGGATGCTGGTAGCATAAGTAATTCCCACATCAACCCCAAAGAATTTTCTGAATTTTTAAAGAATACTAGTAACTAAGTAGGGAATTTGGTATCTAATTTAGAAAAATGAGATGAAACAAACAGAATTTTTCTTCTATTGTTCCATGAAACTGATTGCAGTTGTGATCAGCTGTGTCATGTTTTGGTAAGTAATGTTTCAGGGATGCTACCAACTGCTTCTGACAGTGAATTTTAGTATATTTCTAACTTAGAATTTTGTTATCTTTTCCTCCCACATTCTGTAATGGATTTTATACCAAGAGCTCAGTGACAGAGAAGGCAGTTTGAGCCATATTACATGGCACCATGCCACCATGAGCATATGGACTGGTGGTGTGAGTGTTAGAAGTAGAATTGGGGTTTTGCTGAAGCCAAAGGAACTGTATGGATAAGGAAAAAGAAAAGGAGTGAGGGGGTGGTTGAGTCATAAAACTGTTGGGTGCTTAAAAAGCTGTTTCAACCTGGGTTTCATGCCTTTGGAGGGGAAGGGGGTCTTAGGCAAAGTAGGTGGACCAGGCTAGAATGAGGGTCTCCTAGTATTAGCCAGTAGGAACAGAGGCAGGGACCTTCCCAGCCAGGAAAAAGTATAAAAAGACCTGTTTCCTACTGGGGTGTGTCTGTCTCCTGGGCCAGAGGGACACATCCGATTCAATGGAATTCATTAAATAAAAGTTGAGTTTTGCTTTGACAACTTTGTCCCCTCTATATTGTATTGCGAAGTGTGGGCATTTTTCACATGAGGAACAGTTCCTGGAAGGAGTTTGCAGTACTACAATAATTTTACAGCTGTTAGTGGCTCTCTCACAGCATCCCCTTTCTTGTTTGTTGGAGGTAAAAGTCTCCATTTGAACCAGACTGCCCTTTCTGGAGTGCTTTGTTTTTATCTTCTTACCTATTAGATCCATTTGGCTGTCTCTGTGCTGAGACGTGGTACATTTTCCTGTTCTCTTCCCAACAGGTATTTGTCTAATCCATTCTTAAAAGCATAGGATAATGAAAATTCCAGTGTATGTTTCATTATATATTTGTGTCTTGAAAGATTTCCTAATGCCTAATCTAAGCTGTCTTTGTTATAAATGAAGTTAGCTTCTCTGTCTCTTAGAGGAAGCTGAGAACAACTAATCACTGTCAATTTTGTATGGTGTTTCAAGACTGCTATTTTGTGCTCCGTCACTTTATCACAGGCATTGAAGTTGCATTCATTTACTGCTTATCTGTAGACCTCTTAGTTTCTTCTTTTTTGTCAGTCCCTCTACTCTCTCGAATTTTTTTGTGTCTAGTGCCATGATCTCTATAGAAATAGTTGTTCATCTAAAGCCTCACATTTCCCCATGCACAAGGAACAGTGACTTCTTAAGTCATGCTGGTTGGAGGGGTGGTGCTTTTTTTGGCAGACTTTGCTTGACTGACTTATTCTCTATTTGTATTGTGCTATAATCCTTTAGGATTCTTGTTAACAATATTTTTGAAAGTAATTATTCTGTATGGATTTCTGAATGGAGTCGGTCTTTATAACTTTTGTTAGTTTACAAAAATCACTTTGAATTGTTGTTTATCAAAATCCATTTGATTCTGTCTCCAGAAGTATTTGAACATTTGTCACCTGCACAGTTTCAAAGTGCTCATTCTACTTCATTGTTCTGATTTTTAAGAAAAGCATTGACTAGCTTTGGAGAGTAAATTCCTCCAACAGTGGGATTGAGCTAACTACTAATATTCAAGAGTGAGAACTTTGAGTCTTAATGGATGACTCAGTGAAAATGTTTGCCCCGAGAAGCATAACTGTAAGAAAGAATTGTTAGGAATGGACTGAGGTCAGATAGAAAGAGTCATTTTAGGATTTTATAAGTCACAGCCAATATTTGTGGTGAATATCCTGTGCAGATCTGGCCCTTCCTTTTTTTTTGTGACCAGTAGTAGCACTATAAAAGGCACAGAAAGGCAATGTAAGCATGACCAAAGCTATGAAATGGCTTATGTACGAGAAACATTTGAACAAACTAGGACATTTGAAGATAGACAAGTAAAGAGGACTATAATAACTTGTAAAATTATGTGTAGCCTGACATGGTGCCATGTTATACAATACAGCTATAAGTTGATTGGTTGCAAGCTTAAAACAGACAAAAAGAGAGAGTACTTCAGTGGTTCATTAACATGTAGTACTCTTTGATATAGGACATTGCATATTGTTAAAATAGATACAAGTTAAATAGAGATTTATGAAATGAATGAGGAAGAAATTCACTCACAGCTACTAAATACAAAGTCACTACCTTTAGTTAAGAAAAACGAAATTGCAAATCTCTATAATCTCAGTTTTAGGGAAATACCACAATATTTCTCCTTGGATATGGCACCTTTTAAGATACAGGGTATGGGTTCAGTGGATTTTTTTCTTTGTGATCTGGTGTGGCTGTTCTTATGTGCTAAACTTGAGTCCTGTATGAGCAATGAACAGAGTCTCACTCCAGTATGCCTTAAGGCCAGAACCTGTCCATTGGGAGAGATGTTACAGACTCTGATTTGTTCTGGAGATAAATTATTTTGTGGAAACGTTTGTTTTGTAGAAATTCCTGTTAAAAAAGGTTTGTCAATATATGGGTGTTGGCCCATCATTAGTTACTCTGTGTGGTAGACTTGCTTCCTAGACCATGGTAGGTACCTGTGTCACAGCATTACTTCTTTTAGTCCCCAGCATTGATGTCATACATCACTTCTACAGTATCTTTGGTGTTAAAATATATTTGTTGCAGGAGTTTGGTAAGGTGGACCTGAACACCTCAGATGAAGGGCAAATAGAATTTAATTATCTGCTGTATTTATTGTACTGGTCTGTGTGGATTTTGATAAGGTTTTTCTGATATAAACCAAGAACAAAGTCTGGCATTTAGTTAATAAGTAAATTCTGCTTTTGAGAAGTTGCTGAATTCTTCTCTTAGTTGAAGAAAATAAATATTTTTCTGTGGGTGTGGGAAGACTTAGGCTGGTAACACCCTTAAATACCAGGTATATTCAGAAGAGGAGATCCTTAAGATGGCAGTGAAAAAGCTCTCTGGAACAGTAATTTGTATTGAAGTGTTGACATTTAAATGAATAAGTAATTTTTCATTGCACAAAGTTTGGTTCAGTAAATCTCCATAATTACTGAACTTAAAAAAAATTGCATAAAACTGAATAGCTAGCTTCAAAAGGAAAAATCCAAATTCTGGTCTACTGAATGGAGAACTGCTTCTTCATTTTCATACAGTAGCTCAAAACTTGAAAATTTAAATTTTACCATAAAATTTTGTTACTCTTTACCAAGTGAGTTCATACCGTAATTGTGATTCATCTTTTTCAAGTCCACATTGTCAGCGCAGATTGGTGGATTAGTATTTGGGAGTTTCTTAATATAGTTTGCTTATGTGCAGAATGAACCAGCTGAAACTGTGCTAACCAGAACAGCCACATTAAAAAAAATGTGTGCCACGTTTGTCTCGTTCCTTCTGTAAGGTCTGGCCAGATCTGAAAGGGCCCTATAGAGAAGCTGAAGAGGGTCTCTTCATCAGTAACTGTAGCAATAGGGCAAGGAGTAATGGGTACAAATTAACAGAGGAGAAGTTTAGTTAGATATTAAGAAGAAATTCTTTACTGTGGAGATGGTGAGGCACTGTAACAGTTTGCTCAGGGGGGTTGCAGATGTCCCAAACTTGTCAGGGTTCAAGGCCAAGTTGAATGGGGCTCTGAGCAACCTGCTCTAGTGGGAGGTGTCTCTGCCCATGACGGGAGGGTTTGGGGATAGATAATCTGTAAGTTCTCTTACAGTCCCTTAACATTCTGTAATTCTAGAGAAGAATCAGAAGGACTTAGCCTGTAACTCCAGAGAGGTAGGCTCACTCACTGTCAAACACACTTTGCATGTGACTGGAAGACATAATTCTTGTCTCAAATATATTGTTAACCTTGTGCGCAGGTGTAGTCATAGGATGTACATTAAATGTAATTCATTGTGTGATAAATGTGAGGCCCTCAATATCTTTAAGATAGAAGAAAAAAGCCTTTGATCTCATACACAAAAGCTAGGTAATTGTATTGGTGAATTACTGACACTGCCCACGTGAAATGATTTTAACAAAACAGATTAAATAGGAATATATGGAAGAGATCAAAGACTGGTGTTAATACCCCTCTCTGGATATTTTTTTTTAATAAGGCTATGTTTCTATACTGTTTTATTTTAAATGCAGGTGAACCAAGGAAATTTGATCCGAAGTTCAGAGGACCTATTCATAGCAGGTAAATATTGCAGTTCATTTTGTTACATTCTTTTGGTTTGCAGTGAATAGGGAATAAAAACTGTTGTTAACAAAACATCTGAATTTGATTCTACAAGTCTTCTAAATCCAGAAGACCATCTTTACTCCCCTTGAAAGATGTATAATTATGGGGAATATTAAGCTGTGTGCTCTAAAGTTCTTTCAGTGTGAATGCCAATTCTGTGTGCCTTACATTGACTAGTACCTGCTGTCTTACCTTGTACTGGTATAAGTAGGACTATTTCAGGTGCTGTTATGTTTTGGGGTGCCACAGCCATGAGATGCAGACTGTCTTGTCTCCAGACAGCACAGGACTGGACCCTGCCACACTCTATTCTTCACTTTGCAGCTGGTTTTCCTGCTCCCATAGTCACCTCACCAGGGGACTTCGTTCTCTCCAGAGAATGGCCTGGTCCTGTGCCGTGGTATTTGTACTGTGGCTGGCCAGCAGGTAACTCCCTGGCAGGAAATCGGTGGTGCTTGAGCAGTGACAGCAGTGAAGTGGTCAGTGATGTGTTACTATGTGTCACTGCTGCCACTCAGCCCTGAAACCCTTACTTGAGTGACCAGTTTTTGTATGCACGGAGAGTGTTTCTGAAGTGAGTGAAATTACCTAGGGTTCTGTGGACTGCAGAGCTGGAACCTGAAATACTGCAATTTCACAGTATTTTTGAGCAGTCTGTTGCTGTGCCTTTCACATGCATGAGGAGTGGTGAAACTCAGGTGATGGTATGCCAGGGAACTTCTCTTTTTTGTACTGTTACTGTGTGATGTAGTCAGTAAAAAACCGGTTTTGCACTGTGGCTTGCTGTTACATCTGTGTAATTGCTTCTGTATAGTGACAGCTTTTGCAATTCCAGGTGTATCTATGCGCTATTCTAATTGTATGTTCCACAGCATCTGCTTAAAAACACAACCAAATGAATACAGTGCAACACTACTATACCACCACATACGTTGAGTAAATTTTATAATGCTTTGGTGAAATAGTATTGTTAGCAACAATATAAAAAAGATCAGTTCCCTACATATTAAGAGCATGGATTCATTGTACAGCAGACCATAAGAAAGTGGTAGGTATGTTGATGCTTGTTGAGCATACATGCAATGAAGTACTCTTGTGTTTAGATTCAATATACCATTTCTGCAAGACGTGCAGATGACTTGCCTGACCTTTTAAGGTCATCTGCAGCACTGGGCAGCATACTATAAACACGCCTTTGAAGTAGTTTAAGATTATTATTGATTTTTCTGAAAGTGATGGAACTGGAATTTTTCTAATTATTTTTTTCCCAATTGCTAAGATTAAATTCTTAGGAAACCATACTTCTACAAGCAAAAAAAGACTATATAGTTTCTATGAACAAAATGCCCTCTTAGAAGATACTCCAGAGAGTTCAAAAGGAGGAAAATGGGGATCTTCTCTGAATTTTTTTCTGACTTTGGGGTTCCCACTTGCCTGTAGGAGGAGAGATTCTGGGCAGGTGACAGCATGCATTTTTTTTTTCCAGACAAATGAGAACTAGTAATGGATATGTGAGTGGGGACACAGCTGTTTGTACACCTTGGCATAACTCTGTGTACAGTGTGGGTGGAGAAATGCCTGTCTTTGCTTTCTGATGATAAAGTAATTTGTCCTGTGCTTGATTTCTTGTCAGCTTTCATTGGTCAGGGAAAAAGTTTGTTTTCATTATTGAAAAAAGGAGAGGATGGGTTTCTAGGGAGATAGGCTGCTAATTGTACATATTGGCATTGAAAAGTACAAAGACAACTGGAAAATATTACAGCTCGTCATCATGACTGCTGAAGCTGATGCAGTTTTGAAGGTGCTGTAGAGTAGAAATGATGTTTTGAAGTTGTTCACCAAGCTATCCCCCAAACCACCAAAACCCTAAAAAACAGAAACCCAAGTTTTAATGATGGTATATTAATGTCTATTCAAGAATGAATTGCTCCCACAATTTTGTCAAATGAATCCCCTGCAAGACCATTCAGTTATTTGATAGAACAGAGCTGTTTCCAGGGGTTTAAGTGTTGAGCAATGGTGGGTAAAAGGAGTATTTAAAAAGGCAATATGTATAGTGTTTTACTGGTACCATGATTCTGAAGGGGGTTTTATGTGGAGTTTGATATATTTCATGCAAATATCTTTTTATTAGAAAAGGGTTAAGATGCAATGGCTGCATTGATTGACTAAGCAAACCAATTCATGAAAATACAGAATGTTATCAAGAGAATGTCTTTTATTGGTATGATTATATATTTCAGTCCTTTGAGATTTTCCCATACTCATTTTGCACTCTTCAGGACTGTCTGCCTCTGTTCTCCATAGAAATATTAGTGTACAGTGAAAATATGCATTGAAAACATGGATTGTGTCTAAACTTCAAAGTAGTTCTGAAATATCCTTCTTTGTGACTAGAGCCTAGTGCCAAAAAAATCTGGCTTGACTTCGCTTCACTTAGTGGTCACTGCTGCAAATGAAAGCATGTTACTGCTTAGAAGGTTCAGTAGTTTACAAGTAGAGTAAAATTGCTCAGAAAGCATCTAAGGAAATCATAGAATCATTAAGGCTGATAAAGCCCTCTAAGATCATCAAGTCCCACCTTTAATCATGGGCAATTTGTCAGTGTTTTTCCTGATGAAATGTGGAGAGTTAAGTTCTAAACTAGCATTTACTGTCCTTAGTGAGAAGAAGAAATTAGAGAGCCAGAACCACAAGTTATTTGTCAGTTTTATCATTCTCAGCAGAAAATCTATGACAGAGAAGAACACTGTAGTTTTGTGATACTATCATTTGAACACACACTGTTCTTGTCTGTGCAGGATGTATTTCTTCTTTCCTGAAAGCTAGTAATTTTAGAAATAAACAGAAACACTTCTTTAGGGAGCTAGTCCTAATTTGTGCCAGTGAGACTTTGTATGCACAATGTATAGGAATGAATTTAAATTATAGTTTAGGGATATTATTAAGAGTGCATCTATGTCCATTACTACCAGAAAATACTTGTAAGATTTTATGTATCATATCCACCAAGTGAGTAAGCTTACAGGTTGAAGCGGTAGCTGTTCAATTTCTCAGCTCAGAATGATGTAGCAGGAGTTTTGGTAGTCAACTTTATAGAAAATAGGAAATTCTGGTGTTTTCTGTCAGTCTCAACTGGAGATATAGACCTTCCTCACACCAGATGTGATGATCGGTGTAACTGAATTCATATGAGACAAAATCTAGCACATCATATTTTCAGTCTAAGCTAAGGCCAGGCTGGATGGCGCTTGGAGCAACCTGGTTTAGTAGAAGGTGTCCCTGCCCATGGTGGTGTGGAATGAGATGAGCTTTAAGGTCCATTCCAGCCCGAACCAGTCTGTGATTCTGTGAATGTATCTCTGATTCCTCCAAGAGAGAAATTTCTTTCAAGCTATCCTTCCCTTCCCCCTGAGGTTCACTCCAGGAAGTGAAGTTGGGCACTTCTCAGTTTCTGAATATACAAATAATTGTCTAATGTCACAACATGAAAGGTGTCTATCTCTCTCTCTCTCCTCCTCCATTAGCACTGTGGGGAAGGCTTGTGAAGTTAAGGATTCATAAGGTGTATAGATAGAACATATTCTGCTTCTTTAAGAATAAAAACCCCCACATTTCTTCCACCAGCATCATCATAAGATCTTAATTAAGTTTGTGGATAAATCAGTCAGGTACTGTCATACAGCTGGGGAAAACAAAAGTCTTCTTTTTCTTAACGCAATTATCCTACTTTGAGTATAAAATGAACTGTCTTCCTCCATTTAGATTTCTCTAAATTCCGCTAAAGGAATTTATACAATTGATAGCCCATTTTTCTAAACCACTTTGGCAAAATCAGTTTAGTAAATTGCACTTCCAACTTGTCTTGACTCTTTCCCTCATCTTCGTTATTTTTCTCCATCTTCTATGTAGTTTCTTGTGTTTTTCTCATCTTCTACTTGCCAGGTAGACACACTGTAGAGATTTTTTCTTATTTCTTTGTTTCTCCTGACACTTCTTGGGCTATCTTTAGTTGTTCAGCATCTTTCTAGAAATTCAGTATTCTCGCTAAGACAAAGATCGCCTTTTCCTCTGTGATTAGAAAATGTAGTTAATGAGTTCTGATGTAAATTGAATATCAATAAATTTCCGTAACCACTTAGCTACCTTATTTAAGAATTTGAAAAAAAACTAATAAAAATAATTGACCTGAACTAGCAATACAAATTTCACTTTCTCACAAATATAAATGTGTTACTATTAAAATATCCATGTGACACATGAATTGATAATGTGACCAATACTGAAATAAATGGGTTTGATATTTAAATTATCCTTTGTGCTTTCTAAACTAAGTAGCCTGCTAAAGATGTTACTTGGATTATGGGAAGAGTCTGTCATAGGTAAATGTTGGTAGCTAACCACTTGTACAGCATATCTTCCTTCTCATTCCAGTGCCGGTGAAGAAAGGGATCTTTAGAGCTAGCTATTCATGGCATTGTATGGCATAGTATAACATCACCTTGACACAACATGACTTAGGAAACTTTCAAAACACAAGTTGTTAGTTAAACAAGGAGGAGGAACTCAGAAGCGAGGACATAAGTGATCACCATGTTAGTCAGCAGAGTTGAAAGGGGTAACCTGAAAGTCATATTGGGAATGTCTTGAGCCTCCTTTTGCTCTGTGTGGTTGCACAGAGCTGGGCTCGACTTTTTGCAGGTGGTAGTGCTGTTTAACTAATAAAGGTCATAGTTTCTTAGTCATGCAGCATCTTGAGCACAGTTATATTTGTGACAGAAACTGCCAGACAGAGGTTGTAGTCAGTCATTAATAAGTCATGAGCTGTCGGTGAATAAAGGGCTTTTATGCACTAATACTCTGTGGATGATTTTATCTTGGCATTCATTTATTTGCTAGGATGCCATTACACATACACAAGGTATTCTTTGCGTGCACTGCCACATTTAACACAGCAAGAGAAGCCAAGAAGCCAGTATGTTTCTGAGAGATGGTGAAAAGCAAAAAAGGCTGGATCATTTCTGATTAGGTTTCAGTAATAAGTGTGGGCTTTCAATATCTCCTGTTCAGGAAGAGGCAATTCCCATCACACCAGTTCCTGCAACTTTGGAAACTCCCAGAATCTTCACCATATAACCATATGTCTTCACAGATTTATTTTAATGTATTCATTTACGAAGTTTTGCCTTTTTTACCTCTCCTGGGGAGCCTTGTATTTATGAGTTGCTATTATGATCTCACTAAAAGTGAGCTACATGAGCTAACAATGATGTTAAATGGAGCCAGGATTTCACCCATAATGTCTGGTAAAATAGGCAGTTACTTGGTATAAACAACAATTAGTCTTTATGAACTGTTTCAAATTTTTTCCAAAGCTATACAAAAAATATGTATGTACTTTTTTTTTTTAATAGTTATATAACTATAGCATTTGGCAACAGTGAGTTTGACTAAGTATTGTACAGAACTTCATGTGTTACAGAGAACATAAAATCCTACATTCTGGTAAAATGTTTATGGATACTTGTACCTCTGCAAAACTTTAAAAGGAACCTTTAACACAAATGAGTATAACCTTTTTTGCAATACCTTAATTGCATTTAGGTATCATAAAATGAGACCTGTGAGAATTGAACTGGAAGAGGTTATTGAGACTATAGAAGTTGTAATTGAAGTATTTATGGTGCCATATTTCTCCTGAGACATCTTGAATTAAATATTGCACCCTTAAAAATGGCTCTAGTGGGATGAGAACCAAGCTTGAGCAATATCAGAACTGCTTCTGAATGGAGAATGGGAAAATGAGAAGCATTGTTTTAGCATCACTGCTTCTACTTTGAGCAGTTATCCTTTCATAGTTTACTGTTATATTGGCCTTGAGTCCTGTACCACTTTGGCCTCACTAAAAGTTGATTACAGTGAAATTACAAACTGTAACTCTAGAGAAAGTGTACAGGATTTTTCATTCCTTTCCACACTTGAAGATGCATTTAAAGTTCTCCAACTTTTTAGAAAATCTGCCCTTTAATCTCCTTTTTTATGTTGAAAAATAATGTTTTTTTGTAAGAGGAAATACAGATTGGAAACAGGAAGAATGGCAGATGCTACAAATGCGTGTTTGTTCTGAGGCAGATGTCCTATACTAGGTTATACTGTAAGTGATTTCATGGGTTCAATGTTGTAAGGTATTATTTGTTTTAACAATATTTAAATTTGTTCCTTAATATGTTCTTATTGCTGTGAAAAAGGCATGCACATTTATTTGCTGATCTTGCTACATAAACAGGGCCTCCCACCACAAACGTGAGTTTGAGAGTAAGACTTCTGCTAAGTGCTAGTGCAGACAGCTTATTCAGATGTTAAAATACCCTATGACATTAGTGTTTTCAAAGGTCGTATTAAACACCTTATTTTTAGGAAGTGTTTGTTTTTGTCCCCAGGCACTGCACAGATGTTATTTGCTGTGTGATCTTCATAGTTGTCATTCTGGGTTACATTGCATTAGGAGTTGTGGGTAAGTAAACACAGGTGGTATAGTAGTGCTTTTCTATAGAGAGGGGAAGCAGCTTTGTGCATGTTAGAATTTTTAACTGAAACGTCCTTTTGCTTATATTTCTGTAAAGCTTTCCAATCAATAAGTAGTGTCTTTGATAGAAGCAAATAATGAATGAACGTTCAGTGTCTGTTGTAATTCACAGAACCCCAGAATGGATCAGGCTGGAACGGACCACAGTGGCTCCTCTGGTGCCACCGCCCTGCTGCAGCAGGGTCAATCCAGACCACATGGCACAGGATTGTGTCCAAAGGGTTCTGGAATATCCTCAGTGAGGAGACTCCTCTCCAGTCTGGGCAAGCTGTCCTAGTGCTCAGTCACTGCACAGCAAAGAAGTTCTTTCTCCTGTCCAGGTGGAACTTCTGGGTGTCAGTTCCTTCCCGTTCCTCTTGTGCCATTACAGGGCCCCCCTGAGCAGAGCCTGGTCCATCCTCTGCCCCTCCCTGCAGGCACTGACAGATACTGGAGAGGTCTCCTCTCAGTGTCTCCTCTGAAGGCTGAGCAGCCCCAGCTCCCTCAGCCTTTCCTGCTCACAGAGCTGCTCCAGTGCCTTCAGCATCTCCACAATCTCTGCTGGACCTGCTCCAGGATCTCCATGTCCCTGCTGTGCTGAGGAGCCAGAGATGGAAAAAGCACTGCAGATGTGCATCACCAGGGCTGAGTAGAGGCGCAAGATAACCGCTCTGACCTGGCAATGCTATTCCTGATGTACTCCAGGATCCCACTGGCCTTCTTGGCCCTTAGGACACACTACTGCCTCAGGGGCAGCTGGTTGTCCATCAGGACCCCCAGGTCCTTCTTTGAGGAGCTGCTTTCCAGCAGGTAATTAGGGAGAAGTTCAAAGTCATGTGTTTACTGATAAAAACTCCTCAAAATTAAATGTGTTAAAAAAATAATGTGGTTTGATGAATTTGCAGTCATAAAGTAACTGTGGGGGAAAATATCATTTGTCATTAATCAGACAGCAAAAACTAGAAGTAAAGAGCTTGGATTGAGAGCGGCCCAGAGGAGAAGGACTTGTGAGTGCTGGTTGATGAGGGGTTGGGCATGAGCCAGCAATGTGCATCTGCAGCCCAGAAAGCCAACCATACCATGGGCTGTGTCAGAAGAACTGTGGCCAGTAGGTGAGTGGGGAATTCTGCCCCTGTGCTCCACTCAGATGAGACCCTACCTGCAGTGCTGCCTCCAGCTCGGGGGCCCACAACATCAGAAGGATGTGGACCTGCTGGAGTGAGTCCAGAGAAGACCATGGAGATGCTCCAAGGACTGGAGAACCTCTGCTCTGGATCTGAGGGCATTCAGCCTGGAGAAGAAAAGGCTCTGGGGAAATTTTAAGTCCCTTTCAGTGCCTAAAGGGGCTCTAAGAGAACTGGAAAAGGTCTTTAGACAAGGAGTGACAGGACAAGAGGGAATAGCTTCTAAACTGACAGCGCAGGGTTAGATGGGATTTGGGAAAGAAATTCTTCCCTGTGAGAGTGTGGCACTGGCATAGATTGCCCAGAGAAGCTGTGGCTGTCCCATCCCTGGAAGTGTTCAAGGGCGGGTTGGATGTGGCTTGGAGCAACCTGGGATAGTGGAAAGTTCCCTGTAATGCCATCATCATTGTCTGTGAACGCTCAGATTTGTCTATGCAATTAGCTCCTCTTCTTTCCTCTTGTAATAACCATTATTTTATAAGTCTGTTGCATCACATTTTGGATACCACCCAGATACGTATGCCTTGAAGGTAAAAAGTGAACTGGCTTGCTTTCTTACTAACTCATCCATATTTTGGTTCAATTTAGTGTGATTTGCGTTTTAGTTTTTCATTAGGAAATCAGCTAATCGTTACTCTGCAGTGGTGATCAACAAAGAATAAAATGGTACATTAGAAGTGATACATTTTCATGCTATCTAATTTTAACTATTAACTGTGTACACTTGACTAAAATGTTAAGAGGTATGTGTATATTTTGCAGCTTGGGTGCATGGCGACCCCAGGAAAGTGATTTATCCAACTGACAGCTATGGACAGTTCTGTGGTCAGAAAGAAACCCTTAATGAGTGAGTACTAAATCCATTCACATACCTTTATTACTCATGCATTTTGAATAAGATGTGAGGTTTCAAATCCCTCTGTCTGAGAGACAATGACACTTTTACTGTATTTGTAAGTTTGAGTAATCAGTAACCTGTTGATTAATTTTGCATCCTCGTTGGGATGAGTAGTCTTAAAGCACTGGAGCCTGGTTCATAGTTTTTCTGAACATGCACCAAATAACAGAAAAGACTGTAATGAAAAGCTCTTGTTTTTTTCTGGTGCTTATCCAGTGTCAGCAGAGAGGAAACAGAGTGGTCTGGGAGGCAGGCAGCTGTAACCACACCTTGCTGGGGTAAATAGGAGGCAAACAGATCCAAAGTCCTCTATTTACTTACATCTGTTTTTCAGTCTTTTTAAGTTTTTAATTGTAAGAGTTAAATTAATTAGTTGATATCAACAGAGTACTTCTACATGAAAATAGCCACTCAGGGAAGAAAGATGTTCCATCAGTGTTTTTTCTGAAAATCTAGGGGTTTATGAAACAGTTTTAAAAAGTTTGTTTTCACTCATCTTCTCCTTTTTTTAAAAGGTAAGTATTAGGGCATCCTTTATGCCCTTGTCACTGTCAAGGAGCTGGATGCTCTGCTAGTGTTTGATAACAACTCTTTGCTGCTTCTTTCTTGCCCCATGTAGCTTTCTGTGGAAAAAAATGAGGCAGCCACTGTCCAAAGGGCAGTTCAGAAGGGAAGGAGCAGGAGATAGGGACTGGAATAGAAGTATAGATAGGAGTATATATTCTCTCAGGGTTTTTTTTACAGAGGAAACAGACTAGTTGGTTAAGAAGATGTGTTCCATCCTTTGACTAAGATTCTTCACAGGAGTTGTTCAAGAGTTGAACTTACTGAAGAGGAAAAACACAGAGAAAAAGTTGTAGCATTGTATGTGTTCTCCTCACTGCACCCCTTCTCTGCTCCCCACTTTGCCCCCAGTTTGTCCTTGTCTCCTCTGGGGTCTGTAGGAAGCAGTGAACAAATGGCTTTGGGAATCTCAGACACACAGTTTCCATACACTGTGTGGTGTGGTGCCAGGTGCTTGTCTGATTCTTATAATTCACTCCCATTCCTTCTTTCTTTTTGTTACTCGAGTCTTCCCTCTAGTTATTTCTTACAATGTGGTTTCTGGTTTGTATTAACAAATGTATATGATTGCTGGAGAATAATACAGCTACTCAGACTGCATTTTGACACTAATTTGGTATGTTGAGGAGCTTCTTGTTAAAGTATAAATCAGAACACCCAAAGTACAACCTACTGGAAAAGCTAGAGTGTTCATGGCAGTAGGTCAGGACACCCTTCTGAACAAGTCCCTCTAGTCCCCAGAAGGGGAGCTGTGGGATGTGCTAGTCAGGCTTTCATCAATACTGTTGTTTTTCAGATTCCCTAAAAGTAAGCAGTGCAAAAGGCTGACCCAGAACTGTGGTTTTCCAAAGTTCCCATGGGCTTAGTCTGAGACTTTCTCCTTGAAAAGTGATTATAGTCTCCATGTTTTGAATCTTGTCCTTGTAACAATGTATTCCAACAATCTCACTGAGGAGTAGAAAAGAGAAGCAAAAAACCAATCCAACTCTCACAACTCATGCAAAAACCCATTTGAACTCCAATGAATGAGATGCAGTCCAACCAATTCTCCCTTGTGTTGTCATGCAAGTCTCGGACCTCTTTGTGTCTCCTTGCAATCCATCCATTAATTGCCATGTAATCTCTAAGCTTGTTTTGCCTTCTACGGAACACAGTGTAATAATGGAAAATACTACACAATTTCATTAAAAAGAATACACACCTAGTTATCAGTAATTGTTTTGATATGTTACATATATGTTTAAACTTTCTTCTGTCAATATCAGCAAGTGGGCTAAGATATAAGGAAAAGAAAGACTTCATTAATGGTTTTGAGCAGCTCACAGACCATAAATACTGTCGAGAAACTATTGAAGAGTGATGACATTTCAGTCCAAAATGGTATTCTGTTGATCTAAAGAAGTAGCAACTAATGATAGTGAATTGGTTTTACCAGGATGCATGTCTTTTGAAACAGCGCATAGCAGAACATACTTCAGTGAAAACAAATTGACCTTGTAAATTGTCAGGCAGTTGAGTTAATCCCAGTTTTAATGGGAGCTTGAATGTGCAGTGGTTCTATATAATGTCTTTGAAGGCATAGCCATAATCAGCAACTGGCTGGAGTCATGTGCTGGTGGGAGATAGAGGGTGTGTCTGGACTGGGGGATGCAATGAGGAGATACGGAAACAAGATTGGTGGAAAGTACCCAGGTAGAAGAGGGGCAGCCTTGTTAGCCAAAGTACCCTTACTTGTTAATACTGCCATCCTGCTCCCACGGCAGAGCTCCCACTGTGCTGCATTGCCATGGTGGGGTCAGTGGTGGCTCAGGTGCTGCTTACTGGATTCTCTTGCACATCACAGAATCACAGAATGGCCTGGGTTGGAAGGAACCTTAAAGCAGATCCTGTTCTACGCCCTGCCATGGGTAGGGATACCTTCTGCTAGCCCAGGTTGCTCCAAACCCTGTCCAATCTGGCCTTGGACACTTCCAGGGCTGGGGCAGCCACAGCTTCTCTGGGCAACCTGTGCCAGGGCCTGCCCGCCCTCATAGAGAAGAATTCTTTCCCAATATCTAATCTAAACCTTCCCTCCTTCATTTTGAAGCCATTGCCCCTTGTCCTGTCACTTTTGGCTTTTGTAAATGATCTCTTTCCATATTTCAGGTGACCCCTCAGCCTTCTCTTCTCCAGGCTGAGCAATCCCAATTCTGTCAGCCTTTCTTATAGGAGAAGTGCTTCATCGCTCAGATCAACTTGGTGGCCCTTCACATGCCATAGTGGGGCATATGCACCATTATTTCTTACAGAGACACTGCATAGTCCTGGCATGACTAGCTGGCTTTGAAGTCTTGTGTAAAAAGAGCAGGACTACAGCCATATCATCTTCACTAGAGCTATCTGATAATTTTCTGACATAGCAAAGGTTAACAGTGTATTTTGCTGTCTTCAAAACCCAAGTCTTTAAAACAAGAGATCTTGGGGTCCTCATTTTTCAGCTGAAGTGACAGCTACTTGAAGGCCCCAAGTTTCAGTAGCTGGCAGGTATGTGAGTTCTGGGCTGCAAACCCCTCATACTGACCCCTATTTATATCAGAGGGAGTTTATCAGTGTTACTAGTAGATGCTATTATCATTCTATTTTCTGGCCAACTGCTTTTGGTTTCCAACCATAAAAAGCTTCGGATTGATTTTGGTGCCACCATCTGATCAACAAAAATGAGATAGCTTTTACAGTGTAGCATTTGTCGATGATGAGTTTGCACACAGTGCATTCACAGGATGTTCAGTGGAAGCACACAGACCATGTTGTTTTTGCAGGGTTGTTTTACAAACCTCACCCTTTTGAGGCAGAACTACAGACACATGAATTCTTTCAGCTTAAAACCTTACTGTGGAAGAAAGTCAACATTAGAATTCTTTAGAACAAATACTTCTGATTTCAGAGATGTCTTGATGTGGAACATTCGAGATCTGCTTGGGATTTTTTTTTTTGCCTTGTGTTTACAATATGGCCATTCACAGTAATAGAATTTAAATATCAATATATGCTATAAATTTTGGAATGGTAGAGTGTATAAGTGCCTATATTTATGACATTAATTGTCTTATATCCACTTCCATAGGAACAAGACCATTTTGTTTTACTTCAACATTCTGAAATGTGCCAGCCCGGTAGTATTAATAAACCTACAGTGCCCTACAACACAGGTGAGTGTAGAGTTAAAATATTTTCCCTGCATATTTGTCATGGTATTTAAGAACTAGATATACATTTGTTTGGATTTAAAAAATTACTGATGATGTTCTTCAAAATATAACATAATTGTTTTATAGATGACTTGTAGCACACAGTCTCTGTAGCCTGTGATGGTCAGAGAAATTAAATAGAAATGCACAAGATTGTATATTTTTGATAAGAGTTGACAAAAAAGTCTGCTGAGTTGAATAAAGCAAGGTGTTACTTATGAATTTATCACAGGCAGCTATCCAGTAGTATTCAGAGCATACAGAAAATACTGATTGACACCTATGGTTTTCAAAGCTAGACATGTTCAAGAAAATGTGCATATTACCAGTGACAGGAGTATCTGGATATGGTTAGAGCCTATGGTACTTTGAAAAGTGAGGATTTTTAAAGCTTGTTCTTAGCTTATGCTACACTTTGTACTCCATTGCTGTGCTGCATCTCCTCATGAAGCTGTGAAATGAACCCAGTCATTGAACTTCTGTGGGTTAAAATTATCCTTCTGATCTTTTTTATGAGACCATTTTTCCTGACCTGGTTTATTGAATATTTGCACAACCAGTTATGTCAGTTCATCTTACGAAGCAACGATTTACGGCACAGAGTAGGTCAGAGGAATTAAGTGCAGGACTGCTCTGACAAGTGCAGGACTGCTCTGATCCAACTTTGCCACCAAAGTAACGGTGAAGTGCAGTTAAACCACAGGTGACAGATCATGGTCTCATCCATCGTGATGGCAGTCAGTGAAGTCCAGTGTTAATTTGAATGATGTTTTTTACACAGTAACCAATTTACTAATTTCAAATGTTAGTTGTCTTCTCACTTGACTACCGTTTTAAAGTGTTTCCCATTCCCACTTGCCCTTACTCCTGATTCCTATCCTTGATAGGTATTTTTGACTTACCAGTTTGTGTGATTGTATGGACTGTTTGACACAGCTGAAGACATCAAAATCTTCAGCAAGGAAGAGCAAGGACCCTCTTAGCACTGGCCAGTTGCTGTCAGAACAAAACCTTTTTCTATCAGCTGGACATTTGCTTCAGGAATCCCCACCTGTCAACAGACAGACACCAACACTGTTACCTTGCAGTCTTTACCTCTCTTATTGGAACAATTCAGTCTGTTCAGAAATACTGGGGTCCTTGTGTGGGATTTGACTGGTGCTGTGGTCAAATTGGCAATGCCCATGAATCAAGCAAAATGAAATACTTGTTTAAGGAAAGTTTGTGGAAGTTTTCAAACATGCAACTCCAAAACTAAGAATGTTTTTGAATGCTGTTTATTACTGCAGATGGTTAAATATCTTTTCGTTTGGGAAAATGTTGAAGAAATGTTTGTTTGATAGTTCATCTTTTAAACTGCAGACAGGGTCCTTCGTTCTTGTCCTATCCACATCAACTAGCGGGAGAAAAAGACCCAAGAACTGGTATGGTAAGAGCTTCAGTTCTTGAGCAAGCCTATGGATTTGCAAACTGTTGTTACAGTGCACTGTATCCATAGACAGTGCATTTCATTGCCTGTTTCAAAGTTGGCAAGCAGAGTATAGAAAAAGGTATGCTTGTTAGTCACTTCTTGTCCCAGCAAGGACAAAACTAGTCTTTCTTTATTCCTTGGCCTGTGGGTAGTCCATAGGACTGAAGTACTCGTCTAGAAAGGTCCTCTTGCAGCCTCTGCACCATTCTAAGGATTAGTACAAGATCTTTTTCCAAAAATCCATTAGGTGAATCATATATGGTGGAACGCTCTTGATGTGAAAAACAATTTTGTGCATGATGTCTCTCTGGTACTTGGATAGCAGAGCTTTGCAAACGGTGCTGGGATAGTGCAGCTTTGGAAACAAACTGCCCTCTAGAAAAGGCTGAAACGTGCTAAAAAGATGGACTTTGAAACTACTTCATAGTGTCAACACTGAGGAGTCGGAACGCCTATCTACTTGTGTGGTTCCAGTGACCAGCAGAACCTTCAGAGTCTGTGTATTGGGGCAGCAACTTCCCCATGCCCTAAATCTAAATCACAGCTTCTTAATGGATGCGTTCATTAGACCCCAGTCCTCACTTGATTTCTCATATAAACTCAGCTTATCATGGCTGTACCTTGAGTGATGTGAGCTTCATTCCTGATGTGTGTGTCCCTTTGCTTTGTAGCTAAGGGAGATCTAGCCTTGGTCAGTTAAACGTCACTTTTGAGTGATTTACACCTAAATTGACTTGACAATATTTGTAGAGATGCATTTGACTGAAGAGACTGTGTAGAAGGGTGATACAGTATTACCCGAGACTTGTAATTTTAGTGAGACTTTTTAAAAATGAACCTCTCCTTATGCATGTAATGGAAAGAAATTGCAGGTATCTTGTGAAAGTAGCTGTCACACTATCTCATTACGTATATACACTGCTGCTGATAGAAGTAGAGGAGGACTTGACAGATTTTTTTTCTTGCTCTTCAAAAAAATAAATAATGCTCTTTTCAACAGACTGATACCTCTGCTTATCTACCAGAATGTAAAACCTAAGAAGATACAGAGAGGGGCTTGATATACCATATATGAGGAGAGACTTTGAAAGTATGTTCTATCAAAGAATTTTAGAAGTATTCATCTGCAAATCAAAATGACAACATATGTCCCTTTCTAAACCCTGCAGCAGACATTACTGAAGGCAGTGGGCTTTTTCTTACGTTTCCATTGCACTGACTTCCCTTACCCTTCTCTACCCCCAGTGTATCTTTGCTAATTTTTTTTCGTTTTTTTGCAGCTTTGTGTCTCAAAGTGCCCAGACAGGTTTGCAACATACATAGATGTTCAGGCTTCCTACAGATACAGACCAGATCAGTGGAATTACTTCAGGCAGTTTTGCAAACCTGGCTTTAACAATCCTCGCAAGGTGTGTATCTATCAGTAAGTGGTGGGATGTATTTTTTTGTCATGCAAAGTGTAATGTGCATGATTTTACTGGGCTGCATCAAAGATTTTAATTATTCTGATGTCACTATATAAGGAGATGTCCCATTTTTGTGATTTGACAGTTGTTTAAACCAGGATGAAGATCTTGTATGCACACTGAATTCCCAACTCTTTAAATGATTGCTGTTTGCTTTAAAGAATATCTGCAAATATCTACCCATATAGTTGCGGTACTGTGGGAAGTACTTAGGTATGCCACAGCAGTACAGCAGAGTGTCTGAAAACAATTCTTAAGGCTCCTAAGTCATCTATAGCTACCTAGAAATTTTATCTAGGAAAATTAATATATCCTTCATGTGAGCGATTTTGCACTTAAATTTACAGTGTTATTTCTCCAGTCTTTAAAACACCTTGCCGCTCAGCTGTATTAGTTGTGCTAAAGTCTTACTTTTCCCGAAGAGAAAAGGTGAAGGGGAGGCAAGGAACAATTGCCCGATCACTTCTGGTTTAGATGATCCTGAGGGAAACAGGTCTTTTCTTTTTTTATCACTAGAAAAGAAGAATAGTCTTTTCCCAAATCACAATGACAGTTTGGATTCTCACTTAGATTGTGAATGTGTCTTGCAGCTCCACCAGCCAGGTTTGGGGAACAGGCTACAAAGTGCAGTTTGGGGCATTCTGTCAGAGTGGGTGAGAAACAAAAACCACATAGTTATACTGCTATGTATTCAGCATTCCTATTTTTCCCCTTTTTAGTCTGTTGCTCAAGTCCTACGTGATGAAGACTGTCCTTCGATGATCATTCCAAGCAGGCCTTGTGAGTGGTTCCACTTCTTACACACGTCTTAGTAGATTGTGAGCATTCACATTAAGGCACATCTCCAGGCTGAAAAGTGTGTTGCGACTAGGTCACTATGAACTGTCTGTTACCTGCAAGTGACATCCATTCAATTTTAAAGGGTTTGAAAGTATAAATATTTACTAATATTTCTTCTGACTGTCATCTGGAAACGTTCAGCCTATGATCAGGTCAAGATGAGCTCTTGTTCTTGAATCGTCACTTATAACAAAGTTTTACAGCTCAAATTGTGCCTTCCACAATATGTGAGCAAGCAATCCTATTGGCATCAAGAAAATGCTATGAGTGTGGGAAGGCTCATATGGGCAGCTGTTGAAGTTCAAGTGATACTTCAGCCCAGCTACAGTGCAGCTCTCTTTTCAGTTGCAGTGCTGGCTATGCAGGGCATACAGAGGAATTAAGCAGTCAAAAATGCTTTTGTCAGCAGGTATTTCTGAGTAGATTACCACAGATCTCAGAGCTCATCTCAGCTGCAGAACTGTAATACTAACCCAGAAGCTTATGCAAAAAAGAAGTTGCTGCTTATTTTTGACACACTTTAAAATGGACATGATGTAAACCAGGGACAGGTTACTGAAAATAGAAAATATAGATTAACTTTTAAAAACATACTAAGAATTCGTATTAAAACTGATGTACTGATCCAAAAGACAGAAAATAATTTGCAAAGAAGCCATTATCTTCTTTTAGACTACAGCAAGGGGCAAGGATTACAGAGGGAGGAAAAGAGACATGTTAATTATGTAGTCAGAATAATTGCTGGGATAGATATACCAGACTGAATATTGAACTCTGGCATCAGTATTTATTGGAATCTGATAAGGGAAGACACTGAACAGTTACATAAAGTACAGCTGTGTAGGAGGACTGAACTGCTCTTCCCTTTGGAATAAAACCCAGGACTTTTTGCAGCAAAGAACAGGACAGCATAAATGAGTACGCAAACATCTCTCCTTTTCTCTCTTTTTTATTATCTCCTCCTCCCTCTGTCTAACCAATAGTTTCTGTCTTTTTTCCATTGCTTCCTCTCCAAGAATATCTAGTGATAGTGGCTGGTACTGGAGCTCATCTGGCATATGAGGAACTGACACTTGCTGTTATGTATTGTTTTGGGTGCTAGTACCATTCGTGACCAGTCAAGTTGAGTCTGTCCCTGGGGGCTGGTCTGATTATTACCATGAAATGGCATATTTGAGAAGCTGCAGTTTTTGTAAGCTGCCCAGATACTGACAGAGAGTAAGTTCCACATTTATTACAAATTCTTAAACTTTTACATATACTACTGTTGTTATTTGGTAGGACATAGAATCTCCAGTTGAAATCTATGATCCCCTGCCTGAGCTTGGACAAAAAGCCCCAGAGCATAAAAATCATAATCTTGAATGTAATGGCTCTTCCAAGATTTGTCAAAGTCAGCATATTGTTAGATAATCAGTGGAAAAACAATTGACTGTGAATCTGAAATTATTTAAATATGTTACGAAAGAAAAGTGATGAAAGTGGAGCTTGACATGAAATGTAATATGCGTGCTTTATTTTGATACTTTGAACAGTTCTTAAGAGATGCTTCCCAGACTTCTCCACGAAGAATGGTGTGTTGACTGTGGCAAATCAGACTACATTCAAAGATGGAAGAGGCAAAACGAGAAATGTAACAGATCTCAGGGAAGCTGCAAAGTAGGTTTTACCCTTCTTCAGTGTTCACTTGTTGGATTCTGGGATTGTGCAATAATTTAGGAATGAAAAAAATAATCAGAATCTGTTGTAGCCAATGTCTGAGGGTACAGGATTTGTTAATAAGTGGTTTCTCTGTGCCTGAGCACTTCCAAAGTTCGATTAAGGAAATACAGCACTGTGCTGTGCAGAAAGGAGCAAAATGTTTTAGTCTGATTGTCTCAGTGATTTCCGTTTGGTTAAATCATTCTTGTTGTTTTTCCTAGCAAAAGTCAGTTTTACTAGGAGAATTCAGTGAGGTTCAAGATGCAAACCTTCTGCTACAGGATTCAGGCCAGCTAGTGATGGCCTTGGCTGTCTGTTCTGTGGTGGCCTTTCCACTACTGTGGGCTGTCCTTTGGGCATCTCAACTCATCAGGGTGCTCCTTCTTTTGGGAAAAAATAATGTACTGGGCTATTCTTGGGAAAAAATTAATACAGGCAAGCACTTTGCAGGATGGGAAAACAGTTTCATAAAGTCAACCTTTTGGTTCACTGAGCTGTTTTCTGATTCTCTGCTATTAGCAACGGTTTGGCCTTTGGGACATTGCAGATATTAATAGTATACACTCTGTCGATAAAGCCTTTTTAATAACATTTTTTTCAGGAATTGTAGAGACACTTTTCCATTGTTTTTTTTCTTTGTTGTAACTGTGATTGATGTTGGCTTGATGATAGAATTAGAACTGAAGAATTGTAATATACTCTGACCGCTAGCAAATATATTTCAAATTCTTCCATTGAGCTCATTTGTTTTTTTAAATAAATTCTGCTTTTCTACCTGAAGCAACCTTTTATTTGATTTGTCTTTTCTCAGCGGCATCAATAATGTCTTGGATGCAAGATCAGTTGGAATGAAAATTTTTGAAGACTATGCCATTTCTTGGTATTGGATTTTAATGTAAGATTTTTATGGTTTTTTGGTTTGGTTGTTTTTTTTTTTTTACTTTTCCAAGCTCACTTTGGAGGATGCAGGGAATAAAAAAAATTAGATCATGTGTGTGTTTGGTACGAACCCTACTATAAAACTCAAGGAGCAATTGTAATTTTTTTTCATCACATGATAATGAAGTTGTTATGGTTCTGTGGATGAGATAACATAGTACAGCACACAGGCATAGAGTGTTGATTGATCTGGAGTAGCTTTTTAGTGTTCTGCCAGACAGAAAATCAGGAAGTGCTGTGTTCTCTTGCAGGACCCATCTGCATGGCAATTCCAAAACTCAAAAGTCTGAATTAAGTGACTTTCAAACCAGTTGCAGTTGCTAAGTGTCAGTAGTGTGTATCTATCTATCTATCTCAATATAATCTGTAAGTCCAGTATAAATCCATAACTCCAAAGCAGCAGGGAAAGCAACATCAAGAACAAAAAGTAATGAACAGTGTTAAACTTTATCTTGCTAATCACTCACTAATCACCAATGAATTAAAACAAATTTGAAACAAAAGTAGTAGATAGTTTGCTGAAGCAAATATGTAAATATTTGTGCATTCTTAGCCGATTAATATTGGTTTTGATGGACCACAGTGTTGGTCAATTTAAACAGGAACAGAAGTCATTGCCAGATGAGGGCCTGTAACATGCACATACTGAGCATTAGTCAAACCTGAATGCAAAACCATGACAACAAGTACATACTTTAGATAATAATGTAGAGAATTACTTCAGAAACATCAGTTAAGCATTTAAAGGTGTTCAGTCACTAGTGGAAGGACAGCTTCCTCATAGTCTGGTACCATGCTCACAGTAGTTAGTGGCAGGAAACAGATATTCAGCAAGCTTGGTTCTCTATCTCTTATTGAAATCAGGCTTGTACAAATTCTTTCAAAGGAGCTATCACTGAATAGATAGTCTGGAGAGAAAAGGGACAACTTTTTTGAACAGAAATTCTAAATACTGAATCAAGTTTCCACGTTTCAAATTTATTTTTTGCAAGGAATTTTTGCTACTTTGAAAGTTGTTGGATAGGATTTTCTTCACACTTTTCACCAAATGATAGCATGCATCAAACAATTTCTGGACAAATATGTGTAAGTGCCAGAGTGTGGGTGATGACAGTGAAAGCTTGACAGTGAAGGGGGCTTGGATTAAAAATTAAATACGGAGTTGCTGTCGTCTTTCTCGCATACCCCAAAAGAACTGCTGCTTTCAAGCCTCAGTTTAAGGGAACCAGTCTATTGAAGACAGTTGTTTTGGTGTTACTAGGACTCACGTATAGCTAAAGATAACTTTAGATAAAGGTAATTTACGACTTTCAAGAAAGAGTCATAAGCTCCAAAACTTCAACTTTTCTTGAAGAATACATTCTGAATTTCAATAAGCCATTCAGAAAGGGAAAATACGTCAGGCTAGGAAGACTTTAAAGGGCTGGGACTTAAGGCAAGCTTACAAAGGTTTAACAAAATAAGGTGATTGTATTTTTTTCTTGTCCTTTTGCCCGTCCAGCTTAGTTTGCCCAAAACATCCAGTTTTGATTGTTTATGATCAGGCTGCCCCATTTTTGAGCTTTGATTATTGGCTAAATAAAGTGGGAATGTTCAGAAGAGAAGTTACTGAACACAGGCAAGAAGAGGTTTTAAATTTTTTGGAGTCTGTACTAATAAAAAATTCTGATGCAACACCTACTAAAAATAATGAGACATGAAATGTTCTGTGAAGCATCTGAGCTGCATGTTTGTTGAATTGGATTGTTATTTTTATTGCTTTATTCACATTGATTTGGAAAGCCTCACTTAGTAAAAAGGCCTTTTGCCATATTTGGCAAATACATGGTTTTTTTTCTATTTGACTTACTTCCTGGGAGTGAAATGAAAACAAGTATTTCCTTACTCCAGACTTGGTGAAGAGCAGACACTGTAGATGTCTTTCCTAGGGGCTCCATAGATGACTTAACAGTTTCTTTTTACACATCATAGCGCCCTGATCATTTCCTCTCTGAGGAGTAGAAAGAGTCACTGTTTTTAACTCCTAAATTTAATTTTTAATCTTTTTTAGGAAGCTCCTAGAATGTTATTTACTAATATTGTTATTTTTGCAAGCAGGGATTTTCAATGGAGAACATAAATCAGCAACTTCCCCTTACATGGATATTCCTCCAATTTAACTTTCTGAACTGTAGATTTGACTGTGGCCCGAAAAAGACAGTTAGCTGTTCAGCTGCTGTAAGTGACAAAAAAGGCATTGTATTAGTTGTATTCAGCCAGCCTGAGAACCTAGTGCCTACAAACATTTCAGGCTTGGCCCCGTGAGATCATTGTATATAAGCTGTTTGTTTGTAATAGCAGATAATAGCTATGAGGATGTGTTTCATACTGAAGATTTTTAAATGAATTTTTACAAATCATTCTCTTATGTGAGATGAAATGACCCTGATCTAGAGTAACAGGAGTACAAGAAAGTGAATAGATTCTCACGCTCATTTTCCCTGTTTGTTTCTTTTCTTTTTAGTGGGCTGTTCATTGCAATGATGCTGAGTCTGCTCTTCCTTGTGTTATTGAGGTTCACAGCTGGGGTTCTCTTCTGGATTTTCATCTTTGGTGTGATTGGAATTATAGGTTATGGTAGGTATAATCTTCTAGCCTCTGAGGCTGTCTTTTCTTACTGCTTAAGTCTGGACAAGGAAAACCAGTAGTTACATCAATTAACTGGTACAGTTGAGTGAATTAATGTCTAGTTTGAGACAAAGTTAAGTGAGAAGGACTTAAATGGCAGCAAAATGTAGGAAGAATCCAGCTATGCTGATACTTAGCACCAGATGTAGTAATCTGCCTTATCTACACACAGTGTGCTTAGTTTGTGATCACTTGAACTGAATGGACTAGTCTCATAGTGATGCTTTTTTGGGTGTTGCTTACCTGATAGGCTGAAGACAAAACACTTGGCTTGTAAAAGATTTTTGTTTAAATTTGTCTTTGCATTCTTCAGAAGCACTCATATTACACTGATTGTTTTTTAAAAGGCATCTGGCATTGTTACTGGGAATATGATCATCTTAAAGGAATACCTGGATCTGACCTCACTGTTTATGATATTGGATTCCAGACAGACTTCAAAGTGTACCTGCAACTGAGGCAAACATGGTTAGCATTTAGTAAGTGCCCTTTAATTTTGGTATCTGTTAAAGGATATTCAGGACAATCACTCAGTACCTTGCTGTAGTTTCTGTCCTGTTAAATCTCCTCCTCTACATGTGTTGCTTAGAAGGGAAAGCAGAATTCCATTTCTTTGTATTGTGTAAAATTGTGCTTTTTTAAAAAAAGACTGGTATATTTGTAAGGGGGGATAATGCAATCACACTAGTTGTACAAGTGAAATATTTTTGTGTTATTGTGTTATTCTACTTCCTGTGTGTTCAGTCTTCATTATGGGAAAGTAGAAGGTAAAATAATCGTTAGTCCTGATGGAGTTGCGTAAGGAGGGGCGTTTATCACTCCCAGTTTTTCTACCTCTTTGAGGGCCTCAGAAGTGAGATGAATAACTCATATTAGTAACTACATCTTTGTATCTTAGAATCATAGAATATGCTGAGCTGGAAGGGACTTATCAGGATCATTGAGTCCAACTCCTGGCCCTGCACAGACAGCCCAACAATCCTGCCGTGTACTTGAGAGTGTTGTCCAAACCTTCCGGGAGCTCTGGCAACCTTGGTGCTTTGCCCACTGCCCTGGAGAGCCTGTTTAGTGCTCAGCACCCTCTGGAGGAAGAGCCTTTCCCTGAGATCCAACCTGACCCTGCCCTGACTCAGCTTCAGCCATTTCTTCAAGTCCTGTCACTGGTCACAAGAGTGAGGAGATCTGTACCTGCCCCTCCCCTTCACCTCCTGAGGATGTTGAAGACCCCAGTGAGGTCTCCCCTCAATTTACATTCATGTTACTGGATTTTCTTGAAGGTTGATCTAAAACTATGAAATGAACTGTAGCAAATTTCATAACCTTTAATTTTCAAATGTGCCCCATTGCCTTCTCCTACAAGGGCAGTGTATTTAAAACAGCATCTTACTGGAACAAGGCAGCCTGCAACACAGGTATTCCTCCCCAAAAAAGGAGGGGCAGAAGAGAGAACAAATACCTGTAAAATATTACTTGCATTCCTGTTACTGTTCTATTAGAAGGCACACAGACACTTAATGAATGGGACATAACCTAAAACACTGCCTCTCCTTTCTCTTCTTTGTGTCTTCATTTACCTCGTGTGGGATCATTGAACTCATGAGGCACCTTCTATATATTGTTGAGGCAGAGCTTCATAGTATGCTATCCTGAAGAACATTAGGGCTTTATTATGTTTTTCTCTTGTAACTCTTCAAAATCTTTCCCTGCCTGATTCCTGGCAGTCAGTGTATGGTTTATCTAGAAATCAGTGTCACTTTCAGGTGAGTAAATTGAGGTACTCAGGAATTAAATTGCTTTTCCAACATCACCCAGCAAAGTAAATAGTTAAATATCTTTGAAGAAAATGTAGTCAGTCCTAGTGTAGAACTTCTCATGTACTGACATTACTTGCTTTTTTTTACAATGTTTGGAACAAGTACCTTAACAGAGCCAAATTGGAATGAGACCAACTTTAAAGAAACCTCTTTTTGTCTTTCTTCATGGGAAAATGCTATTGGTGTAAGAAAAACTTTGTTGAACAAAGTCTGTGGCTCTGAGTGAAGACCACAGCAGTCACTTGCCACCTGCAGTTCTGTTGCCAGGAGTATTGATAATACCTGGGATTGCAATTTAACATCATCTACGAGTATCTGGGTCTGATATTCTGAGACTGTATCTGAGCTGTGGGACCTAAAGCCAAGTCTCATGTTCCTTTACAAATCTTCCTGCAAGTTTAAGTATGGAGAAAGAGAACTGCTCAAGCAGGGAATTTTACAGAGTTCATGAACAATAGTGTAAAATACAAGGAAAAAAATTTCAGAGGCAGCATATTTGTTTGGTTCTTTTTAAATCTAACCTTTTGTTTGTTTGCTTACAGTGATAATACTTTGTGGTGTTGAGGTCATAATCATACTGATGCTGATCTTCCTAAGAAATCGGATCCGGATTGCTATTGCACTGTTGAAGGAAGGTAGTAGGTATGTTTGTCTGATTTTAATGTATCTTGAATTCTGTTAAATGATCTCTAGAGTACACTTCTCAAGCTCTATCTTGCACTACTAAGGGCAGAAAGTTGGGGGTTAAAATACAACACTGGATTTGTTGAACCAAGCAGGTAATATAAGAAATGCCAGTTCTTTGTTAATGACATTGTGCTTATAAGAGTATTTTTTATGAAGTATTTATTATCTCTCAGCTTCCTGCCTTAAAAATACATACACTGTTGATGTTACTACATATGCTCAGTGCACGAAGGTGTCTCAGCAGGAAAGCTAAGTGTGTTACACTGTTGATAGGAGCCTGGGACCTATAACTGCCAACTTTGCTCTGTCATTGGACTGTCTCTGGAATGATACACTAGTGGTAGTGGATTGGTCTTTTGGCTGTGGCTTCTGTTTAGATACTTCTTTTTAGCTCTGAGTATAGAAGAAAGCAGAGCAGGATATGAGAGTTGAAGGCGTAAAGGACCTCTTCATTTTATGTTTCCTGAAATCTGCATAGGCTTTGTTCTCAGTAGTTCCTGTTTTACACAGTGCCAACATTTTTTTTTTTTTAAATGGGAATAGTACAAAAGAGAAATTGACTTAAAACATCCATCCCTTGGGTTTTTTTGCAAAAAGGCTATGATCCCATAGGCCTTGGAAGCAGAGCTGTGTTGTTAGAGCACAGAGTTAGTTATGAGTTTATCTGTGTGCACTTCCTTGTGGTTTTCTGCCATCTCTATTGACATTGTGACTCCCAGGAATCAGGATTTGGGATTTTTGTGATGGGATTAAGAAATACTGAAGTTCTGCGTTCAGCCAGGTAGCTGTTTCCTGTTTTGTGCTACTGTGCAATTAGAGCCTAGCAACCAATTTTGGCAGCACTAAATTAAACTCTTTAATTCCTGTTCATTAAAATCCAGGAACACTTTTTGTACTCTTTAAACCTGTAGAAACTGAGTAAATTTTTCTCCTTTTGCATTCTGGAAACTGCATGTTATAAAATGAATAATATCAAAAGTTCTATAAGTTCTGTAAGTCATAGGAGAAATACTGCAGAAAATAGTACTAGACCAAAAGGCTTGTGATAAGCTTACAGGGTCACAGGAAAGAAAATTTAGAGTAACAGGAAGAGGTAGATGATAGGCACGTAAAGACTGTTATGACTGTAAGTTTTGGTGAACAAAACACGTTTGCTGAATTCACATTCAACGAGATACCCAGTTGGAGTTGTTCCCTTCTGAGATGGCTGCAGCCAGTTTATTAAGGGGGGCTGTATCAACTCCCTCTCTTACAGAAGAGTAATCCCTGGCAGAGTAGGAACTGGCACACTCAAGTTCCTGCTCACTAGTCACATTCTAGCCACAAGAACGAGCAATAGAATGTCAGCACCACTCACCCATGGCACATACAAGGAAAATCCTGTAGTCACAGGAAGCTGTAGGAGTGTCCAGGTATTGCAAAGACAAGTTGACTGTCTCTTCCCCAAAATAGTTAGCACTTAAGGCAGGAAAGGAGCTGGGAACAGAATTTTCAAATACAAAGTAGAACAAGGTAATTTCAGATCTGTAGGAGCTGAAGGAAGAGCATAGGATGAGCATAGTGGGATAAGGACATAAAGAGTAATGTCTGCAGCAGTCAGTAAGGAGATGTCATGGAAATTGGTCTGTGGCCTGGAAAGAGATGGATCTGTGAAGCAGTCAGGAAGAAGGAGAAAGTAGAAGACAGGCTGGAACATGGCAAATTGATAAAGTTCACTATAGTACTGTCAATAAAAGTGGAGTGGTAGAAATGACAAAGTCAAGACTTGAAGACATTTGAAAAAAGTTCCTGCAGTATTCTGAAATCCCAGCACTAGATTATGTTACAACTGTCAACAAGGATGCTGAAGTAAAATTGCTAGGAGTGAAAAAAACCTGTTTTTTTTGGAATTGTTGTAGCTTATTGATATGTTTTGTTTCTTTCATAGGGCTATTGGATATATAATGTCTACGCTGTTCTACCCCATCGTCACCTTCATACTCATTGCAATTTGTATTTCCTACTGGGCTGTGACAGCTGTGTATCCTTCTGTCTGTGTACCTCTCTGGAGCAAGTCTTATGGTCTGTGAGACTAGATAATTCTCTTCTATTTCACTTTAATCAGAGCACTGTTAAGAAGGTTGGTTGGTCACTTAGCACTTCATGTACTGATGTACTCTTCCTCGCTGCACATTTGCATGTGATGTACAAATCAGACAGTGCATTTAATCTAATGGAAAAAGAACGGCACTAAAATTCATGCCAAGGCAGGGCAATCATACAGGGCTTTGTGTACTACATAAAGTTGACTTCAGGGAGTGAAAAGGGCCTTCAGCAGTAAGTGAATATGGTCTTTAATGTGCTGTGTGCTCTATAACCATGGTGTTAATTGTCTCTCAGTTAACTGGGGGTGGAGTGAGCTCTGTATGTGTTTTATTCAGAGAAGTATGAGAAAGGAGTGACAATATACAGTGCACTGTCTTCTCTGAGTTGCCCAACAGCAACCACTGTTTATTCCCTTGGTATTCCTTACCAAGGTTTTGGTAAGGATTAAGAAAGGGGAAAACTGCTGTTTGAAAACCTGTTGTTCTTTCATGCACAAAGAGAGTCAGTTGCTGCTGAATGTTGATTCAACCTTATGTTCTGAATCTACTTCCACTAAAATACAAACCATCAAAGAACTACTGCGTAGTCTGCCTTGTCAAAGATAAATATGCAGGAGAGAGAAAGTCAACTTTCAAGGTTATACCCCCTAACCATTATGGTCAGGGTTTATTACAGCTCCAGGATGGAGTTTGCCTTAGTTCTCTAAGTAATGAGAGTCATCAATCTAATCAATCTTGTCTGTCGATCCTTCAGATTAGCAAGAGCAGTTTTTGTGTTACCTGCACAAATTATTTAGAGCTAGTAGTTACCCAGTGCAGAATCCTAAGTTGCTCAAAGCCTACAGTTCTGTGATTCCTCCTTAAAATAGTTCATGCAGTTTTCTGGCCACATCAGGAGAACCTGTGTATAAAGTAATGGCTAATCAAACACTGTGCAAGTATGCAAACCTGACTTGTGACCCAGAGGTAAGTGTAACAAATATTTACCTATAATGAGAGCTATACTAATTGCATTTCTTAATCACTGTTAAAGGCAGTGCTAGTAGGAAATGTGCATATTTTAAGTAACGATTCCTCATGTTAAATCTGAAAATATTACCTAGTGTTCCAGTAACACTTCTTTGTTCAAAGCATTTTACAGACATAAACTAGTTTTTTGGCTAAATTGTCCTGTAAATTGTAACCATTGTAATCTACAGGGTGAGAAAGGAATACACAGAAATACAAGTTTATTGGTATTCTTGAATTCATGAGGAGTCTAGTTTGTGGTTCTCCAAAGGCAGTGGTAGTCTTTGAAAGCTGTGCCTCAAACTTGCAGAAGGACTAGCCATGATTTGAAGCAGAAGCTTAGCTTCCTTTGACACAGTAATTACCTTCAGTAAGATCCAAAAATTTGTCTTTTTTTTTCCCTTACTTTTGCCATCAGTCAAAAGTTTTTACTTGAATCTGGGCTTGAATTTAAGGATTTTTTTTAAAACTAGAAATATTTATTAAATGTTATGCACCTGGGGAAGAATAAACCCAGGCACTAGCACAGGCTAAGGGGTGACCTACTGGAGAGCAACTCTGCAGAGGAGGACCTGGGGGTAGCGATGAACAACAAACTGTCCCTGAGCCAGCAGTGTGCCCTAAGGGCCAAGAAAGACAGTGGGATTCTAAAGTGCGTCAGGAAGAGCAATGCCAGCAGGTCAGGGAGGATCCTGCCCCTGTGGGCAGCTCTGGCAGGCACATCTGCAGGGCTGTGTCCAGCTGTGGCTCCTCAGCACAGCAGGGCCAGGGAGCTCCTGCAGCGGGGCCAGCGCAGGCTGTGGAGATGCTGAAGGGATGGAGCATCTCTGGGAGCAGCAAAGGCTGAGGGAGCTGGGGCTGGGCAGCCTCCAGAGGGGACACTGAGAGGGGACCCCATCCATGTGTGTCAGTGCCTGCAGGGAGGGGCAGAGCATGGACCAGGCTCTGCACAGAGGGGCCCTGCAATGGGACAAGAGGAACAGGCAGGAACTGATGCATTAAATTTCAGTATACTGCTGCATTTATGTGTATACCAAAGAATTCCCCAACCTACTGATGTCTGAACACTGCAAAAGAAAGGATTTAGAATTCGTTTGGTTTTATTTCATGCACAAACCAAGCAAATACATGAAATAAACAATTGAGGAAAAACAACTCAATGTAAAGACTACTCCTCTTTTAATAGTCTGAGATACGTAAGGGAAGTTGTGAACACATCCACAGTTTATATGAAATGGCATAGCTCAATTATTTTTGTTTCAACTGTGGTGATTTACCTGAATGTCAGATTGGCCTCTGGTTTTCAAATTAGTTTTGAGCAGATTTTCTTTAATTAAACAGAAGCGTTTATATATCTTAATTTGAATTTCAGAAATTTGCTTTTCCATTTATGTAGGTTTCAGGCACGTGGTGAACAGCCCTGTTTGCTACCACCTAGTTTAAAGTTAAACACCTGCCTAAGTCATTGATATGAATCCTTAAATACGTAAACAGGTTACATAGTATTGGTGATAATGATATCAATGAATAAGCAATTCATTGCTTATGATTGTGTTGTTTATTTTTCTTTCTATTTAGACTTTTAACACAACCAATGTGACTAAATTGTGCCCAGGTTCTCAGTGCACTTTTGCTTTTTACGGAGGAGAAAGCCTGTACCATAAGTACATCTTCATCTTCCAGTTAGCCAATGCCTTTGTCTTTCTGTGGCTGGTGAACTTTGCAATTGCACTAGGTCAGTGTACTCTTGCTGGTGCCTTTGCCTCTTATTACTGGGCTTATCGAAAACCAGCTGATATTCCACTGTGGCCGCTCTTCTCTTCGTTTGGACGAGCAATACGGTAAGACTGGAACTGGATGTGAACCTGGTCATGTATCCAACAAGTGCTGCTTGTACATCTATGGAAGTCAGTCTTTAAGAATAACAGATGAAAATGATTAGTCAGCATTTTGGTTTAATCTCTGTAGCAGTCAAGGCCCCGCAGTCACTCACTCACTCCCCCACAGTGGGATGGGAGGGAGAATCCA
>JAWWEE010000004.1:120011-136188 GCA_035221455.1 Xenops minutus
CTGTCTGGGTCACAAATCCAAAACACAGCACAGCACAAACTTCGATGAAGAAAGCTAACTCTAGTCTATCCAAAACCAGTGTAGTCAGGAAAATGTACATTTTAGGGTAAGGCTGAATCTTGTAGCCCAGGATCCTGTAGCCCCACAAGGCTGCTGCAGCATCCTGCCCCTAGGTCCAACCAGTTGTAAGGCTGAGTACCTACAGGTACTCCCAGTAGGCACACACACCAAATACTTGTATATAGCACACATATACACAGATTGACAGACAGACACAGCACTCAAACACCAGCAGCACCAATGGCTTCACCCTGCTCTTCTCTGGCAGATCAGGATGAAGGTCCACTAGTTTGTGTAATTCCCAATAATGGACCTTCCTCCACTTATGATTTTATTTATATATACATAGACATGCACAGACATGTATTGCACATTTACACACATGCATGACATAACAGTCATATATTTTGTTTTAGATACCATACAGGTTCGCTGGCATTCGGCGCCTTAATTCTTGCAATTGTCCAGCTTATTAGAGTAATACTGGAGTACTTGGATCACAAACTGAAAGGTGAGGTTTATTTATCTGCTGTAGGTTGGTAAGACCTCCTTTGCTAAACCAGTTCTTTGCTTTCCGAAACAGTTTTTGAGCAGTGAAAATAGGTTAATTCCAGATCATCCATTATAGTTTCATTTGAAGCCAGTAAATTTGTGTTGATATACTGAAATTGAGTCCATGTTCTTTGGAACCTAATGCAAAGTTTAAGTGAAATGTGAATCTGATCTGATTGAAAGCTAGTGAGCTAAATTTTATTGAGAAAGGGAGTTCATCACTAGAAGGCAAGAAATAGCATTCCTGGTTTTGTCACAATTTAATATTTTTTTCTAAGTAGCTTTCTACATTCAGGAGATGGTTCATGAAATCTATGTATAATGTACTCTCTTCTGGATTTTCTTTAGGTTCTCAGAACTCCTTCACTAGGTTTCTACTCTGCTGCCTCAAGTGCTGTTTCTGGTGTTTGGAAAAATTCTTAAAATTTATAAACAGAAATGCCTACATCATGGTATGTGCCATGTCTGCATGTGGTCTCCTCTATCTGGGACACTAAAATACCCTATCCACTACTAGTTGGTCAACAGTCAGCACTACCTGAATCTGCTGAATATATAGTGGGATTTATGGGAGTTTTCAGGACATGCATGTGGTTCTACCATGAAAAAGTAAGATTTTTTTTTCTTCTAATCTCAGCTTCTTTTTATGCCTGCTTTTGTCTATCACCTTCACCCCCAAAGTAAGTGGGAAGGGATGGCATAATTGGTTAACTCCTGCTCTCATTCAGCAATTGAGATCCTGATTTCAACAGGAATATTAGCTTTTTTTCATGTTGCATGTTGATGAAACTTCTGTTTGGAGACAGTGTTTTAATAAAGGAGTTCAGAAGGCTTGTGATAACTATATGTATACCTGGAAGTTAAAAGCCCAAATTCTACTAGCAATAGCAGTGATATTTCTCTGAAATAACCCTTCTTAGTTTCCAGATATGAAATTTTCACATAAATAAACATACACAGATTTAAGCCTGGAATGTTCTGACTGGAAGCAATTTCTGTGATTGAATGATACGGTTGCAGGCTTCTTGTCTCAAAGGAGATTGCTGTAATGGGTCCATTATAACCTGTGTTCATGTAATTGATGTTTCAAATTAAGGCCATCTTGAAGAGGAAGTATTGTTTTTGACAATCTTCTTTACAGTCGATAAGCTAAGCTAAGAGCTGTTCTAGTGTATCTTACCCTTGTGGAAACTTCCAGGAAGAAAAGGTTTTGTTCCTGGATAACTTTATGCTGCTTTACTTTTTGCTGATTTCTTCTTCAGTGAAAGCAGCATCAGGTCCAAGGAGATGGCTACGGGAGTCAGCTCACTTCAGGTCTACAAGTGCCTGTTGCTTTCCACTGACCGTAGATCTAATGTAGGTAATTAGGAAAGGTAGAAGAATCCCTCAGCAAGTACCTTTTTTTGCTCTGCTTGGCAAATTAAGTACTGAGTCTACTGCTTGCAAGATCACAAGGGGCAACATGCTCATCACCAGGTGATTCAAAGGAGAAAGGTGCATAATACTTCGTCCCAACCTGGTGGGAAGCATGGAGAAGTAGTAGGTGGCAAGTGGCAAGACTGGGGCAAGTGCTTTATGTTCATCTGAGTTTCAAGTATGTATATGAGAAAGAGCTATGCATTACATGCAGGAAGAGTCTGGCATACAAGGAGGTATTCTAATTATTTAAAGTACCTAACAGCAACTATTATTTTGCAGATTGCCATATATGGTAAAAACTTCTGCACCTCAGCAAGGGAGGCATTCTTTTTGCTCATGCGGAATGTGGTGAGGTAAGGGGCCATCTCCCAGTCCTTGGAAATGTCAGGAGTTCCTGCTATTGCACCCTGAGGGCGCACTTTTTTCTTCTCACATATGTCCTCCAAGTAACTACTGTGAGCTGTTCTGTCCTCATATGTGGCCCTCACTTATTACTCAGTGTGTAACAGCAGGCTGTCCAGCACAGTAACGTGTGCAAAGTTGATATAATTTCACAGTTTTGTTGTGATTGTTCCTTTAAATTCTTAAGTACTTAAAAAATTTAAATTCTTAAGTAGACTGTAATAATGCCTCCAAGAAACCAGTGGAGCCCCTGAGAGGAGATCTGTGGACACACAGGAATGGGATGCTTGCTATCTGCCATATGTGTGTTTCTGGAGATTTGGTCCACTTACCATCTGGGAAAAGGAAAGCAGAAAGACTTAAGTCTTCAGATTCATTCAGAAAGTTTATGGGTTGTCAGAGTGGAAGTAAAGAAAAGCGAGTACTTTGCTTTCAGAGAGTATCTTTAAGATAACTATATCTCCTCTGGTGCTGGGAACTCCCCTGGCCCTTTTCTCTACTACCAGGTCTGCTGCCAAACTCCCTGTTCTTGTTAGTACTTTCCTTCATTGCACCTGGTTCTTCCTTTACTACTGTGAGACCAAAATACAGTGGGAGAATAACTCAGGAGCAGGGCACGTTGATGCAATATCAGGCAGTCTAATTACCAAGCAAGAGAGACAGTAAAACTGGTTAGGTGATTTACATTAAGTGAAGGACTGGGAGGAGGAGAGAAATGGAGGGGGAGGCTGACAGGAGAAAATGGAAATGATGCTTCAGAAAGAAGAGGAAAGGATTGGAGATGGGAGAATAGAGTGCTTTCACTGTGTTACCCTGCAGTAATATCAGGGCACTGATGTCCACACCATGTAGTGCCTATGCAGTAGTAAAGCTGCCTTTGTTTCCTGACAGAATATCACCTCCCTGTCCTTTATGATTTTGCTCTTAATCAGTAAGAGGAACACCTAAAAGCTAGGCATATAATTTTGTTGTTTCAAATGAAGATATTTTTATCTTGTGTACTTTGCTAAGTCTGAATTCTGACAGGTTAATGATGATTTGTTTCTTAAGTAGTACTTAACGTTTATTTTTCATGGTAGTCAGTGCTGTATATTACCATATCCATAGCCTTCAGTGTTGTCAAGAGGTTGATGATACAAAGCTTATCTCAGCGTACCCTCTCTATATTGTTATGCTGTCAGCCTGTGAAACCAGCAGAAGACAGCTTCTGGCCCTGTTTTGCCATTATCCATAGGTTTAAGGAGAAAGAATACAAATGTCTGTTCTGTGCTGGTTGTATATCATTTGTTCTTTACTGAACAGGGTTGCAGTTCTGGACAAAGTTACAGACTTTCTTTTATTCCTGGGGAAAATCCTCGTTGCTGGTGGTGTAGGTAAGCTAATTGATTTTTTTTCTGGGTTGTATGTTCTATTTTCTGGTACCTACAAGCATGGCTGCCATAATCATATGTGCTCAGTTAACAGCTGGAGGTTCTCATCAGTCTGACTGTTTTGAAATTTGTTCCTGTGTTTTTAGAATTTGCAAGACTGAACTAAATTTTTTTTTCCCCTTCTCCCCTCTCCCAAGCCCCTGATGTGCCTTGGCCGCATCTTTTCCGTAATTGATTTTACAGCTCTCATGTGTGTGGCTGGTGCAAGGTCTTCTGCAGCCACAGCATCATAATTTCATCAAACCAAATTCACATCCCATAAGTCAGCCACAGTCAGTTCTCCTTTCATAAGAACTGAACAAAATTGCAAATGAGATTCACCTGGCAGCAGACAACATGCCTGCAAGAGGAGGTATTGCAGGTCTGCAGGAGGTGGGCCTGAAGCTCTGCTGTATTCTAGTCCATTGTGGCTATAAGCTATAGTAAAAGAAATAGAATATTTCTAGGATTCTTACATTCTACATTCTTTCTTGGTTACCAGTAAATATCATGATAGATAATTCATGGTTTTCTGTGACAGAAGAGTATTTTTCTATTTTTTAAATGAAACACTTTCAGAAATTCAGGTTAGCAGTATTCCCTTATGGTTTTTTTAAATTGCCACAGTAGTTTCAAAAAACTGTTTTGCAAATAACCGTATTTTGTATTCTATATACCTTAAAAGATAATTAGTTCTATTTTAATTAAAAATTGAAAATTCATACCAAGAACTCATCTAAAATATTTTGTCATTGCTATAGAATTGCATTATTTATTAATTTTTCTATTAAATTCAGTAGAATGATGAAACAAAAGAATTAAATGAAATATTTCTGGGTCTATGAATATATTTATGGTGATTGATTAATTTACATATCTCTTCTGTCAGATAATTAGTATTGAGGAATTTATTGTTTACCAACTTTTACTTAAACCAACCTTGGATTTGTTGTCTGTCTCATCCATTCTTTAGATGTTAGGAAATCAAAGCTACTATGGAAGTCATTATTTGCCTGTCCTTCTTGCAGGTGTCCTTGCATTCTTTTTCTTCACACAGAAAATACCAGTCTTTGCACAGGAAGTGCCAACGTTAAATTACTACTGGGTACCATTGTTGGTAAGGCTACCATCTAACCTTCTGAACACTGGGGGCAGTTCAATGTGCTCAGACTGCTCAGGGCATGGTCTGCTCACAGCTTCTATGGTCTGCCCCTCAGTGGCACAGGATCCGCTGAGCTGGGGAGTGATCTGCACTCCAGTCCTCGGGATCCTTCAGGCAGAAGTGACACTGCAGTGACTCTGCATCTTCAGAAAAATTAGGTTTCATGTCTGCTTTGTTCAGGCTTCCCAGACAACAAAGGCTGGTGGTGAGGCACCGATGGCAGTGTTGCTTCTAATGGATGGGATGTGCGATGCGACTCCTTCTCCTTTTGTAGGGCCCCCCAGACTCCAGAACATCTCCGGGATGAGTGATTCTTAAAGGAGTCTAGAATATTCTTGGCATATATTCTCTTTGGAAGTTGAAATAAGTCCATTTTGCAGCTGGAAAACAAGTGGCTGCTGCATGTTAAAATGCAGTGTCTTGACCCTGTGATCCATGTCCACAGCACTAAAAACCTTGGGTAGAAAGGCAGAGCCAAAGTTAAATTATCCCAAATTTGCTTATCAGACTAGGCTTCTGGCTTGTGTTAATAGTGCCATGTTGGTACCAAAAGAAGTTTGGGGGCTTATTGTGGTTTGTTTTTTGTAGACAGTCATCATTGGCTCCTACCTAGTTGCACACGGGTTCTTCAGCGTCTATGCAATGTGTGTTGACACGCTTTTCCTCTGCTTCTGTAAGTACTAGCTTTCCTTTCAGTAATACTTGCAAGTCATGGAAAGAGGAGCAGAAAACCACCTGATCCCTTCCTTACAGAATTATGGTGACATACTGGCAGACTATGTGAAAAATTAGCAGTTTCTTCTTTTCAGATAGTCTCCTTGATGCATTCTTTAGTGTTTTAGTATTCACATTTAATTAGTTTAAAAAATGTAAGGTAGCTTTATGGTTCAGGGGGGTATCTGGCTTTTGTCTTTCAGATGTTCCTTAAATTTCAATAAGTTTGCTTTAGTGTGCTTTTTGAAGAGCTCTGTATAGTATTGATTCACTTAAACTTCATGATAGCAAAGACATTCTTCAGTATGTAGATACTACTTTGTTTTGAGCTTAATAACCCTGAACAAAGTATTATGCTGAATCACCTTAAGAATTCTGTAAAATGCCACTTGAAACTATCTGTCCCTTGGACCTCCCATGGCAAGCCATGATAAGCACCATCAAAGGGACTGCTGTTCAGTGCGTCCGGTAGGGAATGCTAAAATCACAAAAGAAATCTGTTGGTCTTAAATTAGGACATTATTGTAAGAAGTAGATGTCCTTAGGATGTAATACCTTGCATGTGCTAGATTTTTCTATAATGAAATTCATTCTAGTAGGTCAGTGTAGAAGTTACATGGTAGTGATTGTTCTTGCAATTGGCAAATTTGATAATAGTAAGGGAATACTGAAATAGTCATAGGCTTGATCTTTCATAAATATATGCACAATGGATTACTGACATGACATAAACAAAGTAATACTGATTCTTTAAACACTTTAACTGTGCTTCCCTGAAAACTGAGTTTAGCAGTGATTCTGGAAGAACTAGGTTGCCAAAGACTCACAGGAACAAAATCAGTTAGAAAACTGAAAATTGAGAGCTACATCCTATTTATGTCAAGTTATGGACTTTGGTCCTCTACAAACAGGCAGACATAGCACTAATAACTAAACTATAAATAAATAATTATTTAATATTAGTATTTGTTTTAGTATTATTAGTATTCAAATTAGTATTCAAATTATTTTATTTGTTATTTAGAAATAAATGGAATTTAGCAAGTTTGTTGGTGCACTCCAAAATTAAAAGATTTTCTTCTTAGTTTGTCACAAAGACACAGGGTACATACTGCCACAGAGGTACATTAAGATTTGCCTTCTCTAACCTCTTTAGCCACGCCTTACAATTGGTGCTCTTGTTTTGGCTCTGCAGATCCAGCCTTTGCAGGGTTGCAGTTGCAATGACACTGCTTCACTGCAACACTCCCTCCCGACTGCTCATCAGTGTGTAATTGGTCACTGGTCTGTGACTGCTGCGTGGCACCAACTGGGCTGAATCCTGAGCAGTGACTTAGCCATGGCCTTCTGTAGGAAAAAAAGTAATAAGTCTGCCTCATTTTTTTAAATTCATATTCTGTTCTGCTTCCCCTGCTTCCATTCAGTAATGAACAGTAGGTCATATAGAATACTGTGCACTCGTGACAGGAGGTTTTCACGTGAACTTTATCTTAAAAGTACAGAAGGGTCCAGTTTTAAAAAGTGCTTAAATCCATAGCTCTCTTTGTGACAAATTTTCTGGAGGTATCCAAAATGCCAGGCTTCAGTGGAGGAATGAGAGTTTCTGCAAATTTTCACCTATACTGCCAAAACCAAAGGTCTGGGGAATAAAAAGGATATATTGCTTTCATGTAAAAATGGCTAGATGTTTGTGTCTCTGCTTCACGTGAAACCTCTTGTGATTTGAGAAAATAGAAACTTTAGAAGTGTCCTTCTTCAAGGACATCAATAATACAGCTAAATTGCCTTGATTGAGATTTTTCTTAATGTTACGTCTTTTACTCTCTTCTTACTTCAAGTCTGTTTGTGTCTCTCTGTGTGTGGCTGTACTGCCATTTGCTTTTTTTGACTACTTTTACTGTGTAAATTCAGGTGAAGACCTGGAAAGAAATGATGGATCTACAGCAAAACCCTACTTCATGTCAGCTAGCCTCCACCGAATTCTAGGGAAGAAGAAACTAAGCCCTAAGAAGGCAACAGGATAACATACACTGAACCTCAACATCAAAAAGTGTCACTTTTAAGCAAAATGTGTATAAAGTAGGGAAAAGTAAAAACTGTAAATGATGCTTCTGGTTAATGGGTGATTCTTTTTTCCTTTTGCTTATATCTAAAAAAAAAAGAACAGCATTGGTAACATTTAATTAGTTAAAGTGCTTAAACTAACAGCTGTGAAAACAAGGCCACATTTTAGTTTATAGAGTGCCTATGAAAAGGAAAATGTAAATTTGAAGCTTTTATAAGTCTATACTGATGTTTTAATAACTTTTGTAATACAAGTTGCTGCCTTAGATGGCAGCAGTTTTGATAATGTTTCTTTTTATAAGTGTATATTTGTAAAAGAAATTCAGGCAATTTTTGAAAGCACTAATGTATAACTTAATTAGCCATAAAAAAGATAGTTTGAGACTCTCATTAACCTGGAGATGGTACTAAATTTGTAAATACGGTGCTATGATTGTATTTTTTTGTACCAGCTGGTTCACAGCTATTTAAACTGTGATTATACATGCATTAATGAATCCCTACACTGAAAAATGTAGTGATATTTTAATCACATCCACAGCTGCATCTTTTAAGACGTGATGGTGCCCTGCAGGTCCCAAAGAAGGTAGTCAGAAAAGACTTTAGTTGATATTGCTTAAAGTGAAGTTTTCTGTGAGTTGTGCTTAAGAGATTATGTAACTGAGAGAAGGGCCCACTGTACTTGAAGTGATTTGTGGTTCACACAAATGAGATTTCATCTGGTACAAGATGGTGAATGTATAATTTTTAGCTGATGTCTAAGAGAGATGCACATGTGTTAATATTAATATCCCCCTATCTCTGACAAGTCTCTGATTGTGTTCTATGTTGCAAGGAAGCTGAGCTTCACTGAAAGGAAACCCAAATATAGTATTTTTTTTCCTTGAAAGGAGGTCTTTGCCTTTGTGTGTGTGCAAGGAGTTCCATTCTATCTGCCCAGCTCTTGATCAAGCTATTGGAACAACTGTTCAGGTGCTTAGGGCCGAAGCTGTACTTTCTGCATGTCTCCAGGCTCCCAGTGGCTCACACAGTAAGGTGTTAGGACATTGAACTCAAGTCTTCTCATGATACAGGATTAATTATTTAGCTATTGAGAGATGCTCTGAAAGATTTAGTTCGCTTTTTGACTATTAAATTTGCCCAGTCATTAGTACAAAGTCATTAATACATCTGTTGTTAGAAAGCACATTTAACATTCTGTGTGGTTTATGACCCTCCCACTGTGGTTAAATAACTGCTCTGCTGATGGAAAAAGTCCAGTGCTGGAGTGCTTCTCAAGTCTTTCACTTCCAGGAGCTGAGCTGTAAAGGTTTTAATTTATTAATCTCCTGGGGGACCAAAGACCCAGCCATATTGAGACCTGCCCTTAGCTTTCATGGATTTCACTTTACTGAATAAGTTATTCCAGTGCTGTCTGCTTTCCAAGGCATGTGCCATACATTTGCCAACTCTGTGACAGGATTTCAGCACTTGGAAGTACTTTTCTAGCCCTAGGCATCCATTGATGTCACAAAAAGAAAAGCAAATCCTTTTCCAGATGATTTGAAGGCAAGTTTCTGAGCTAAACCATTCCCATCCCAGTGGGATTTTGTCCTCTAACTTACAGCTCCAGTTTGTGATGGCTGCCATTGCTCCAAAGGCAGGAGCACTGTCCTTTTGGCAGTGGATCTGGGGTTTCGTGGTGATGTGAAAGTGACCCTCACCCATGCAGTTGCAGTCGGGGGCATGGGCAGATTTTGAAATCCTGTGACCTGAGGTGCAGGTGGGAGGGTCCTTGTGAGCATTCTCTGTGGTCCAGTGGGTGCTGCAGCTGTTCTTCCTGAAGCAAAAGTGAGTGGTTCAGTTTAGGATTCAAATAATGTAAAATAAAGGCATACTGTTTCAAACATAACTGCTGATTATGGGCACCTTCAGTTTTTGGTACCTGCTCCTGAGATACCCCAGAGTAAACCTGATGTTCAGAAAGGACTGAGTACCCTGCCTTTAGGGAAAAAAAAATCAGACTCTTGAGGGATGAAACTTTCCACCATCATTCCTTTCTCATTATGTTCATGCCATGGAATACACAACCCCCCATGATTCTAACCTTTTCTGAGAATTAAGTGAGTAACTTTTGAGGGTATATATCACCATTCTGTGATTAAAGAAGCTGCTGCTGTGATTACTGTGTATGTCATAAAGCCTTTTTTTTTTTTTTTAATACTACTGAGTGATTAATTTGCAGCTAAAGAAACTGCATTAAGTAACTATATTTCTACTGGACTTGAGTGTCTTACTGGGAGCTCAACTGGAAAAGCATTTTTCTGAATACAGCTTGCTTTTTTATCATATGAATGTAACCATAGAGTTTACTAGGAATAAAACATAATAGAAATAGTATACAATTATTTGATTAGAAGACTTTTGTAACAGACCTATGCATTTACTAAATGAATTTCTAAAAGTGAAAGTTTTAAATTGTATTACTATTTATATAAAGTAAAAAAGATATATCTGTAAATTTGCTCTTCTCACTATTTTGTGGAAGTATTTAGAATGTAAGTGATCATCATTTCTGAGAAGAAAATTTAAAAGCCATTTTGTTAATAATTATGAGAACTGTGAAAATACAAAGCAATACCATGTAGGTTTTGTAATCAATAAATTCAGTAAATAAATAATAATAATATAAGAATTGGCTTTTAAAAATAAATTGCTAATAATAAGTCAACATTAAGTATTTACTTGGGAAAGAATCACCTAAGATGCTTTAGGACTATCTTATTAGAATGGTTTCTAACTAATCCTGTGGGCCAGAGCCTGCAGATTTGCACCACAGAGGAGGTACTAGTATTGACATTTATGGCTTTGGATATTTACTTTGTTGCTTGATATAGTATAAAATTAAAAAATTCATTCTTTGCTTTAGAGAGTGGGAGACGGTCAAATATGTCATGTGAGCTTTGCTGCTGAGCCCCCGGGGGCTGCTGCCACAGTGCCAGCCCAGGCTGAGCCAGGCAGGTTCTGTTCCTGCAGGGGAGGGAGGGCACAACCCAGAACCGGCGGTTCCGGGACCCTGCCAGCTGCCTTCTCCTTGCCAGGCGCTTTGGGAAGGCAGGTGACTCTGCAGAAAGACTCTTTTACATGAGTAGAAAGAACCCTTCTCAAGATCACAAACAAGCAGAATGTAGAAAACAAGAGACAGTAGAAAACACCCCCTTTATCACAACCACACACTCATGTTTGTTTAGTTTGGCTTGGATTCATTGTCTCTCCTGATGCTATATTACTGTCTGGCTTTCATTTACATGTTTTATACCAAAGTTTTAATGTCAAGCCTTCAAATTTTGTAAAAAAAAAAAAAAAAAGGAAAAAAAGAAAAGTAACCACAGAAAACAAACAAGAAGATGGCATCATTTCTTCTGCAGACTGGGGGGGTAGGGTTCACATAGTATTCAGCAGCTGATTCTTGGGTCTTACAAGGACGCTGAATATTCTTTTAAATGTTAGTATTAAATGAAATATTTTACTATTGCATATTCTGCTGTAGAACGGGAAAAATATTTCAGCAGATGCAATGTTGGGCTGATCTGGTTCTTCCACAAATGGACTGTCAGAGAAGTGATTGTGAAGAAGAAAGTGACTGGCTTTGAGTAATGTAGTATGTCTCCCTTTTGCCCAGTTGCTCAGCCTGGACAGCTGTGTCTTTGCGGACAAAGTGCCTTATTGGCTGTTACTTTGCCTGACTTACATTTGGAAATTTATTCATACTGTGTAGACCACAAAACAGAAAATGCTAGATAGGAAAACCAACACTCTTTATTTCAAATTAGCTGATAGAAAATTAATTGTAAGAAGGATGTCAGATGTGTTTGGACTGCATGATGCAATTTCCCTGTTGCTGTTGTCAGATCATGAAAGTTGACGGTGCGGTCTGGGAGAAAACACAATAATTGTGGTGTTGCAAATAATCAAGTAAAAACAATGCAAGACTGTTCCATTTTTTTATAGTAGATTTTTAAAATAGCTTTAATTTCTGACAGAATGGACTTCTGAGTAGGGCCTATCCTGCTTTTGGTTACAATGGTCGTGTGCGTTGTACTTGTGTAAATGTGGGGAAAACTGGGCTCTTGCTACTTAAACCAGAAGGAATAAAGCTAACATATATATTACTGTAATACATCTATTTGTTTATACACAAAAAAATCATTTTCCATTTCAAGACTGATAATTTCCTATTATGGAAGTGTTTTATAAATTGTTCCAAATTTTTAAACTTTTGATACGGGCAATGAATTTTGAGGTGATATGTAATTTGTACTGCACTGTAAACAATTAGAAAGGTAACTGTTTCTTCATGTTCAAGTAATACTAGTGCTACTAATACTAAAATTGTCTGTTACTCTATGCTACAATATGTTCACATGTATGTGTTGCAAATAATTAGTAAACCATAAAAATGGCTCTTTGAGGTTTAAGAAATAAAGGGAGATTATTGTTCCATTAATGTGATTCTTGCCAAAACCAAATTAACATGAGCACGATGGTTCGAGCTCTAAACCCTGTTGCTTCTGCTATGCAGAAATAGATAGGTATTGTTTAAATATCTTTGCTAACAAAAATGCTTAATTTTGTTGTTACTTGACCGTTTTCCAGTTCTTGGGGATTGTTCTAATAAAGATTTCGATATAAACCGGAGTGCGTCTGCAGCGCGCCGGGCGGGCCGCGGGGCTGTGCGGGGCTGTGCGGGGCGGGGCGCGGAACGGGGCGCGGGGCCGAGGCTGCCGCGGGGGAGCTGCAGGATGGAGGGCAATTTTGGGATTTGTTTCAAAAGGATCGAGGAGTGTCTGTTACATTTTTGAAATTTAAATTTAAATTCTTTGAACCATGTAATAATAAACCATGGGGTTTTTTTCATCTGAACCTGAATTGAGATCTTATACAAGACAATGTGTATTTTAAATTGGCCAAAATGATATCATGGAACTCAGTAAAAATCTGTTCTGGAGTTTACGAGACTCACTAAAAGTCACATTTTTCTTCTGCTTTTGTGTGAGGTCAAGAAAACCCTTATTGCATGCTGTGAGTTGGCAGAGCATCACAGGCAGAGCTGATGCAGGTGCTGAACACAGCTGAGCTGTGGCAGGCGAGTCCCTGTCTGACCAGTGGCCCATCATGTTTTTCTGGCAGACAGAGAGAAAAAAACCCAATAAACCCTGTGCAAAAGCTTTTCAGAGATGGGGATGGATTTCAGCAGAGGTAGAACAGAAGCAATTATTTGGAGTTGGGACAAAGGGAAAATTTGAACTTGAGCTTAAGGTATGCCTTGTAAGTCATACCATATGTGGGGAGCCTTGTCTGAAGTTGCTTCTGGCGTTTGGCAATCACTGCAATGAAACCTTGAGACAAAGTTTTTGAATAAGCAAAGCAAGCTGGAAGTATGGCTGTGTGTTTGGGATTCAGTGACTGAACAGCAAATAAGGTGCACACACAGAAGCTTTAAATTCATAGTTGCAGCATATATAATTTAAGGGGAAATGAGTACGTGTGAGGCTTATACCATAGGATACTATTTCTTAGGGTTAAATGCTGTCAATGGGGAAGCTGGTGGGTTTGTACTGTGCAGTCAGTCACTGTACTGTCCTTGGTCAGTGGCTGTGAGCAGCAGGACTTGTTCAGCCCAGCGCTGTCGCGAGGGGTGGCTGGCAGCTGCTGCGAAAGGAAAGTTGTGACAAAGTGAAGAATGGCTCAGCTTGGAAGGTTTACGTGTGGACCATTTCAGTCCAAACTAAACATTGAAAGGTAAACTGCAAAAACAATCTTCAGAGGGATACTGTTGTTCCCTTAATGCAGGTTAGGAGCTTGGCTGACTGAGGCCATGCTACGTGGGAAGAGGTACAAGCCTAGTACACGACAGTTGATTGGAAGAGATGAAAGACACTGCTGTTCTGCAGTAAATATTCATGGAAGCAGATTTACTTTTGTTTCTTTTTGTTCTTGGTTTGTTGTTTTGTTTTTTTTTTTTAACATTCGGTCAGATGCAAATTTGGCAAACAAAACCTGAATGCTTTTTGTCCTGTAAAGCATCGCTGCAAAAACTCAGTTCTGACTACAGCAGAAAGCAACAAGAACAGTAAAACACTGTGTTTGTTAAAGTATATTGAGTTAAACTGATCATGTATAGCCCTGCAGGATCTAATGTAGTGTATCCAAACTCTGGAAGGAACATTTGTAATATAAAAGTTATTGTAAGGTGATTTTGGAGCATAGAGGACCTTTGCTATGTGTCTTATATGTACATCATTATTTTAATTAAAATCTGGATTTTTTTTTTTTAAACTACATTGGTGTCTCCTGTTAACACACGGTCTGTTGGAACTGACTGCAGCTATTATTTGCATTGTCCCTCAGAAAATGTCAGGCTTAAGGACAAAATTGCTTTCTTGCCTTCTCTTAAATGTGTTTTCAGACTGATGTGTTTTTTATCTCACATGGTTTTCTTGCCATTCATTACATTTCAATCTAATATTGGCTGCATGCCGTAGAAACTTTAATTCTCATTCAGATGAATTCAAAGCCTACAGGGAGGGGTTTTTTTCATGTACCAGCATTCTGATCTCCAGTCTTTTCCAGGGATCCTGCTCTTGTATGGGTTGTTCTTTTTGGTTAGCCAAGGGGTCTCTCATGGTTTGCAAGCCTCCCCTGCAGCCCTGGGCTATGAACCAGTGATCCATGTCAGCACTTGCTGGGATGCAGCCAGGCTACTCATCTTCAGCCGATAGGCTTATTTTGGGAAGTATCTCTGTTGTGCACACCTTGCTCAGGGAGGTGCCCTCACTGGCACCAGTGTTGGCTGCACAGGGAGAGGGGAGGAGAGGCCCCTCAGTCTGCACTGGCACTGAGTTGTCGTGCTGCAATTATTCTGGGCCAGAGCAGCAGAGCAGCAGTGGTGATGTGGTCAGACTGACATTTCTGCTGAAGAAGGAAATGATAACGCAATCAAACAAACCCTGGTCATAAATACAGGATGAAAATGTTTCTGCTTTTGTCTCAGCTACTGGCTGATGAGTACCACCTGTACACATCTTCACAGTTTGACTTTGCAGATGAGTGTTGCTTTTAGTGCATTTTCTGCAAAGAACTGACATGCTGTTTTGCAAAGCCACACGTACTGATGGCTTGGAGAAGGAAAGGAAGGGATTGTTTTATACAGAGCTTCACAATGTACTTTCTGGTTGCCATCACTTTCAACACATCTGATCAACTCAGTTTCCTGTCTTGAATTGACTTTTATTTCATTAGGTCCCAGATTCTCATTTCTGTTGTTTTGACTGGGCTTTGCAGGCAATGTGCTTTAATTTTGAAGTCTGGAAGAGCCTTTGTTTGGAAAAGAACCAGGAGAAAGATCCATGCTTATTTTGCTCCAAATGATAATAACAAAAGGGTTTTGTAGTTTGTTTTTATTTTACCTTTCTTTTTTTTTTTTTTTTTTTTTTTTTTGTTTAGTTTATGGAGTTCCAATTTCTTACACAAATACTGAGTACTGGAACAGTGTCATCATTTGGTATCTTTCAGCTCACAAGTGAGTTGTTTTGTGAGAACACTGACAATAGGCCAAAACAGTTTAACAAATCATAGTATAATACCCACCTATAGTGGTCTGGAGCTTAAAAAACTTTTTAAACTCTTTGTGAGCTTAATATTAGGGGCCCTCATGCAGCAGTGGTAACTCTTTCTGAACTGATGTCATGAAAAGGAACCTGCAGTGGCATGTTTGAACATACCTGGGGACTGTGTCTGAGCATCCCAGCCCACCACCCAGAGACTTATACAAATTCCTGCTGAGACACCGGAGATCAAAAGTCCCTGTTGAAAGGTAACATTTCTATGGATTTTACTAAGCATAACGTAGATACACACTCTTTTTTTCTTAGAATAGTATTTTGCTAAATGCCTGTATCCATATTCTAGGAATGCCAGTATTTCTGCTGATTATTTCTGAAAATTGTAAAAAAGGTGGCTTCTAGTGATTCCTGTATTCACCATATTACAGTTTGCATCCTATTTAAATTATATTTTTATGATTAACTTTCTTGGATGACCTGCTAACTTACATTAAACAAAAATAAAATGCTTCCTTGTCTGATTTTTTTTAATGGAGTAGCTATCTTGCAAATCCAAAGGCTTAATTTTAAAATAGGAAAATGTGTAACTTTTTTATCTACTAGTGTACTGTTACTTTTTCTAAGTTTCCCATATTTTGGTAATAGTTTGGTTTTAGGAGGCTTGGGCCAGAAGACATCTTTCTTCCATGAGACCAACTTGGGAAATAATATTGGTGCAATTTGTGATGGCAGCTGTTATATCATTCTCATATTGGGGGGGGGGGGGGGACACTTTTACCAATTGCGGTTTT
>JAWWEE010000004.1:145665-173167 GCA_035221455.1 Xenops minutus
CCCCCCACACCAAACCAAAAACACCCCCCCCAACAAACCAAAAAAACAACCCAACAAACCAAAAAACCTACCAAACCAAAAAAAAACAAACAAAAACCAAACCAACCCCCCCTCCAAGAAATAAAACAAACCCAAAGCCAAAATACAAGCCTTTACTATGCTTAACTGACATTTTCCAGAAATTAAAGAAATGGATTCTGCTTGGAGTAGGTGCTCTGTAAGACTAAAAGAATTGTAGGAGAAAATTCACTGCAAAGTGATTCAAATATGCTCAGGAAAGAAAAAGCCTACAGCAGCAGACCACAGCATCAGCAAGGAGCGAGCCATGATGCACCTCCCTGAATTTGTCAATAACTATCTGCATCTTGTATTATACAGAGCAACTTGCCCTGCTCTTCATGTCCATGGGGGGTGCAGGAACTGGGAAGCACTTTGTGCTTTCTTCGCCTGTAACCAACCCAAGGAACAGAAGGGCTCCACCTTGGCTGACCTGCCCTTTGCAATGATTTGTTTACACTCGTCTTTTTACAGAAAATTTAAGTTAATACTTGTCATTAGGATACAAATTACACTTTTTTGAGGAAGTAGGTGTCCTGAAGACTTTAAGAGGCTTTAAGGGTTTGCCCTCTTTATGGAAGTGAGGTTTCACAGATTTCTGCAGGGTGTCTAGCAATTTCAAAAGCATTAATTTTGCATTTTTTGATTTTTGACCCTGAAAATTTTCCCTGGGCTCATCATTGAAGATTCAGACTACTGCTCTCCACATTCAGGAACTATTTACTTTTCTGCTGTTTCATAGAAGCACAGAATGGGTTGGGTTGGGAGGGACCCATCCAGTTCCACCCCCTGCCATGGGCAGGAATGTCTTCCATGAGACTGGGTTGCTCTGAGCCCTGTCCAACGTGCCCTTGAATACTTCCAGGGCTGGGGCAGCCACAGCTTCTCTGGGCAGCCTATGCCAGGGCCTCACCACCCTCACAGGGAAGGCTTTCTTCCCAATAGCCCACCTAACCTGCTCTCTAGCAGTTTGAACCCATTCCCCCTTCTCCTGCCACTCCATGGCCTTGTCCAAAGTGATTCTTCAGCTCTCTTGGAGCCCCTTTAGATAGCTGAATGTGCTATAGAACAAAACCATCAAAACAGATGGACATCCTTTTGTACAAGTACTTTGTGAGGTGTGTGTAACTACATGCTGCCACTCCGACAGTCACTTAACCTACAACGCTTCCCTTATTATAAGTAAACTCTTATACCAGCCTGAAAGATAGGCACAAAGGTGCAACGAGCAGATAAAAGTGTCATTAAGTAACAAGAAAGCCTAGGATCTCAAACAACTGCTGAAGTATGTTACAATCTACCTAAAGGACAGCAGCTAGGTAGGAGGCCTGAATACAGTTCCTGCCCCTGTGGCTTAGCCTACCTCCCTTTCAGCTACTGCCAGAAAAGGAAGTTCCCTTTTGCAGGTGTTCAGGCTCAACGTCCAGAGCTTTTGTCCTGTGCATCCATTGGATTATTACTAAAATGCTTATTTTATGTTACCACCACCTTTTTCTCCAGCCACTACTAAAATAGAAAACCAAGCTTTGAACAGCCCCATGCCCTGTTATGTAGCACTTCTTTAACACCCCATGTGTTTTTACACCTCAAACTTAGTTTTTCTCAACTGTTTTCATCACAAAAAAAAAAAAAAAAAAAAAAAAAAAAAAAGAGGAGGAGACGCCAACAAAACAGGATTCATGCTGTGACCAGAAATTCAGAGGACTGTTACAAACTGAAAGCCGGGATGCGTAGCTAGGGTTAGGTAGAAAGCTGCAACTTCCCTCTCACTGAAGGCTGAAATCCCTAAATCTGGTCTCATCATCACCCCTTTCATGAGAAACTGGCCCTAGTTCTGGTGTTTTTCCCTAGAAAGCTAATTAAGTGAAATGGTGATCCAGAGGGCAAAATAATTCCTATTAAGATAATCCAGAGCTAACACTTGACAAGGCAGCAACAAGATAAGAAGCCTTGAAAGCAGAGCAGATGTAGTCATTACAACAAAATGCCAACTTCCATCCAATTAATGTTTTGAAGTCACATACAGTACCATCTTTTGTACAACTTTTCACATTACATAATTCTGAAAATATTTTGTCTTTATTATGTTTAGTGATGTAAATTTCTAATTAAATAGATTTCATGGAGCAATCTAAATAGAACAACCTTTTTGTTTCCACTCTGCAGAATTACTGTCTGCCCTCAGGGAAATAAAAAGCTTGAAGAGTACTATTTCATATAAAACTGCTGAAGCTAACAAACAATTCCAGAAACATGCTGTGTCTTGATAGTTTATGAAATAGTTCAAAGCATGCAATCTTTTCCTTTCTTCCCTTATGCATCCAACTTCCTATTGGTTCAGCACCCACGTCCTGCATAAATTTGAGCTACACAACTTTTTAGCACTGCCTCTACCTGGAGCTGATCTGCTGTGAAGCTGGTCCGAGCTCTTTTTGCTGGTTTTGGATGATTAACATCTTGTTCTGTTAGTAATGCTCCTTCCACACTAATCCCATTACCTGAAACATTAAAAAGAAAACACTGCCTGTTAAACATTCACAGTGATGTTATTCATAAGTCAGACTGTTCTTCAACAATAACCAACAGCTGATTTTCAGCCTTAAAAATCCACATTCTACTCAACGTTAAATTGATCTGGCACCATTACATATTATACTCCAAATGACTCCCTTGCAAGTGAAGGAAGAAATAAATCTAGCATATTTTATCAACGAAATATACTGTTGCTTTCTTTTCCTTAGGATAGATAACAAGTTAAACAAACTCAAAAAAGTTAAAACACGAAATAATTTGCACATTGTTTAAATTCAAGAACCTGTGCTTCCAGTCTTACTAAAGCCAGGCAATTACTCTTAATAAGGAAGACGAAGTAAAAGCAAACAATTTAATTAAAACTGAACCGCATAGTTCTTAACAAAAACAGTACGCTACCGTTTTCCACTTCTCTTTTCAGATTGTCCAACATGCAGTCATAATGCACTCTACAAAGAACTTTCTCTTCAACCAAAGCAAACTCCTCTCCCGTTGAAAGCTGCCTTTTGCAGGAGAAGCACGCAAAGCACGCCAGGTGGTACACGTTTCCTTTGGCCCGGCGGACCCAGTCGGTGGAGTGGATGTGCCTCCCGCAGCGGGAGCAGCGGGTGCCGTAGCGCCTGCAACGAGAAGGGCGGCCGGGGCTGAAGTCAGACCCGACCGCACCGAGCACAGCGCGGCTGCGGCAGGGCTACAGGTGACCGGGGTGTGGCAGTGCAGCCGAGACCCCCGGCTGAGCACAGGGGATGAGAGAACTGTGTTTCCACTGGAAAAAAAAAATAAAATGTATATATTTTTATATATATCAGCGAGTTTGTATCTCATAGCTTAAGGCAAGATCACTAGTGAAATACAGAAGTTAGTGTTTTCATAAGGCAAACAGCTAAACTGAAGCACTTTAACTGCTACATGAAGTCACAACTCTTCATCTTTCCTTTTACCAAGATAATTACTCTTAAAAAGAGCTGAGAGATGGAAACAGCTAGCTGTGCTCAAAATTCTCCCAATTATTCAAATCTATTTACACTACTCTAGGGGTAGCCTGAATTATTTTATTTAGCTACATCATCTTTCACTAATAATCCAGCACCTTCAGCAGAAGGGGAAAACCTGTATCTTCATAGCTATTTCCTCAATTAGCATCACAGTATGTTTTTTGAATAAACTCAAATACCTGCAAGTACTTACATTATCAGAGTAGAATATTTCTCTTTGAAGAGGAAACTAGCCACCAAGATATGTTGATTATTAAGAATTTGTCCTGGAAATTTTTGCAGACTAAAGTTGTTTGGTTTTTTTTGTTTGTTTGGTTGGTTTTTTTCAAATCCCACAGAACTTAGTTTTTCCAGAAGTTCACAGCATTCAGCCTGTCCCCTCCCTCTCTTTCAGTGTCAGATCTGACTAGCTGAATGTAATCTATTCACTGCACAGGTGAGAATCCCATAAATAGTTTGGTCTAGCAATCAAACTAGGGACATACTAGCAATGACATCAAAATTAACAGCAACAGTTATTGCTACTTTCTGTACTAAAGACTTTGCATCCTGAGTACTTTCATCATCAACCCAAATAAATAACATTCTGCCTTACAAGATTAGCTCTTAATCTTGAAAAGTGCTTCACATTCTAAATCAAATTGATCACAGAAAGGTATAACTGCTGAAAGCTTCTTTTAAACGTCACAGGATTTATCTGGGTTGATTTTACAGCTCCATGTGTTGTCCTAAGTCCCACACCAGAGAAGCACTACTCCAAACAGATCATCTCTAGTCTACCTTGCATTCTCAGCCAGTATTACACAAGGATGATTCTTTGCATATATAATACCTTCACATCTGTTCTGTGCCAGGGACTCTCTCTTTTTTTCTCCCTTGTGCCTAGAGATGCAATGATATAAATGCAGCAGCTGTGCACAGCAGAGGGGAGACTTAGCAGGCAGTTACGTTAGACAGGCTTGAGGGTCCCCAAGTCCTTCCACAAGAAATGTCAGAGTTAAACCACTGAAGATAAATGTAGCAAATAAAAAGGAAAGAGCCTCAAGGGCATTTCAGTTGTGGCTTAAGTGAAGAGTCACAAGCAAGTGTAACAAGTTATCTGATAAATTATGTTCCTAGACGATATACCTGAAATAATCAAGTTTGCAGAAGATATCTTTATCTTTGATGTAGCAACTGGTATGCCTTCCCAGGGACGTTCTGCAAACACTGCATGAGAGGCAGCGTACATGCCAGCAGAGGTCATTTACCTGCAAAAACCCAACATAAAAATACCCCTCAGTGCTTGTGCTACCAATATTGCATTTTATATTTACAAACCCTCCTTTTTTTCTTTTCCAGACAAGGTCAAAAGTTATAAGTACTATAATTCACAGAAAAATTATCTTGAATGCAAAACATTTTTCCTATAAAACTGCATGCATATTAAGGGTTAACTAATTTGATGCAGATCTTCAGAATAAGCTTTCATGGTTTTGTAATTAAAAGCATCAGAAGAGGAAGCAAGAGATTCAAGTTCCATGTAGATATTTTGTGCCCATTTCTGTTCTTGTAGCACTAGAGTAACAGAGCAAGTTTTGGCCTCACATGAACTTGCAAAGGCAGCTAACTTACATAATTTTATATCCCAGTCAATAAAAAGTCCTGCCTAACAAAACAAAACAAACAAAAAACCCCCAAAACAAAAAAAAACCCCAAACTTTGCAAAGTGATTTGAAATTTTAAAATGTGATTATTGAAAGGGGGAGAAAAAAGTCCATAAAATAGAAACACACCATAAACCACATCTTCAATTCATGGAATGCAGCAGAAATCAGCATTTGTGAAAACTGACATATAATTTTGGGGCAAATAAATTGAGAGCAATTATTTTAATTTCCACTTTCTTATAAAGGGAACTCTCTGTTGCACAGAGATTGCACATCACCTAAGTAAATAATTTGACAAATTAGGGCTCTCACTGACCATACAAATTAAGTAATAACTGTCTGGATAATGCTATGTTGCATAGGAGGAATTCTGTAAACCAAAAAATGATTAAGTTTTGATTTTTTTTTTTTTGTCTTGAGCAGATTTCTCATGTCAAACCAAACAGCCCATATTTTACCTATGGCAAAGTAGATTTTAAATAGTACAGGATACGCCTTTTATCAGAGCATTGCCAATAAACAGGGGAAGTGAAGCATCAAGTCCAACACGCATATTGGAATCACACATTTCAGTCATTCTTCAGGCTGTAACATTGCAGTTTGCAGTTGCCCAATGCTTTCCCAACTGTTATCCTTGTTGGCAGCCACCTTCCCATAAGCCGACAAATTTACGCCACAACATAATATGAAAGTGTTGATAGTAGCTGTCACCAAACCCACCCTCTCAACTACCTCTTAGAAGGGCCATAGAGCAGGGGGGAAGCGATGAGCCAGACTGAGCCTGCCCCACAGCCAGTCTTGCCATGCCAGGGCTCCTAGGCTGCCCCGGCCTGCACTAAGCCCCGGCACAGGCAAGAGGAGCCCTTACAGCTCTGCATAACCTGAGCTGACGACCCAGCCTCACAGAGCCCATCTCCCTGCCTCTTCTTTGGAGGCCAACGCTATTCTACAGAGCAGGACACCAACAGCTTCCACAGTTGTCTCTTTGATGTCACTTGTCCACGTTCCTAATTGTTAATTGACAGCTGAAGTTAGAAGCCGTGCTGCTGGACAGTACACAGCAGCATACCAGCACGGATTCCTCTCTGCCTACATAGGCAGCAGTAACAGCTAATTTAAACTCAAGGCTAATTCATTTAGAGGTTTTTGCTCAGAGTCCCGTTATCTCGGTTTTTCAGACCGTAGACAAAGGTGATCAGTAAATGATAAATGAGCTGCCAAAATACCACAGGAGTTGACGGGACCAGAACAGAGTTCAAGTCAGCTCCACTACTCGTCCAACCGTCCATTCTGTGCCACGGAGGACCAGGTCACCCAGACCGTGAGTGCCTGGCAACTACAGCACTGACCCAGTTTTAAATGAACACCAACCCAACACTCATTTTTATCGGACCTCGCCACCCCAACTAAGACCTAAATGAATGCTCTAATAACGTCACCGAGGTGCTTCCAGCGGTGTCACTGACTGTCACTTTGCAAATATACAATGACTTTGGTTAAGGCTGATGGAATCAAGTGACTCTGCTACGATCATGTAATCTCACTTTTGAAAGGAAAGAGGGAAAAAGTCTGATCCAGAATAACTTTAACAGCTCGAATACAGACGGCAAAAAGCACAGACACACACGCACCTTAACGTATAACAACCCCCACCACCGCCCGACTCCGGAATACTTTATGTTCCAACTCACTTGGTTTTGCTTGGCTTTAAATGACCTTACTCAGTCCTGAGGGCTAGGGAAACAGAGCTGCTTGGCACGTACACAATTCGTTTCGTTCACAGATGTCACACTTGACCACCTTTTACAAGAATAACTCACAAGTTTCTCAAGAGGCACTTTTGACTTTTTGATTCACGACGTCGCCCAGACTTGCTTTGGCCATTAAGGCGCAGATCGCGCCGCCGCCGTCTGACCGAGAGCGCACGGGAGTCCCCGCGGTCGGGACCGATCGTTCCCATCCCCGCTCCTCCCAGCGCGCCAGGAAAGCGCACCTCAGCACCGGGAGCGTCACCTGAGACACCGCCGCAGCAGCTCGGGTTCCCTCTCGAGCCCGAACCCCGCAAACAAGCGCGCTGCGGCCCCGCAGTGTCGCGCACTCCCGTGTCCCGGGAGGGGAGGGCTGAGCCGCAGCGATGGCTCGGCTTTGCCACGGCAACGCGGGGAGGCGGCCCAGGGGGCTCTACCCTCGGAGCCCGCCAGGTCCGGTTCCCCGAGGCTCCGGGGCACCGCCGGCGGTCCCAGCAGCCTCCCCGGGCAGCCCGGGCGCCGTGAGAGCGGGCCGGGCCCCGGGCCCGGGGAGGGAAGAGGCGCCGACCGAGGCGGGCTCCGGCCCGGGCGTTCTTACCTTGAGCAGGTACTTGTCCACGATCTCCAGGCCGCAGCTGGTACACACACACTTGCCAGGAGCGCAGCCCGAGCCTGAGGCCATGGACCGCGGCGAGGAGGAGGGCGACAAGGCGGCAGAAGAAGAGCAGGAGTCCTCGTCAGCCGCTGCGGGACTGGCCTGCGGGAGCGCGCGGAGACCGCGGTCAGCGCACGGCCCCGCCCGGGAGCCCCTCACCGCCCGGCCCGGGCCACCGGCACTTGTGGGTCCCCCCGGGACAAAGGCGGTGCCTGAGGGGCCCGGCGGGAGCGCCGCGTCCGGGGCCGCCAGACCCGCCGACCCGCACCCCCAACCCGCGCACCTTCTCCGCGGGGCCGCCGAGCGCGGGCAGGTCCTTGTCCTCCAGCCTGCAGACGAACATCGAGTCACTCTTCCAATACATGGCCCTGCCCTACCGCATACCAGCCCCCGGTGGACGGCGAGCCGGCTCCGGGGACCCCGTGCCGGTCTCTGCTCTCAGCGCCTGCAGGAAAAAAGTTTTGTTTTCAAGTGGGTGGACCTGCCCCGCTGGCCTCACCTCCTGCGCAGAACCCGCCTTCCAGCGCGGCGGGGCCGCTATCTCCACGAGTGAACCCGCGCGGGTTTAGTGAGGGGGGGAGCCCCCCTCAACATCATCAACAACAACAAAAAACAGCAATAAAAACCGCCCAGAGAATCCCCCCGTTTGTCTTCATCTTTTGCCACAGCTCCCACCTGCCACCTCAGTCTAAACACAGGTTCCAGTTACATTTCCCTATGAGCGAAGAAGATAAATACGACGGAAAGCTAGAGTCCATATGACAGAAACGATTTTTCCGCACTCCTGAATCGTAAAGCCCAGGCGAACTCCCATAGCTCAGACTACCAGCTCCTACACCCACCTCCCTCCTCCTGCTCTTGCCTCCGCGTTCCCGTGATAAAACCTTTCTCGTTAAGCTAACAGAGAAGCACCTGAGCTGCCAAAGCGTTCCTCCGGCTCTGAGCTCCCACAGGTGCTGCTGCTAACACCAGTGTCCCGGTGGCACCGCGAACAGAGGGTACGGAGGCTGGTCGCCCCCACTACCCGCAGAACCAGCCCGCGTCTCTCCGTGATCGGCCGTGGGTTATGGCACCCTCTCTCCACGATCACAAACGTTGTCCGCAGAATTCCCTCACACCTAACACTGATGCAGTTCTCGGGACGTTACAGGAGAATAAAGCAGCAGCTTGTCCATCACAGGTGAGGTAAATAACTGGGTGTCTGTTCCTCGGCACGTACTTAACCAGCCAGCTGCTTTTAATTAAATTTATCGATATGTTTCTACCTTTCCCCTTACCTCTTTGTTTCAGCCGCGCCTGACCATGGATGCAGGACGTGTTGTTGAGTCTCGGTAAACTGAACTGAGAAAATTGCTCGTAGATTTACAAACACGACGGGCTTGATAAGAGGAAATTGTGCTTTTGAGGAGCTTTGCGAAAGAAGCCCCCTATTTTTCTCCCTCTAAAAAAAATTATTGCTGTTTGAAATGCCTGAGCCCGATCCTGCAGTGAACGAGTGACTGCCGAGCCCCGGTAAAGCCGGGACGTCCCGTTAAGCACTTGTTTGTTCAGCGCTTTTAACCGATCGAACCCCGACCAGAATCTCACTGACATCCAGTCCCGGTGTCCCTCACACCGCTGCCTCAGAGAGGCAAGCAGGTCTTTGGAGTTCGTTCTGGCCGCGACGTGGCTCAGTGCAGCTCGGCCCGGCGGCCGGAGTCCCGAGCGGCGGCGGGGAACACGGACACCGCCTGCCGCTGGGAACACCGGCCCGCCCCGACGCTGGCCCGGAGCCGATTTTCGGGCGTCTCCATGGAGGGCCCAGGCTGCTCACGCAACCCTCGGCTCTGACCCGGTCTCTCGACGACCCGCGCGTTCGAGCGGACTCGCGGGGTCAGGTCCGGCGGCCTCCCGGGCCTCCCCGACCACCCGCCCCGGCGGCGGCGGCGGACTGCGGCCCCGCAGAACGCCCGGTACCCGCCCCTCGCGGTGTCCCCAAGCAGCAGGGGTCCCCCTCGGGCTCTGCTCCCCGTCCGCAGCGGGGCGGGTCGGGGCGCCACTGGCCGAGTGTTCGGGCGGCCCAGTGGGTCGCGGCGGGGCGGAGCGCTCGGCTCGGAGCCGCTCCAGCACGGATCCCGCCGGGCTCCCATCCTGCCCTCCGCGCGGAGCTCCCCGTCTGTGACTGAGAGGGGCACGGACAGCACCGCTATCGTCTGCCGCAGGCGGCACGACAGAAAATGAGCACCTGACGGGGCGCTCCGAGGGATGTGTCGTGGTGGAGCTGGGCTACCGTGATGAGAGCCCGTGGCGAGCCCAGGCGCGGCGGACCGGGCACGGCCGGGAGGAGAATCGAAGCAGTTCCTTGTCGGTCTTTTTCCGGCGTCGTCAACGAGTTAATTCATTAGGTTGGTGTGCGCTCCGCGGAGGGCTGAGGGTTAGATTTCTATGAAATAATTCCCTTCCTATGTGCCTCTTCTCTCTGGAAATACAGCAGTAGGAGCCAACAAAGTCAGTCTCCGCGTTGTTCCCCGTGGCGATCGTGAGATTACGAGCAGCTCATACTGCGGTGTTGGAAGAAAAGCAACGTGCGGGAGATCTCCGTGTTTCGTACTGTGTCCCGCGCCGACTCCGCCAGGAGACAAGCGGGTGCGGCTGCGCTGGCCGCCCCGGTCCTCCCGCCCGCCCCGAGGCTCCGGGGCAGCCCCGCACGGTGCGAGGGTCTCCGTGGAGGCGGGGCGGGAGATGTGCTGCGGGGCTGCGGTGCGGTGCTTGGCGGGGCTCACCCGGGACCTCCCGAGGGCTGCGCAGGCTGGGTCGGCGGCCCCGGGGCGAGGGAGATGAGGGGAGCCAGGCGAAAAACGCGTCCAGAGCACAGCCCGGCAGCAGAATTAATTTTGCCGAGCTAATTGGAGAGAGGCGTTATTTCCGAGAAGAGGTCAGAAACGCTATAACGTGTACACGGTGATCGTGGAAAGTGTATGGGCTTAGTTATTAAGGATCCACCCGTACTTCTCCCATGCACCTATACCACCCATCTCTCCGAAGTCCAGTCTAAATTTCTTCGCTTAAATTACACACCCTCGATATTTTTGAATACTCCCTGCATCGCTTTCTGAAGAGATGTAAACAGGCGGACACGCAGTCTTTAGGGAATTCCCGACTCCTGCGCGCCCTGCTCTCCCGCTGCCATCTCTATGCACGTCAGAGGGATGTGCCCCCTTTTGGGGAGCCGGGTAGGACCCCGCGGCGGGTCGTCGTGGTCTCCGCAGCGAGGGAAGGGGAACCTGCCGGAAGACGGGAAAGGTGGCCCCGGCCTCGACCTGCCGAGGCTGAGGACGGAGCGGGGAACTCCGGCGGTGACCTCCGACCGGGATTGGGACTGATTCCGATACCTCTCTCTCAAGAGTAAAGCCAGGATGTGCTGGGTGGTAGCGCCGATCACTCGCTTAAATGTTTGACGGTACATACAGCTCGAAGAAAATACTGAACACGGAGAATTAGGGCTGTTTTAACGAGGGGGTGTTGGCATATGGATTCCATCAGAGACTGCACCGTACTGCAAGTGCGTGTGGCTGAGTGCTTCTCTCTGGAGTCTGTTCTCCCGTTAAAACAAGTCCTGTGAGAAATTAACACCGCCACTGCGGTCAGGTTACGAAAAGCGGGCACCGGGATCAGGACCGCTGTGAGCCGGACGCCCACCCCCGGCCGGTCCCTCCGGGCAGGGCGCGGTCGGTGCCCAGGCGGCTCATCCCAGCGCCTGCCCGACAGGTCCCTCCGTGCTGACTGCGGGACGCGGCGGGTCGGGCGCGGTGCTGCGGGACGTCACAGGGCCGTAGAGACAGCGGGGACGCTCCATCCCCGCAGCAGAGCTGCCACAGGCCCGCTCCCCACCTCCCACCAGCTGCTGTCCGGAGAGAGCTCGGAGAGCGAAGCCCGACACTGTGCCGGGACAAGGTTCACTTCCCCGCAAGCCCTCCTGTCTTGTCTCAGCCACCTCCTTACACTAATTGCATGTTTGCACGCCTGCAAGTATCCAGTTTTCCGTCTGTAGATCGCCGTTGTCTTGGGCTGTGGAGGCTCTGTGGATTGTGAAAGAAGGAACCGAGCCAGTGCCCTCAGGCTTACTCTCTCTTGAGTTTGCATGCCCACTGGCTCCAGCCACTGGTGAAAGTTACAGGGTTTGGACTATTCCTGAATTTTTGGTTCTGAGGTGGTTTAAGAAAAGTAAAAGAACCCAGTCTCTTACCAATGACTTGTTTTCCAAATCAGTGCAATGCACTTTCCTTGGGCCAGGCTGTCTGTCTCGGCTTTGTGGGTGCAGAATCTGCCAGGGCTGCAGACACGCGGCTTTTGTTCACGGCTCTTCCAGTGTGAAGCTCCATGTTGCTTAATTGTGAGTGACCAGATCAGTCAAAGGGCAAAATTTCTATTTCCTAACTGCATTCTTGAGCCAGCGTTCCTCTGACAACACCCAGGACATGATGCAGTTTGATTTTTTTTGTGTATGTGTTTCTGTGGGGATTTTTTGTTCTTTTGATTGTTTTGAGGGGGTTTTTTTGGTGGTGGTTTGGTGTTTGGTTTTTTTTGTTTGTTTCTTTGTGTTTTTTTTGTTTGTTTGTTTTTTTTTCTGTTGGTTGTTGGTTTGGTTTTTTCGTTGTTTTTTTTTTTTTTTTTTTTTTTTTAAAAATGTTTTTCTTCCCTTCAGGAAGAAAACACAGGGGCTGGGGCAGGGAGGCAGAGGGCAGGAAGGGAGTCAGTGGGATACAGCCTTGCACCTTGCATCTTTTTACAGCATGGGCCCTTGCACTGCAGGAGGAAGCACAGGCAGTAATTTCGGCATCCCAGTGTGTAACTGCAATATTTTTTCTTCATTTATTCACATCTACTTATTTCATCTCTTGGTCGTTACACTCTGAATATATTATCTGGATAAAACCCATGTGTGTACAAATCAAGTGTTGCATCTCTGCATTCCTGAAACCGCGGTGAACACTTGATCTAGAAGTTGACTTTTTAGGCGTCTGTGCTAATTATGTCACGCTGTCACTCAGAGAAAGTGATAGAGACAGAGGAAATTAGAACAGCGATCAGATTATGTAAGAGAACATTTGCCTTAATGGAAGTCAAGCCAATCTGGAAACCAAGGAGGGTTGTTTATAAATACACAGGCACAACGTTATAAGGATGTCCTGGTTTCGGTAAGCACGGTAACTCCATGATGGAGGGCCCGAAGTATTCCCCCAAGCTATTGGACCTGCTCGCCTGATTCCTTTCGCTTCTGTTTATTCGATGAATAAACACGCTCTGGCAGGAGAGCCGGGGGGCCGCGGGGCCGCAGTAGGCTCGGGAGGTTTTCAACTCCTTCGGCCACCGACAATGCGGACCGGGATCCCACGGGCGGGTTGGGGGCACTGCAGGAACCCCTGCCCCGAACGGGCTTTGCGAAACACCCGAGAGGGTGCAGCAGCGGGAGGGCTTCCCCCGGAATGATCTCTGACCCCCACGGGCTGTCCAGCTTCTCCGATCTCTGCTCTGCTGGGGCCGACGGCCGGGCACACCGGCGGCTCTCGCAGCTCGCCCCGCAGGACGCAGCGCGGCCCGAGGTGGGGGGTGCTGCGCCGGGACCCGGGCAGGTATATTAGGGGAACCCTCCACCCTCCCGACTCCCCCGCGGAACCCGTTCCCGGTGGAGCCGGGGTCCCGCCCAGCGGCGGCGCGGTCACCGCGTTCACGGGGCGCGCTCGCCCTCCGCGGCGTGCGCTCCGCCCGGCACCGTGAGCAGCCCACGCCGCCGGCACCGTGAGCAGCCCTCACCGCCGGCACCGTGAGCAGCCCTCACCGCCGGCACCGTGAGCAGCCCACACCGCCGCCGCCCCGCGCCTCGTACATGCCCGCTCCGGCCCCGCGGGCGGGACGGGACGGGCCGGGTCGGGACCCGCCGCGGCCCCGGGAGGGGCTCGACGGGCGCCTGGGCTGGGCCGGGCCGAGGGGCGGGCGGGCGGGCAGCCGCCGGGGCCCGGAGGCAGAGCCGGAGCCGCAGCCTGTTCCTTGCCGCACTGGCGATTACCCCGGACAGGGCAAAGGCGAGTGGCAGCCGGGCAGCGCCGCCGTCTGCGGGTCCCCTCGGAGGAGGCTGCCTTGGGTTCCGCGGGACCCCCCCCGGTGTGAGCCTGGCTCCAAGGGCCGGGCACAGGCAGCCACCACTTGTGTGGAACTACAGCTCCCCTCCTCATAGAACAGCAAAGGATTTTCAGAGAAAAATCGTATTTTCTACCTCGGGATCAAATCCCGCCTCTTTCTCGTGTCCAGGGCCATGCTCCAGTAAGCCAGGTGCAGGATGCAGTCCTCCGTCTTCTCCCCTCACGCAGGCACCATGCACTGAGCGTATCATAGCCTTTGAAATGTGCTTTGCTTTTGCTTGGCGCTTATTCAGGGATTTCTAAATCGCTGGATTTGTTTTTCAGAGCCTAGCTGCAGATGAGTTCAGGGGACTTCTCAAATAGTGCTTGGCTTGGTAAAAATCAGGAATCAGGGTGGTCTGCTATCCCTGACACTTGAATACTGCTGTCTCCCTAAGCATGGGCCACTTTTAGAAATGTGGGCTGTTATGCAATGATATGAATGGCTTTGGTTACTTTACAGCAGTGACACTGCATGTTACAATGAGCACCTCACTGCACCCGTAGTCATGGGGCCTTCTTTTGGCATATCAGTATGACCGTTCTTTACAATGTGAGTTCAAAGGCAGATTCAACTTTCAAAGTCTTTCCCAGCTAATTGATGACTTTGCATGTTGATACAGTGTTCAGTGTGTGTGTTAAAATGAAAATGTCTGTTAAAAATCGAGTGCATTTGGGATTAACTAGCTAGAGATGTTTTGTTTAGTAAGTGGGCAAATTGGGAAGGGAGCTCTTGAAAAAAGGTGATTCATTCGTAACAGGTCTGAAAAACACAGTGAGCCTCCAGAAACAAGATCCCTGTTTGCTGCCCACAGGTTACAATTGCTGAAATGTGTGTATGTGTCTACAAGTAAATCAAGATTTACAGTTTCATGACTGGCGTGTGCAAAGTGCTACTGTAATGCTCTGAAATAAAATAAGTTTCTTTGGAAAGTGCAGAGGCTGCAGGTGTTTCGTGTAGTGTTTTAAGCAGAAATAAGAAATCTTACTCCTCTTGGTGTTTATAATTTTTACACTGATATGGCTACATTAACTCTTGACTGACACTCACAAAACTAACCGGGGAAATTTTACTCGGTGCCAGAGTGGTGTTACCCTGGTGGAGAATGAAGTACCTTAACAGCTTTTTTTTCTGCCCAGAAATTCCCCCCCCCCCTTTTTTTTTTTTTTTTTTTTTTTTTTAATTTAATGCTCAAAAGTACTCCAGTCTTGTTGCTTCTGGCTAGGCAACAAGATGGGAGAAATGTCGAATGTTGTGTTAAGTTTAACACAGCTCTGTTTTTAACCTGCTTGTTTTGAGCTGTTTGCTGAGTTTATCTAACCTGTATGCGCAGGAAAACACACTGATTAGGATTTAAAATACATCTTTGATCTGTGAGCACATGGTGGCTTTAGGAAAAATCATTTTTCTGTGGTACCTTGGCTATGATTGTTGGATATCTGGATCCAGTCCTAGTGTAGCTGCAGTCAGCAGCACCCCAGCTATCATGCCTTTGCATTTGAAGGACAAGGAAGGAAATATTTCATTGGACACATGTTAAAAAAAAACCCCAAACCCAAACCCAACAAACAAAACACACACACAAAAAAAAAAAAAAAAAAGGGGAAAAGTAACAGAGCAGAACATTAAATTTCCTGGTTGCACATACAGGAACAGTCTTGTTCACCTCACTTCTCTACAAAAATACTACTCTTTGTGGGGCCTGGGTGCCACCATACTCTCAGTATGAATTCTCCTAGTCTTTGAACTCCACAGCAGAAGTCTGACAGAAAATGAATTCTTTTACTGGTGATCTAAGATAATCTTCTGTTCATTGCTTCAAGTTAAGACTGCAGGAGAAGAGAGTGACAGAGGGAATCACTGGGGGTTTTAGAGGCAACTGTTTGTTTTAATATGTACAAATAAACATTCAAAGATGAGTCAGCTCTGGCTGATTACCTGGAAAATATTTTACATAAAGAAGCACTTCATCGTTTCATGTTTTGCTGTTCCTTGGGTCCATGGGAATGTCAGTGCTTGAGCGGAAGAATTATTTCTCTGACCCTCTACTAGAGAAGGTCTGAAGGATGAAAGAAAACTTACAATTCAGTGAAGCACTGACTTGCCATCAGGGTTATACAGACTATAATATTGGTGCTATTCTACTTCTCTGTTATAAATATGCAAATATTCATGTCCTCATCAATCAGCCCCTGATGGTTTTGAGAGGCAGATTTACAAAACAAAGTATGCAGTGGGCCCATGCTTGGCCTGCTGAGCCAGAACACTGCAAAACCACAGCCCTTGCACTGCCCTATCCTGACCACTGAAAGGCTCACAGTGTTTGGACCCCACTTGAGCTGAAGCCCAGGAGTTTGGCAAGCAGAAAGACAACTCTGTGAATGCCTGCCTGCCTTGTGCCTGCCACAGCAACAGCTGTGAGGTCATCAGAGTCTGCCCGGTTTTGCCTATGTGGTTCCAAGCAGAGTGGTAGACATGACCCCTCTCTGCCTTCTTTACTGGTTATACTCTTTGATTTTTTTATGTGTCCACTGTGTGAATCTGCACTTTCTTGTAAGACAAAATCATAGAGAGTTCAAAAATGGCAATTACATTTATCCTGTCTTCACTGCATTCTACTTGGTGTATCTGCAGTTCATACCATTGTTTTTGAGGATTTTTGTGCTGTTGGTTGATCACACCTCACGTTCCCGTGATGCTGCTTTATGTCTGAGTGTTGGTGTAAAATGGGATATGCCAACTCCCATAGCAAGTATCTCAGATAGCTAAATCTCTGCAGTGGGACAAGAGGAGAACATATGGATTCTATTCAGAGCTAGAAGCTTTGAATGTGCTATTCAGTTATCATATGTATGACTAGATGATATATATAAAAGAAGATTGGAGTCTGACCAGACAGCTATTCCATGTAAAGACCAAAGAGGTGTTGGTGTAATGAAGGACTCCTTCCTATATTGAATGAATAGTGAATGTAGGTTCAGAATGTTGACTGATGGAGCAGAGACGTGGAATTATCAAATGTACAGTGCCCATCTAGCCGCATAAGAGTCTTCTGGAGCAGTCAGAGGCACTAGCTAGGACTCATCCCTGCAGTAAGATGGTGACTGGTCTGCTCTATGATGACACTTTTTGAGGTGACACAGTTCACTGATATGCTTGCCAAACTGACAGACAAGGTACCTTCCTCACTGCTGCCCTAGGAATAAGTAAGAGCTCTCCCTGCAATATTTCATTTATAATGTTTGCCATCTGGAGAATCTGTGGTTAACATTGGTTGTACCTTTGGTGTATCCCAGAGGAGCAGCACTTTCCCTCTCATGCCCAGGCTGTCTGAAGATCAACAGCTATGTGGCAGATCCCCTTTTGTGGACTTCTCATTTGTGCTGCATGCAGCTGCAGGCTCTAGCTCTCATCAAGCTTCAGGAGCAGCCTGGTAGTGCAGGCTCACATTTGCCTTCTCAGGGGTAGAGGCTTGTCCACCCAGACAGGAGGAGAAATTTGGACACCAATTGGAGAAAAATGAGATGAGAGACCTGTGAACTGCATCAAGGTGGTGAGAGAGCATCTGGACCATCCAACAAATAATCTGCTTCCTGATATGTTTATTTTCTGCTTTGTGGCAGGGTTATGACTTCTAGGCCAGGACTTATGTAATGACTGTCAATGGGTATAGGTGGGACATGTACATCAGTGGGGAGGTAGTTACAGTGTCTGTGTGTGAATGTGGGCTAATTTGGAAGACCTAAAAAGGATTAATAACTCTTGGACCTCTAATTGTCACAGGCACGTGATATGATATGGGCAAAAATGTGCCAAAGCTCAGCCCTCCGGTGCTGTCACATTGTCGGCAGCTCAGTGTGCACACCCCTCCCATGTGTCCACTCACTCTGCAGTCCCAGCCCTCCCACACAGCCAGAACCCACGGGTGCTCAGCCAGAGCTGTGGATGCATAGCAAGAGCCCGTGGGTGCACGGCCAGAGCTGCCGGAGCGTGGCCAAAACCTGTGGCAGCCTGCAGGTGTGCAGGCAGAGTGTGTTGCTGCCACTGTGCTGGGCACCAGCTCTGGCCCTGCTGCACAGCCACTGCTCTGATCACAGCAGTGCTCATATCTGTCTTTGGCTGGTGTTTCCTGAGGGAGCGCTTTGACCCTCAAATGGGATTTGTGGGCCTGGTGTCTGATTGTTGCTTGGGCATGTGCAATGCCTTAGATAGAGACATAAGTCTGTGTTCCACATGGGTGCTCAAAAATGAACAAAGCGGAGACTGCCTGGGGGTGAGGTGCCTTGCAGGTGTGTCAGCACCAAACACAAGGGAGGTGTCAGTGAAGGTCAACAGAGCATTTCTGTCTGTCTCTTTTTAGCAAGTGTCAGACCTTCCCCATCCTTAGGCTAATGTGTTTCTCTTTATTGTAGGTTGTAGCTAAAGCTTCCTTGCACTAATTATTCCAAGTAGCAGATCTTGTGCAATCATCTTTGCAATCCTGAAATTGTGGAACAAGTTCCTAGCCTGAAATGCTAAGAAGCAGTGGAAGAATTTATCTTGAAATCAGTGTGGACTGTGCACCCTACACCTTTCTCAGCTCATACCAAATGAAAAACTTTGATTTGTCTTGGTTTTATCTAGACCTAGCCATTTACGATCAGGATTTAAAGAGAGGACTTAAAATAACTTAATTGTGTTTTGTGTACTTCTTATTTAATGCTGCAAACAAAATAGATTAGAACAGGATTAATTAATTTTAATTTGTTGTTGTTATTATATAATTAAGACCTCAAATAGAGTAGCACTCTTATTTGAGTAAAAAAATATGTTTTGAAATACGTATGTAAGAGAAATAGAATTTATTTTCAGGGTCAGCCTTAAGAAATCACATTACATATATTCCTAGATCCTGCTTTCTCTGCAGTTCATATCACTAAAGAAGTTCTGCTCAGTGCAGCAGGAGCATCCCTTCTTTCTAGCTCTGCCATCTTTTCTCAGGGTTTGTAGGGGGTCTAATTTTTAAATGAAAATTAATAATCAAGCATGTTTTCACCAGTTTGATTTGGTAAATGGACTTGGTTTTACCCACTATGTGTAAGCACCATTTTGATACTGGGAGTAGTTAACTCTGCTCTGCAAGTGCATCCTTGCAGTTTCATTGGTCACATCTCTCACTTCATTACAAGGCATGAGGGAATTGATTCTTTCTGTCTCACATTCGGAGACTTTCTGGCAACAGAAAGTTCATAATTTTGAAGGTCAGTCAAGATCTGCTCCTACAAAGCGCATTTATCAGGATTTGTGCCAGTCTTTGGCCAGGTGCACATTAAGGTGTGCCAGGAAGCTCTTTCCAGATTGGTCTAGCAGACAGAAGAGCTATCACCTTTTCCAGGGTCACCTGAACCATTGTACTCCTTTACTGAGAGACTGTGGGTCACAGTGGTGCAGGATTTGTCTGTTTATGACCCTTTTCCTGTTGTCTTAGATGTGAGGTAATATATGAGCAAAAACACAAGCTCTGGATCCAATGTAAAGGGCTTAAAAGTCCGTGATCAGGAATGAAAAAGGAAACAATTGGACCAACTCAGTGCACAGGAGTGATGGTTTAAATATGTTCCGGGCCATATACCTACGTTTCTTCCATTTAAGTTCCCAAATAAAACCAGCGTTGGAAGATTAATAGATGCAGTTAGGGGTGTAATATCTTCCTCTGCTAATGGGATGATGGAGGTAGGAGTCATTTTAAGGTTATAGGTGTGCAGTTTGCAATACTAATCAATGGTCATGGGGACAGATGATAAAAAGGCATGTGCATCAAAGAGCAGGTTTGACACTCCATTTCTCACTATCTGTCAGAGCTCTGCCCTGCAATCTGAAACCATGGGACCCAGCAATAGTGTCCATATGTCTTGTGCAAGAGCTCAACAACCTGTGATGTGCATCTAAAAAAAAAATAATCTAGCCCCTGCTGGCTTCACATGTGGCTTGTCTTGCTCAGGGTGAGGACAATGAGCCTATTGACTTTGACAGAGATGGGCTGGGCCTGCTGCCGTTGGCATAGGACATCATCTGTGCATGGGCAGCATATTCGTGGAGGTTTCTGTGGTGTCAGTCACTTTGTCAGTCACTTACTTTGTAGGCGGGTATTCGATAATTGGAGGTTTAGCACAATATCCTGTTCCAGAGTTCTGAATGGAAAATGTGCTCTAATACCCAGGGCATACGTTGCAGCTGAGGTGCTCCACACTGGCCTGACTAGGTGCCAGTGAGATGCACACCTGTGCCCATGGCAGGCTGGGACATGGTGGGCTGGGAGGGTCCTGGGGGTGTCTGGAGCTCAAGGTGCCAGCCCCTACGCGCTGCTTGTGTGCACAGAGGAAGTGTGGTGTGACATTGCAGCACAGGGCTGCACAGGGCTGCATAAATGCTGCCCTCAGTGTGTGCTAGTCCTATTCTGCAGAAAAGTCATGCCTGGTTTAGCTGGCTGGGCAGAACTCAGCCTCTGCGATACTTTGAGGCCTTTTTACTTTCTTTGCACACAGCAGACCAATTTTGAGTAAAATCCTCCCTCCCAGACTGGAGGCACAGTCATTCTCTATTGCATTTGCAGATAGATCAGGCTTCTCTTAATTTCATTTCTGAGAAAGACCTCTTAGACAATGGTTTAGTTCATATGTTGCAGTTTTGGATGCAAAAGCTACTTGTGTATTTAGTGATGACAAGTGTAGAAGTTCTCTGTTTAAAAATCAGATTCCATCCCTGTTCCTGTAACAATCCCATGAACCTTGCTCTGTCAAAGTGGCTGCTGCCTTTAGCCTGAGTAATGACCGCAGGATTGGGTTTCTCTCTGCAGATTTCAGGTTTCTCATGGAAATATGCATGTACTCAGATGAAATACATATGTTTGTCTGCAAAGGTAGGGTTATGCTGACATTTTAGATATGCTGAGTGAGAGTATGAGAGCATAGCCTGGATCTGGCAGCTCTTGGCAGCCATCAGGCGAGCAAGGGGCGTTGCCAAGACCATTTTGGGTGTTTTAAATGGCCCTAGGAAGCGTGAGTGACCCAGAGCCTGGCAGACAGCGCTGTGGCATGGCAGTTTGCGTGGCAGTTCAAGTAGGAAGGATGCAGCCACCGCTTCGGCTCCTGGTGGTGGATTGTGTGGCTGTGGTGTTTTTGGGGGTTTTTTGTGTTTTTTTTTTCTCCCCAACTTGACTAGATCCACAATGGTTTACAAATGGTCAAAAGCCATAGCTGCTGCTGCTAGCAGGAGTGTAGTGACCCAGACAGAACTCCCCAAGAAGCATGAAGCTGTCCAGGACACTGGCTGCAGGGAGCGTCTGAGCCTGATGTTAGTATTGGAGGGCAGGGCAAAAGACATCTCTGTGAGGTGTGAACTGATGAATGATCTTCTCTGTCTAGAGGCAGAGCTTAAGGAAGAAGTGGACAGGCTAAGGAATATTAGGGAGAGTGAAAGAGAAATAAGACTGGTGGAGTTGCATCCTTCCAACCCTGAGAGAACCTCAGCAGGTGTCAGAAAAGCCGTGACAGTCTTGCCATCAGGTAGAAGGAGAAGACCTAGCAGATGATGGGGAATGGAAATGAGTCCCTCTCAGGGAGGTAAAAGAATCCCCCCTGACTCCCATCGCCTTCTTAAGTGCCCTTACAGAACAGGTATGAGGGTCTGGATCTAGAAGGTCAGGCAGATAACACTAGAGAAAAAAATCTGTCTGCAGGGTCTCCCAGTTGCGTATGGTCTATCTGATGGATCACAGCCTCAAGTACTGAAAGAAAAGAAGGGTAATTGTAGTAGATGACTCCCTTCTGAGGGGACCTGAGGGCCATGTATGCTGACTGGACCCATCCCACAGGGAAGTCTGCTGCCCCCCTGGGGCCTGGGTAAGGAATATTACCAGGAGACTCCCTGAGATAATTCAGCCCTCTGATTATTACCCACTGCTGTTTGTCCAGGTTGGCAGTGATGAGGTTGATCAGAGGTGTACTAGGGTAATTGAAAAGGACTTCAAGGCTCTGGGTCAATTTGTTGCCGGGACAGGAGCGCAGATGGTGCTCTTCTCGATTCCTTCACTAGCAGGGATGAATGATGAAAATAACAGGAAAACCTATGTTATCAATAAATGCCTTAAGGACTGGTGTCATCAGGAAATTTTAGGGTTTTTGGTCATGGGGCAATTTTTATGGCACCAGGCCTGCTAGACTCGGATTGGCTTCATCTGTCTACCAAAGACAAAAGAATTCTAGCCCATGAGTTGGAGGGGCTGATTGAGAGAGCTTTAAGCTGGGTTTGAGGGGGGAAGGGGAAGAAAGCAGGCTCTCCAGAGATGAGCTTAAGGGTGACAAGCTATTAAACAGCATCCCAGCTGAAGTGCACACATGCTAATACACACAGTATGGGTGACAAACAAGAGGAGCTGGAAGCCATTGTGCAGCAGGAAATCTCTGATGAAGTTGCCATCACAGGAATGTGGTGGGATGACTGGCACGACTGGAGTGCTGCTATGGATGGCTATGTGCTCTTCAGAAGAGACAGGCAAGGGAAGAGAATTGAAGGGGTGGCTCTGTATATTAGGGAGTCTCGTGACTGTATAGAACTTGAGCTTAGTGATGATAAGGTTGAGTGCCTGTGGGTGAGAATCAAGGGCAAGGCCAACAAGGCTGACATCCCAATGCGAGTCTGTTCTAGACCACTCAACCAGGATGAAGAGGTGGATGAATTATTCTATAAGCAGCTGGAAGATGTTTCAAGATCACCAGTGTGGGCCAAAGTGTTGAACACTTGGTGTGTACAGTTTACTGGGGTCAAAGCACCTGGTGTTTGTGGGGCTGGCCAGACTGGCCATAGCATGGATGTCTAGTGGGCACTGGCTGCTCATCTCAGAGGCAGCCCTGTGTCGTGGTGACCCCTCCTGACTGTGCCACAAGAAACTTGCTCCAAACCTGTGGATGCATAAAATCTGAATTGCTGCAGGTGCCTTGAGGTATAACAGTGCTTGTTTTTGGCAGATGCTGCTGCCCTTCAGTCTCAACTTCAAGGCATTTTCAGTCTTGATTCAAAGCCTTAACAGCCTCTGGAACATGTACTTAAAGAAATGTACTGTCTTATCCATTGGCTTGCTTGATACAAGAGTGCTAGTGAAAGAAAATTGTTCAAATGCCTCTAAATTACTGGCTCTTGAGCATCAATCTGTCACCTCCCTTTGGTTGGTTTTCTATCCTCCCCTCCCCCCGCTCCGGATGCTGCTTTTTGGAAGGAGGAATGAGTTTTGCCTCAAAAGTGAAAACTTGGTCTTTGCCCTAAAGAAGGGTATTTGAAATTCCCAAGAGCCTTCCATCTGTCTGCTTTGCCAGATACACCCCCCCCCTCAGACAAACCCAGCCTACGGTCCTCTGGTCTGCAGAAAGAGCCTCTCACCGTGTTCCCCTCAGACCTTAATGAGTTTAGTCTGCAGGATTTCCTCTTCCGGTGACATTATCAGAAGAAATTACCCTGTACCATTACCTGTGGCCAATGAAGGCTGACAGGCCTCTCCTAGACTGTGTTCAACTCCCCAAGACAGGAAAGTATTGTGTGGACTTAACCCTTTGAAGCTTCCCTCAGCTCTACCTACCAGCTGCTGCAGTGGCAGGGCTGGCGTCCCTGCGTCCCTGTGCCATGTGCTTGGGGGCTGTGGGTGCTGCCCTGGTTTTCACAGCTGAGTGCAATGGTGCCTATGGGGGCTCTGTGGGAGCCCAGGGGACAGGCTGCAGGCGGTCTGTGTTGTCGAGTGACATCTGCGTACACAGGACCACAGCCAAACCCCACTTTGTTACCGAGTCTTTTCCTTCCCCTCTGATGCTACTTTTCAACATTCATTTCATGGATATATCATCCTACTTGACAATCTGGGAAGGATGCACCCCAGGAATGTTTGCTCTGTTCAGGACTCTGATGGCTTCACTTTACCTCTTTTGGCTATGTTCACAGGCAATTGCTGTCCAGTCCATGCTGTGTAATTCAGAATAGTTTTGGTTTACATCTGCAGTCTCATTCTGTATCTCCTACAGAATTGCTACACACAGAAATGCAGACCTCTGTCTGTACTACTAGAGAAAGCAAAAAACCTCTGTACATGAGCTCCAAGGGTACTGTGAGTGCCACAGCCTTGACTAAAACCCAAACTATCTAGCAAAAGATGGGGAAGCCTTTTTGCAAGATGGTGTGCCTCAGTTCTTTTCTAATTTTGGGTAACAAAAAGTGATATTCTGTGGCATCAACCTGGGAAGGATGAAACAAGTTTCAGGAAAACATTCACATTTCGTGCCCTGTGGCTTCAGTGCTGGGTTTACAGAGTCTGCAGGGCGAACTTCCAGGAAATAGGCAATGTTGGCCTGCTTGGAGGGTACCCAGGAGAAACAACCTTCTTCCCAATCCCAACTTCACCCCACTTTGCTAACCCTCTGAGGACATGTACTCAGCAGAGAAAGATTTATCATGGGTGTCAGCAGCAGTAAGTTCTGGTGTTGCTTTCCCCTCTGGCCCAAACTCTGGATTGCTGGGCAGCTTTCTGCACTCTGTTGGGAAAGGACTGCACCCTCCGAGCCCCTCTGCAGGGAGGTAACCCAGCACATCACCTGAGCTGTAACGTGGACACGTGGACACAGGAGGATGCAAGGGGGATTACTGCTTCTTATGGAGTATTTCTTTTCGTGACTGCCCTCTCCTCTGGGGAACAAAGGGTCTTTCCTGCTCCCAGGAGAGGCAGCAAGTGTTAAACCCTGCCTTGGAGCCCTGCTAAGGATTTGCATTTCTATTGCTGCTTCTGATTCTTCAGCTTTTCTGGGGTTTCATTAGCCCAGTCATTTGATTCACTGCTTGGAGAATTAGTCTGGTTTTCTGTAACTGGGAGGCCTTCATGTAAAGCTTGATCTTGGTATAATTCTCAGTCACTTTGGTAATATTATTGGACCTCAAAGGATTCACTGTCTGGAGAAAATGCTCTGTGGAAAACTCACAGCTTCATCTGGTAGTGATTTGTCATTTACCAGCCTTCGGACTTGGTGCCAGCTCAGATGTTGCCAAATAAAAGGAAGACAAGGAAATAAAATGTTTATCAGGAAAGGGTCTAGAAATACTGTAAATGAAATAAACTAAGAATAGCTTAAAACTAAGATGAAGATATACAATCAATCATGGAAATCACAGGGGCAGGGAGCAAGGGAGTTCAGGTTTCCCGTAGACTAGAGTCCTTTCACACCAAGAACATTTCACTGTTGTCCCTCAATATATGGGATCTAGTGGATCACCAAGACAAAATTTCCTGTGAACCCATAAAAACGGGCTTGTCTCTATTTAGTGTCCCTCGCCTACGGAACAGGTAGAAGTCTATGTTTAAATGGACTGCCTAAATCCATAACCGCTTTGAAAGAGAGTCCTGAGTTTTAGTTAATGAAAGTTTTGGGTTGAAGGACAGAGCACAACAGGTGAAAAATTTGTATTACATACATCAATTTTCAAAGATCATATTTAATTTGTATAAGGAGTTTTTCCTTTACACTCCACTACTCCTGGGTTTTGATTTAATATGCACATTTAGGCAGAAGTTGTAACTTGATGTTTGGAAAAAAAAAGGTCAAAAGATAAGGGTCATTTAACAAGTACTTTATCCAAACAACAGGCACTTCTACAGCTTATAAACTGTTTAAGAGACAGTTCCACAACTCTGGTAGCAGAACAGCTGTGGAGAGATTTCCCCACAACTTTTAATATGCTCCTAATTTCGTAATTTTTCTTCTCAGCTGTGTGAGGTAAGTCAGAACAATTTCATGGAAGCAGACACAGAGGTGTAGGGTGATAAAAGACTAAGGTCCTACAGGATTTGGGTCTAGAAGCATGGGGCCACTCCAGCAGCATGCTGTGGGTGCACATAGGTGAAGTGGGGTAAGGATGCTCTTGGGGACCATCATGCTGAACTCCCACGAGGCAAGAAAGAAGCAGCACTATGTGGAAGGGGCTGTGCCAAGCATGTGTCAGAGGCAGAGGGACAACCAGGAAGACATTCTTACCTGAGCTGCGTTCAGGGACAGGCATGCTGGGGCAGAATCAGCTCCTGTTTGTTTTCCCTCACACAGCATTCAGAGTTGGGTGTTGAAGTCGGTTCTCAGCAAGAGCAGCAGTGCTGCAATCCTCCTGCAAAGTACCTGACATGCAGGAGTTGGCTTCTTACAGGCTTTCCGTCTCTTAGTAGAAAACAGTTGAACAAAGCATAGGCTGTTCTGGTAAACTTGCACTTCTCCAGGCTCTGATTCCACTTGTGATGTCAATTTTCTCAGTCCAGATATCCTATATCCTAACAAAATGCAAGGACTGAGTTAGCTCTGCTTTATCCACTGCCCTTGTCATGGTTATCCTTCCCATAGTTACTGCTGCTGCTTTCCTCTGTTACTCTCCCAAGATACTCTTCCTCTTCCTGCCTTTAATTTTTGTCCTGTTTTGAGATGCCTATTGCCTGAGCTACTTTTCCCCTGCTGTGCTAAATTGGCCCTTGAGGAAGGCAATGCCTTCCATCATCACATATCATTGCTGATTTTCCCTTAGAGAGAAATGGCTGCTGTCGAGGGGGTCCTGGCCTTAATGATAGATGGCTTGATATCTGTTATGGTTGTAGTCTTCAAATACATGAGCAGCAGAAATTTCCTTCTCTTGTAGTCTTTTTATTCTTTCTTGAAGGTACATTAAGAATAAGGAACTTAAATTGAGCTGGCAGTATCTTCTTTGTGATAGCAGCACACTGGAGTAGATTACTGTCTGGTTCAGAGGGCAGAATGCTGCTGCTCTTGATGTGAGATGCATCCCTGCCTGCCATGTGCCCCCACCGAGAGCCTCAGCTGATATTCAGTACTTGTGTGATTTTAATGGTGCTGAACAAGTAAGAGTCTATCTCCTTGATGCAGCTAAAGAAGCTATTAAATAGTGAGCCAAATGGAGGACTAAGATGAAGGAAATGTTGTTTTATTCCAACCTTTGAGATGAATTTCCTTAGTACTGTAAGCAGTGTTATGTACAAACCTAACTTCAGAAGTGTTAATATGAACTGATACCTATAGCACACTCAAACAGATGCCTATTTATTGTACCTCAACTATTGCTTAGTCAAAGACAGGATCCATTTAGAGAAGAAGATGGGTAAAGAAAGACTGCTGAGATGCTAAATAGACAGAGGAAGGCAAGGATAATTTAGAAATGGATTTGTGTTCTGTACCTGTAGAATAGTGACAGGAATAGTGACACAAATATTTTTTGACATTTGGTAAATGTGAATTTCTTTTTCATGCTGCCTTTTAATAAAAGCCGTGGATCCAGTTTTCCTAACTGTGCTAATATAGATGATCACCATGCTGAAAACTCTTCTTTTACATATTTTCATCACTTGTTATCCTATTTCCAGTCATTTGATATAATTTAAATTAAATGACGTCTTGAAACATGATACACTTGTGGCAACTGTTTGAGCAATTTGGAAGATGTGGATTTTGGTCTCTGAAAAGAATTTTGGTAGGTCTCGATGCATTTTTTGAGACTGGCTAAGAAGCAAAAAAATTATTATGGCTCATCCTGGTTTGTTCTATACTGGGGCTCATCATGTTTGCTGTGGTTTAATCTCTGTAGCAGTCAAGGCCCCGCAGTCACTCACTCACTCCCCCACAGTGGGATGGGAGGGAGAATCCA
>JAWWEE010000004.1:181615-220258 GCA_035221455.1 Xenops minutus
CGTGGGAGTCCCGTGGGGCACCCGTGGGACTCCCGTGGGGCACCCGTGGGACACCCGTGGGACACCCGTGGGTCTCCCGTGGGGCACCCGTGGGACACCCGTGGGACACCCGTGGGACTCCCGTGGGACACCCGTGGGGCACCCGTGGGCGCCGCTGCCAAGCAGTGCCCAGCCTTCTCCCCTCGCCAGCTGTGCCGCCGCCTCTGCCCGAGCTGCCGAGGGAGCGGAGCCACAGCCCTGCAGCTGCACAGAGGGGCAGGAGAGCTGCGGGCTTGGCTGAGGAAACACCGTGGGAACAGTGACATGGAGCAGCAGGGCACAAGGACAGAAACAGTCTGGCATGCAGACCACAATGACTCCTCTCGTCTTGAATTTTTAATTTCCCCAGGGAATCATATGTTTATTAAAATGTTAGAATCTATTGTCTCACACTTCCTTTAGATTAATCCCAAAATTTGTAGAAAAATCCCTCCTTGTAGAGCATACATTGTAAATCTGTTTTGTTTAAATAGGGTTCATAGTAAACTTTGTGAAAGTCAACATTTAAGTTTAGCATTTATGCACCTGTATAAATAGCATGGTTTTGCTCAAAATGAAAGTATCCATGCACACATGCTGCGTAGTTCTTTAAAGCTCAGGAGAAAATGAGTATGTGCAATACATGTGGGTAAGTGTAACTGTTGAAGTAGCCTATAAATTGTTTTACAAAACATGGATTTTTATACGTTTTAGTCTGGGGCACAAAGAGGTGGAATCAATATTTTTACTTGGCATTGCTGCACAAGAGCAATTAGAAACTTTTCATGTGACTGAAATGTGTGCCACACAGGTATTTTTCTTGCTTCAGATATCTACACTTTGAAGTCCAGTCTGACTTCTGTTGTCTGTGGAGCTTTGGGCACTGAGGTTCAGTCTGAGCACCAGCAGGGCCCTGTGGTTCTGCCCAGGGCACAGCAGCCTCTGGACGCAGGAGCAGAGTGAACTCTTGGGTTCTCTCCCACCAGCAGGACCCTGTTGCCTGAAGAGCACAGGTTTTTGACAGGGAAAGCACTGCAAAAGCAGAGTATGGGAGAAAGAAAGAAAATAAGTGGTGGTAAATCTAAAAAGGAATGCAATCTTTCAAAAGTTAATCATCTCATCTCATTTTTCTCTTTCTGTTTGCAGACTGAGTTAGAAGGAATTGGTAGTTGCACCAAGCACAAGAGTTAGCCCTGGAAATGACTGTGTTGGGAAAAATAAAGATGTATGTCACCTGTGGTCTGTCACAGCAAGTCTTGTGTGATTTCAAGCACTGGAGCCTGTCTGCAGATGTTTCCAGTCAGATGGGTCCTGTTCTGGGTGGCTTTTCCAGGAATAATTGTGTATGCTTCTCCTTCAGTGACAGTGACTGCTAATTAATCTTGCCATTTGGCAGAGTAAATTACAGGGTATAGAAGTTATGGTGTAGCCTGATGACTGGTTGAAGATGAAGTCCTCTAATAAACCATAGTTACTTGAGTGGTCTCATTCACTATGATTAGAGGGTATTAAAACAACAGTGAGGGTAGTCCAGGTAGAGGAGATACTGGCAGTAGGGAGGGCAACGGAATTTTAGGACAGTTTGATTCCTGCATGAAACTTAGAACATGAAATGTGCCTTTAATTTAATTCTTCAGTCTCTTTCACATTATAATTCTTTCATGACTCCTGTCTGCACATATCAAAACACAGCAGGATATTTCCTTGACAGGGGAGCTCTGTAAATAGAGATAACCCAGGCAGAAAATTTCTGCTAAACACTGCAGAGATCTTCCTCCTGCTCACAGGTCCCATATATAAGGACCTTGAGTGCTTTCCACAGCCGTGATTTCGCCAGCAGTGGTGTTGCAGTGCCAGCCAGTAGAAAATACCAGCTTGGGCACGGGACCCTCTCATTCATTCACTCCTTGTATTCTCTCCTGGACCATGGTCTTGGGGTCAGTGATTTGCAGTGGTCAGGAGAGCAGGCGATGAATGCAGGAGCTGTTGGTGTGGGATGATGCAGTAGCAGGTTCTCATCCTGGGGACTGTGTGTGCATGTGCTTGCGGGGACAGGCTGCATGCAAATGGCCTGGCCACGAGGGCTCATGTGAACAGAAACTAGGGGGAATCTGAGCCAAAATTTGGGGAAAGGATGATACAAGGGGCTTCAGTGGGGTAGTGCCAAGCATCTACTGTAGACACTCAGATTTGGAAGTGGAGAGAGATCAAATTATTTTTTGGGAGGGAAATGTCTTTCTTCCAAGCTTTTCCCCGCTGAAGTGCAAATTTGCACAGGAAACAGTCACAATTAAGTTCTGGGGATGTTATCACTGAGTAGAAAATGATTTCTCAAGTGGTCAAAAGATTGATTTCCTTTGGTTTTTAAAAGAAAGATCCAAAACTGTCAAAGAAAAATATTCCAAAACAATGAAAACATTGTCACTCTTGTCATTTGCCCCTCCCCAGGGCCTGCAAACAGCCCCTAGGTAGCCATGGGACCCTGCTCTGGCACAAAGCTGCCAGCTCTTCCCAAGAGTGCAGCCTTGAGCAGCACAGTTACAGAATTGTCCAAAACCAGATGGTGGCATTGGAGCCGAAATAACTCACAACTGAAATGCCTTAGTCCTAAATTCCTCCCTGATGTTGCTCCATCAAAGCCAATTACTTTGGCCTCCTGAGCCAGCATTCTCCTAAACTTTGCCAAATCTCTTTGGCTTGTTCCTGTTGCTTGCAAATGGTTTTAAAACAGTTTCTCTTCCCATCCCATGGTCAGAGGGCATGGTCAGTGGGCAAAGGCTTGTTATTAGGAAAACACTTGTCCCTGCCTACAGATTTGCACTTGACCTGAGGATATTTTGTATTATGTATTAACAGTGGGTTTGATAAAGCTGAAAGGTTTTTAGATTTAGATTATTTATTACTTGCATCAAGTTCTGCCAGCTGTTATGAATGCTCTCTTCTCTGGATAATGTAAAATAATGCAATCTAAAAAACTAATAATCACAGTCACTGAGGTCCACAAACACTTGGCAGCAAAGCTGATGCTCAGCTTAAGAAGCATAGGGTTGACTCAGCAGACAACAGCCTGACAAGGTTCCTTCTCTCCTGATCACTAGCTCAGATCCAGAGCAAGTCGATAACCCCCAACTGCTCTCCCTGGAGAATGTGGTGGATCTGCCCAGTGTGAGCCAAGGGCTGTTGGAGAATGTTGGCCCTCCCACCTCCAGCCTCCTCTGCTGCTATGCTGCTCTTCAGCCTCAAAGGTAAGGTTGTGGGCTGGAAAGCAAGGGGCCTGAGAAAAATGTGGGGAGGGTGAGGCACATGTCAGAGCGGCTGGAGACTCTCCTGCCAGTATCACACCTTGAGTTCATTGTTTTCTTGTAGATGCTTTGGTAAGTGCCAGTGTTCCATGGACAGTGTGCTGTGCAGCACTGCCTTACAGGCAAGGGCAGGAATACAGAAACTGTTTTCCCCCCCTTTCTTGCTTCCCACCCAGAAGTAATTTGAGAATTTCCTGGAGTCACTCCAGCTAAAAAATGGAGAAATGAGAGAGAGTGTTAAGATAGGTCTTCAGAAATGATATTTCCTTTGGCTTGGGTAGCCTCACAGTGCCACATGGATCAAGGCACAATGCCGTATCGCTGCACTGGTTGGGCATGTTTCTAGCAGTGCAGTGCTAATGTGGAAGTGAAGTGGAAGAGAACACTCAGTTTGTCTGTGGCCAGGCATATTTGGGGTGGGAGTGTTTGTACTTGGGCCTAATTCTTTTCACAGGCTTTAGTTTGATTGTGTTTAGGATTTAAGGGGCTGCAGTTCCCTGCCAGGCATTTCAGGTGCTTTTTTCCTGTATTCCAGGAAGGAATATAAACCCACAGCACCAGTACTGAAGCAAATAGTGGCCCAAGATGTTTTTGGCAAGGAGTCATCCTTCCCTTGGGAAAGCCAGGGCTCCTCGTGGGGGGCCAGGTCTCTGCTGGCCGTGGTGCCCCTCATGCTGATCTGTAATGCAATGCTGCATTCCCCCTGGGGACGGGGGGACACCGCTACATCTGGTAATGATGTTAGTCTTATTGCATTCGTGTGTTGCACTGCTGGACCGACCTCGGAAACACAGCCAGCCATCTGATCCAGCTTTTTCTTGACTCTACACATTCACTTACTCCTCAGCTCTGAGGCATATTGACTTAATTCCCTCTGTTTTCTAATGCTGTGTGTGGTTTAATCACATCCCCAGGAAGAGGTGTAATTATTAAACCACAGGAAAGTTAATGACTGGTATTTGCTCTTCAGCATAACCTATTTTGGTGTCTGGAGTTTGGCATGTCATCCAATGGGAAAACCAGCTCAGAGACCTAATCCTCAAAGCACACATGATTTCCCAGTGATTTATACATATTTTTTCACATAATAGTTAGAACAAGAGTTTTGCTGGTTATTTTGGAAACCTATGTTTTCTTGATCAAGCGGTGTGGTGCTTACTGTGTTGAAAATTCTTCTCTGGAATTATTCCATGTTTTATATGGGGGATGGGTATTGCACCATATGCAAACCATCTTTTACATGAAATTTGCATACTTGTGTAAATGTTGCCTACAGTACTTGTCCTTATACAAATGCATAATTCAGGGTTTTTTGTTAAATCAAGAGCTCCTAATGTACTTTGCTTATTACATATAAAATCCCTAGGAAATTGGCTAACAGTTGCTCAACATTTTCTTTACTGAAGGGATTTCCTGGCAGTTACTCAATAGCTGTTGGTTATTAGTAGCTCTTCATATGTCTTATGAATTCTGTTAAACTAATGAGCCACTAAACTATGTCAAATTTTATATTAGTCAGAAGAAAGAGAATAGAACCTATTAGAAAACAGCATTTCTACTTTTGGTTGGCATTTTATTTAGGAAATTATGATCTGGAATCAAATATCTGAATTTTTTGTCTATGAAGTTCATTAAAAGACAAAAATAGTAAAATAGTTTAGGAACAGGGCAAGTTTAACCATCTTTGTTAGTCTCCAGACCAAGTTTCCAAACCAAATGAGAAATTTAACAGCCCAAAGCAGTGCTGGAGTCCCCAGCCCTGAAGGGATTTAAAAGCCATGTGGATGTTTCACTTGGGGACACAGATTAGTGGTGACCTTGGCAGTGCTGGGAGCATGGTTGGACTCAGTGGTCTTGGAGGGCTTTTCCAAACCAGATGATTCTGTGCTTACCTGCAGAGCTGGTACATGCATCCCCTGCCCCTGCCTTTGCTCTGTTATCCAGCCACATCTATAAATCAGACACCAGAGAGACTTCATTATTGACTTTATTAGGGAATAGTTGGAGTTTGGTCTTGGGGTGAAGGAGAATGATGCAGTGGTTGTGCTTTGTTTATTATGTTTGAAGTCCTAAGGTGAAACGGGAAGGGCATACCAGTGATGGATAGTTCAGGGAATAATTTTGTGATATTGGGGAAACCAGCCATGGAATAAAGTACTGTTTTGTGTGAGCAGAGGTATTAGAACTGCAGTGAGTAAACATGAAATAACCTTGTCTGTTTAAAGGGAGATTGGTTAATAGTTCTGGTAATGGAGGACTAGCAATATTTTCTGGAGCGGAGGTGACCATGGTTTGCTTTCAGTTTCACAGAGCTGAATAAACCAGAATTGAAAATTACTCAACTGCACATTGATAGTTCTGCTTCCTGAACATCTGTGAGACTTCTACTCTTCCCATGCAGGAAATTCTCTTTCCCCCCTTTTCCGATGTTTAGGTGGTACTTTATATGGGACTGCTCTTAAAAACTACCAAAACCCTAAAGGGCTGGTTCTGGGTTCATGCAAAACTAGTAGTGTTTTACTACATTCATTGTGAAGACTGTTTCTGAATGTATATATTTCAGTTCAAGAATGTCGATATTCCTGATTTAAACTGGCTTTGAGGTCAAAAACAGACTTCAAACTTTTGCTTAGGAATTTACGGTGATTTGTGCATTGAAGGGATGTAAAGCCCTTCATAGCACAGAAGCACACTCTGCATGGGTGTAAGGATCATGCATGGTCTGTACCTGGAGGGTCAAGCAATGGGATATAAATTCATCATCTCTCAGCCCAAATGCCTTGTCCACATTCTCATCCTGACAGCTCAGTGAGGACAGACAGTGTGTCCCCTTCATCAACAAAATTTCCCTACCCTGTAGGTACAGGTGAGTTGCACCAGTGAAGGTGACCCTGAAAGAAGGTCCTTCTGCACATTCCCACTGGCACTGTGTGGCTGACACTGTCTGAGAGGGCTGGCACACGGGGAGGCTGGCTGCCTGCTGCCAGAGCTATGTGGCTATGCAGAATCTTAACTGGAGAAAATCAGATGATTTCTCAATGAAAATGTCCATGGCACAGGAATTGTTTCCTTGTTGTAAGTAAGAAGAAACCTAGGAACATGCTTTTGCTTTTTTGTGCAAGTGGGGCTCAAAACAAAAGAATATCACTGGGGAGCAAGGAGGCAGACGTTCAGTTAGAAAGTTTGAAACTTGTTTTTGAAGCAAGAGAACATATTGCATTTTTTTTCCCACTCTATAAATAACTCTTGGCAGGCAGAAACAACCTTGATTGCATGAGATGAAGTAGAGCAACCAGCAGGCTCTACAGCAGAATAAATGGCACTGTGCCAAGAGCTTCATCAAATGAATAATAGCTTCCACTTGACAATCAGTAAAGTGCCTCTTCTCCTGTGGATTTAGTTTTTAATGATGATTAGAGAGGATGGGCCCCTAAAATTTCTCTGGTAGAAATGACCTCCTATTAATTTCTGTTACTTGAAATGCTGAATTTCAAAGCTATTTTACAGCTGCAAAACCAAAGGCACTGACATAAAGGAACTATTATCTTTGTAATTGTAGCAACAAGTACTAAATTTGTCATTGATTAAGAGTGACTTTTTAACTTTATGATCCTTCTGTTGGCAATGTCCCTTACATAATTTTCTGGGCTTTCTAGATTGCTGTCCTTTGGAAGTAATATGTTTGTTAGAGTGTGGAAGTGTATCTTGTGGACTAGGAACCCTTTCTAAAGTACTGCCTTTTTCTAATTTAATTCGTTCATGTGTTTTTTTTCTAACATTTATTACTGATGGTTGTGGGAAGCCAAGGGTATGTTTCAGTACGTGGAGTGTGGGAGAACCCTTCCCAGGTGTGTGGTTGGGGTGGGAGGAGTGCTTTGGCAGTGGGGTGCCTCACAGAGACCGAGAATAAACAAGTAAATCCCAGTTGTCATTTTCCCCATAAACAGAGGGATTTTTCCTGCTCTGCTGAGCAAAGAAACCTGGAGATTTTAATGCAGAAGGAGTTTAATTGCCTTGAAAACTTGGACCTGCAACACATACCTGGTGCATCCTTCACTTGTTTGGGGTTTTGTTTGTTTGTTTGTTTGTTTTACTTTATTTAAAATAACATTGTATGAAAAAACTTTCATGAATGCTTTTAGACCCTCATTGGTGCTGTTTAAGTGGGAAGTTTCAAGAAAGGCTGGTTAGGACTTAATTCTTGATGAAAATATAGAAGCAAATGACAGTGTAGGCTTCTGTACTTGGGCTGTCCCTGCTGGTGGCTTGGGACCACACACACCATAGAGTGTTCAATGACTCAGCACACTTTTATGAAGCTGTAATGACTTTGCACAGTCAGCCGTGTGATGAATGTCCTGGAGGTGGCTGTTTCCCTGCTGGTGAGCCCAGAAGGGCGCTGTGCTGGTGGGTGCCGGATGCGCACTGCCCTGAGGAGCACTGTGGTGGCACGGAGCCCCTTCCCAGCCCTGCCTGGCTCCGAGGGGCCACCCCAGCAGGGACAGAACCCCGGGGGAGCCCAGCCGGCCCGCCGTGCTCCCTGCAGGAGGGAGAGCAAGGAGAGAAAGGGTAGAGGAGAGCGAGATCAGAGGCAGTACTCCTTAGCGAGCCTTGGAATGAGGCTGCTACTGAGGGAACAAAGCGAGTGCTTAAGGAAGGTAAAATAAAATCCGGTTTAGATCCAAAGAAGGTTTCAGAGGGGTGTGTGCCATGCTGTGATGGAGCATTAGCAGAGGATGAATTAAGAAAAGTTGTAATGGGGGATGTGTGTCAGTGCAGGTCCTCAGTCTTGCTACTCGCAGGGCTGTGTCTGTCTCATTGTGCTGTGCTCCATCCCCTTCAGCCCTGAGCCCTTTGCGCCCGCTTGAATCGTGCTGAGAGGGAGCTCTGACAGCCAGGGACGGTACTCAGAGGGATAATGCAGGGGAAAAATAACCAGGAAAAGACTTAAGGTCACTATCCATGTTATTAGTTCTACTGTGAGGATATGAGGAAGAACTGAAAATAAAAAAAAATTAAGGCAGTCAGTTATAATTTCTTGCTTAGAATATTTTAAAATATTTTTGTTCTGAATTTAATATTTTTTGCTTCATATTAAGTTTTTTAAATTTATGAAAAAGTGATTGGTTTTTCACAGTAAAAAACTGACTTTGAATAAAAAGTTGGACCTTTCAGTTTAGACTACTGAAACTGGATTTTGAATCGGATATTGAAAGTGGCAGATTCTCATAACTGACCTTTTTCCATCCATACAAAATCACTTTGATGAATCAGCACATTTTTTAATATAATAATTTCTCTGAAAAGACAGGAAACATAAGTATAGAGAGCATGCATGCAGAGATAGAAATTTTTTTCTGGACCTGGTCACTCTCTATGTGTACCATGGGAGTTGGGATTTCTTCTGGTTTGCCCTGAGTGAAAATTATTTGCAAATATTTTCTGTAGATACTTGTTTTGGCTGCCTTACTGTGGGGTTTTTGCTATGTCAACAAAAACTGAAATGAGCATTTTAGAATAAGACCTTTGTGTGTGCAGGTTTGGGTGTTGAGTGCCACGACTCAGGTCCAGTGCTGGCACAGGAGGTTCTGTGTCTGTGCTCCTGGCTGGTGTGGAATTACCCAGGGACTTGGTGGAACACTTGCTGGAGAGCACAGCAAGAGGATGGTGAGATGTTGGTGCCCCTGCAAGGGGAACCTCTGGGAGATTCTGGCCCTTGCTGGCTTTTCTCCTCTAGCTATTGGGATCTGCACTAAACACTTGCACAATCATATTTTATGATTATTGGCAGAAGTTGGCTGTCATTTAGCAAGAAATGCCCTATCACTTAGTCTACAGTTCTTTCACAAATGACATGTGATCATCTAACAGCATTTAAATTACATTTCTATGCTATCAGAATGAAACTATCAGAGCTATTTCCAAGGTTTGGAGGATAAAATAGAATATCCAATGCTGACAAAACTGGAATCGCTTTTGTGAGATGCCACAACCTTTCAACAATTGTTTTCTGCTTCAAGTTTAGGAAACTGTGGCACTGTTTTGAACACTGTTGTATGGGAACTGTTAGTGAATAATTCTACCACAATGGCTTGTGTGTGACCGAGATAACAGCGGGCAGCACTGAGCCAGGAATGTAACCTTGCCTTGTGATTTAGGGACTGGGGAGGCAAAGGGGTCTCCAGAACATCAAGTAACAGTGTAAGAAGGACTCGTTTTCTCCTGAGGTAGAGGTTGTGGAGCATATCCTGTAGACCTGCAAAGTTCATATTCAAACAAGATGGTAGTGGGAAGGGTCCTTTGCAGAGTCATTCTTACTGACAAATGACCTTTATATAGTCACACGTCTTTAAGAAAATGCAGCATTTAGGAACTCACGACCCATTTATCCTTTCTTTCTGCACCTTTCTCCACCACAGAAGGACATCCCAATGTTTACCGTGAGGTTTCAGTGTAAGTGCTGGCACTGTTGGGATACCCTTGGTAAGGCTGTGGCAGCTTAATGTTTGTACTTTAATGTAAAATTAAATAAATCTGGACTATCTCAAAGGTACCAGCATTGTCTATGGAACTCTAAGTCACTGTACATATGTGAAAACCAAATAAGGTTGTGGATAACATCCTACCTGGGTAATTTTGTACCAGGGATGTTGCCAGGAGTCTTATTCAAATTCAACCCAAATATGTTGAAGTTTAATTGTTTCAAGTTAATGAGCATAGCTTTAACTCAAGACAAGGACAAGAGCTGAAACCAAGTGAATATGCCTTTAAACCACACAAAAATTTCACTTGGCATTTTTTTTGTTTGTCTCTTCAAGTTTAGCTGAATAAAATAATCAGAATGCTTCATAGAAATTATATTCTGTAAAGTGTTTTATTCTGGTAGTGTGGCTTGGATCGTTTGTGGCAACCTGAAACTCAGAAAGTGGTAAAAAAAATTTATTGTGGGTACTAGGAACAAAAATGAGCTTTAGAAACAACCCCTTGAGAAATTCTTCTGGTTTCATCTTCTGGAAACTAATCGTACTCCTTTGGAAGGCGTTGTCACAAACACAAATGTATTTTGAAGGTGATCAAGTTTTAGAAAGAATTAACAATTTCCCACAAGAAATCTAACTCTTCTGTATTTCTTCATATTTTTAATAATCATTAAGAACAACTATAAATATTTTTTTCTAGAAGATTATTCCTCCTTCCGGTATCCATTTTCTAACCAGCCCAAAAAATCCCCAATGGCCAACTGGTTCAAGGACTTGTTGAGCCCTGAAGCCCTCTGAAATTTAAACATGCAAGAAGGAACCAAGTCTGAGGCATCCTGTGACAATCCTCTGAGAGTTGTCTCAGCTGGGAACAGAGATGCTCACAAGCCTTGTACTGCTGTGAGCTGCTACCTTTGCTGCAAAACAGAGTTATAGTCCTGAGGTTCATCCTTTTCTTAGCTATAGCTGATTTTCCTGTTATGGAGCAGCTTCTCCTCACACCAATGTCATGGCCCTCTTCTATTAGCTGGAGGTCAGACCATGGAAATTTCAGAAAATCTGAATAGAAGTAGAATCAAATCTATTGTTTTTTTTATTTTGGACTTCACACATTTTATACAGGTTTTATAGGTCTGAGCTATATTTAGCCACTAAAGTGAGCAACTTTCGTCTCAGGGAATGAAATATTTGTTAACAAATCACAAGAAAATGCTCTAGTAGAGCCTCTGTGAGGCTCTGAAGGGCTGCATGTAAATTTCAAAAGTCAGACAGTGGTTTACCCTTAACAGGCAGATTTTTGCCTTTGCAAAATCTTCAAATTAAGAGAAATTCAACCAAGTAAACCTAAAGACAGAAATTAAAAGAGAGAGCCAGATCTTCAGATGGTCTTAACTAGCTTATTTCATTGACTTTGAGGCAGCTCTTGAGCTGAGGGAGGGGAACTTTAGTGTACCTGCAGCCCAGGATGCCCACACGTGCCTAGGAATTAGGCAGCAATCTTAACAGAAATGAAAGACAAATTATTCATGCATCAGCTTTGGTATAGCACCTCCATGTCACTGTGCCAGAAGCATTTCTGAGGTGAATTAAAACCCTGGAGCACAGTCTTTGTGTCTGATGTGGATGTGCCCTAAATTCACAGGGATTTCTCCCCCTGAGCAGCTGGAAGTGAATCCTGCCCTCACTGCTGCAAAGGTGATGAAGATTTGGCTCCATTAACTAAATGGCAAAAAAGTCTTAGTTCGCTTCCAATAAGCTTTTACTGGTGCTGCAAAGCTTCTTTACAAGACTGCTTATGAATCTTGGCTTCTCCAATGTGGTGTTCCTGAAAAAGTGCCTAAAAAGGCACTTTGACCCCATTGAAGATGGAGTCTAATCCTTGCTGTTCACAAGCGATTACTTCTTGCCAGAGGAAAATTGGCTGAAATATCCTAATAGTTTCCTGAAGTCAGTATGAATTTGGCGTGAGCTGGTGAACTGCAGAGCTGTAGCATCTAGCAAGTGGGAGGGAACAATAGCTATTCCAATATTCCCAAGGAACCTGGGGTAGCAAATAAACATGTTCAGGACTCTGCTTTGTTAATATGGGAGTAATAATAGACGTGCATTGTGAAATTTAAGATCAGAATTTGCTGCCCTTGCTTTTGCTGTGGTAATCAAAATTATTATATTTCTCTGGTATCATCATACTGATCTTCCAAAATGCAAAGGCAGAACATGATGCAGCTCAATGACTCACCCCAAAGAAAACAATGCTTAATTACCTTTAATAAAAGCTGCATTTTTCAAGAAATTTAAGCCCCAGAACAGCCACATTGAGGCAATCTGGTATTTATCAGTGAACATGGCCCCTTGTGGGGTGTGTAAGTGCTTGCCACAATGTATGGGGAGGAACTGATTGATGCCTGAGTGTCTGCAGGGGTGGGTGGGTTTGCCTCTGGAGGGTGCTCAGCCTTGGCCCACCCCAGTGCTGTAGGTCTCTGGTTTATTTGCTGTTCTTCACCCATGTTTCATTATGCATGTCAGTGTGACCCCAACAAGCTGTTAGAAACCTCTGCTCACTACAGAAAGCTGCAACCACTTGAAGACTTACCAAAATTTAGGCTAATTATTTGCTAATCAATTAGATAACAGAGGTGTATTTGAGGAAAAAAATTGTTTGGTAGCAACAATACTTTGCCTCTTTCTGCTATAGACGAAGCTGATGTTTTCTGCTCACCAGGCACGGCCAGCCTCTCTTGCTCCTGGGACTGCCTTTTGCCCCTCCCAGTGTGGCACCATCACCTTGCTGAGTAATGAACTCTCTCAGTGAAAAATATAGTAAAACCATATTTTTTACAATTACTGGATAAGAAACCCCAGTCATAGAATTATAGAGTCCTTAAGACTGGAAAAGACTTCTAGAAGATCACCCAAGTCCAACTACCAACTCAGCATCACCTCCATGGTCACCACTAAACCATATCCCCAGGTGCCACATTCACATGCTTTGTGAACATTTCCAGGAATGGTGACTCCACCAGTGCCCTGGGCATCTTGTGCCAAGGCTTTACAACCCCTTCCATGGAGAACTTTTTCCTACTATCTAATCTAAACTTTCCCTGGTACAGATTGAGGTCATTTCCTCTCTTCTTGTCAATGGTTCTTGCAGGTTAAGTTCACTGTCAATATGCCCCCAGTCTTCAAGCAGCATGTGGTCCTTGTCCCTGAGCATTTTCAAGGTCCACCCAAGACATAATGAGCTGATGCATTTTGTGATAAAAGCACAATAACAGCAATGAGGCACTGAAGTGATGCCAATGGTGCTGCTCACAAAGGACCATGAGGTGGGTTTTAGTCCCCCTTTGTGCTGGCAGTGGCACACATCCTTGCTGGCGCAGAGGGTGGCCAGGTACTACATCTGGAGCTCCTAGAATGAGAGCAGAGAGCTTGGAGCATGTTCCCTTCCCTTCTGGGGAGTCAGCCAGTGCTCATGTCTCTGCACAAGAGAGGGAAGAGCAAAACCACAATGTTATTTCCCAAACCACTGAAATAATTCTCCTTGCTTTGGCACTGATTCTCTTTTTGCTTCCATGGGGTTTTAGTATGTGTTTAAGGTTAAGCACATTCTTAAGTCCTTTCCTGGATTAGGAACCATTGAAAACAGGTATAGCGTCTTGTATAAGGGTGTGCAAGACAAAAGGATGGTTGGCATGGCAACAGCTGAAAGACTTGCCTAGTGCAAGAAGCCAGAGTACCATGAGCAGAGGAATCTTTGTCCCCCTTGCCTGTCTATCTGGTGGCTGCCAAGAGGCCCAGTCAGCCTCTGGATTCTCCCAACCACTCAAAGGTGGTCAGCCTTCACACCTTGCTCAGGGCTGCATAGTGGGTAGAGACATCGTTTTGGTTACTTTGCTCGTCACTACATTGTATTTATGTAATCTTCAAGTGGACCAAATGTAGCCTTCACCCTGGAATTTCTTTTGTGTAATTGTTCCTCTTAATTGCCTCTTAAGTTAAAAATACCTGCTTGATCATGGCTTTGTCTCCAGTCATAGAAATATCTAGTGCAGCCCCCACAAGTTCTCAAGAAGACCCTTTATGTCCTTCTAAACCGACACATTTGCATGATTTTAAAACATATTGTCATGGGTACTTTTGCCTTTACCCAACAATAGAATAAAATGCATAGAATCATGGAATATCCTGAGCTGGAAGTGACCCGTGAGGACTCGTGTCCACCTCCTGAATCCATACGGGGCACCTGGAAAGTTAAACCATGTGTCGAAGAGCATTGTCCAAAGAGTTCTCAAACACTGTCAGGCTTGGGGCCAACTAACAAAGTAATGGTTTTTTGTTGCTGTAAGTAGCAAGTGTGCAATGTTCCATCTTCCTGTTTAGGCAACTATACTGTAGGTAAGGTTGCAGCACTCAAGAATGTGTAGCCAAATTCCAGAGGTCTAGAACCCTTAGAAATAATTAGTGGTGATGAGGATGACTCTTTTGTTCAGCTGTTAGCATTAACTTTTAATATTGAAGAGCAAATAGGGGCCTGGCAGTCAAAAATGCTGAATAAATTGAATTTTACAGGAGATGCCATGATGAACAATGCTATTTTGACCTTGCTGTTTATTGGGCTGGGTTTGCAATACCACAGTGTTTTGAAAAAATCATTTCCATATGAGCATTGGTGTGAGATTTTCCTTTCTGAACATACCTTCCTCAGCTTGTCATGGTTTTCACTGCCATGGAGCTGTGAGCAGGAACTTATCTGTTTTCAATTGGTTGCCAGAACACTCACATACTTAGACTGTGCAGTTAAAACTGATTTATTTTGTGGATATGAAGTTGCAGTTACAAACTTTTATTGAATAGTCATCATTGGTAAAGAAAAAGCTCAGACAGGCTGCAGAGAGATGAAATGCCTCTGAACCCATGGGCTTTCGTCCAACTGGTGAAGTAGAGAGCCATCTGCTATCATTCCAAAGGATGAGAAGGGCCTGGGACATACCATCAGCAGCCTGCTGGGAGATCTCAATTTGATACTGAGCATTATGGTCTACATGGTAATAGATGCTGGACAGAAAATCCCAGATAGGGTCAAACCTACCTTTGGTTTTCTTGCAGTAGTCCTGCTTCAGAAGGAGCTCTATTCACTGGCCCTGGCACCACCACACTGGGCACCAGGGCAGCCTGAGCTGGGCTGTGGGTGGTTACAGCTGGAGCAGTGCTTCAAACATCCCATGCCTCTGCTTTTCTGCTGTTTCTTGCTGGACATCATGTGTCTTTGGGCACAGATAGGATGTGGAGAGAGCACTTGTGCTGGGCAAAGAAACCAAAGACCCTGGACATCAGTCTCCTGCTATGGCATGACATCTGTGTGCACTCAGGTCAATTGTTCAACCACTTGTTATGTCTCAGTTCATCTTCTGCAGAATGGTGCACAGCCACAACTCTTAGGGGTTTTACAAGGAAAAACATACCAGAGCTGGGGAGTTGTGCAGCTTCTGCCTGAGCCCTGGAACCACATCAGGTCTCCCTGAGTTCCCTGAGTGTTCCACTTCTGCTGATCGTGGTGGGAGTCCATGGTCCCTCAGCACAGAGGAAAGGTTCAGATTAACAACTGTATATTCCTTATGCTCACATTCATCTGTCAGCTTTGCTCAGTCTCCCAGCATGATTAAGTCATCCGGGAATGAGTGGAAAGAGCTGGGTTTGTAATCAAAATGGGAACACATGGCTGAGTTTCCTTTTACCTGTTGCAGAACATGGAGCATGGGGCATGTATGACATGAGCTGGATGTAAACTCCAAGAGGAACTGGGTAATCATCTTGGCAATACTGCCCGGGGCTCACTGGTTGCTTTTGATGCAGCTATAGAGTTACCAGAGAATTGCTCACATCCCTGTGGCTGTTGGAATCTGGGGATTTTGATGACATTTCCTTTCACTCTCTCTATCTCTTCTATTCATATTTGTAAGAGGGCATAAGTTTTTAATTTGGTTAAAGGAGTCCTAGTCATGTTTTCCCTCAGATTCTTTCTAAAGGAATCAAACCCAAAACCAAGAGAGGCTTGACAGAATTTTGGCTCTAGTCTTTGGCAGGTATTGAGTCAAAATGCAGTGTGAAAAGTGTAAGCTCACACTGTTTCCATCCGCAGTGAGTAGCAGTCATAATGGATTGCAGTATTTGGTTTGAGTATCAGCTGCTTTTACAGTCAAACCCCAGTGTTTCCAAGTCTGGCTGGGAGTTTCTCTGGGGTTGCTTTTGCCCACAGATGCGCAGGTCTGTGTCCAAGGCTTCCAGCTGGCACCCATGGGGCTCCATCACACCACGAGCACCCAGGGATCAACGAGAGAGGACGAGCCCCCCTTAGACAAGAGTGTAATTTGGACAGGCTTTGGAAGAGCTCAGCCTCCCTCAAAGACCCCCTTGAGAAGTTTCAGTCTCTGGTGCTTGCAGAGCAGCCACCCCAGGCTCTGCTCTGGATTCACCTTCACAGAGCATCAGTCAGCGAGAGAACCGGCTGTGGCAAAGGTGTCTGGTGCTGTGTCAGCAAGTGCTTTACCTGCTGCTTTGAGCATATCACAGTCACCCCTTGAGGTTAAAGCTCGTGTTACAAGGGCGACTGTGATTTGCTGGTTGAAAGATGGGAAAAATACAGCACCCAAAAGTGGGGTATATGTTTAAGTCACACAGAGAATCTACAGGAAATCAAAAGATAGAAATCAATTCTCCCAAGTCTGGGGCCTCAGCTACAATTACAGACCTGTTTTACTTTCATTTACTTGCACTGTCATTGGGAGCTGATTTTGTTAAATCCCTAAAGGTCACAGTGCTCCCTTGTAGCAGGAATGAGACAGTGCAATAGCCCATTGCCTGCTGCACTTGGCATGACAGAACTGCTTGTGTTAGTATGTGTTTATTTATATAGCCAGAAAACTCTTCTTGCAGTTTACTTTTCCTTGCTCCAGTTGTACATTCTCCATCAAATAACTAAATCTTGATAGCCCACTGAAAACCACCATCTATCCTCAGTTTGCTCAAAGACTAACCTGTTTTGATGCCAGACTCTGACTTGTGGATGTGTACCTCACTCCAAATTTAGGACTGTGACTCTGTAACCTGGGCAGATGTGCTGTGTCACAGTTGTGTGTTGATTGTTTGTGGTACATGGATTTAGGCTGCCAATGTGGTGGAAGAAGTCAGAGCCATCCTTCTTACTGTCAGAAAAAAGATCGCTACGGTTTGGGAACAAAAGAAGTATTTGTCTGTGAAATTTTCTCCTTTGGTTTTGTCCTTAATTCTTTTTCTGACCCGGGTCCAGGGGTGGTATCAGCCAGTGCCAGGAGGTCTGAGGCCCCCAGGTCTCCTCAGCAGACTCTCTGCATTGGTGGGAACAGCTGGAGACTGATGTGATGCTCCCTGGGATGCCCCAGGCCTTTGCTGGGTGACACTATTGTCACCCTGGCTGGGACCAACACTGGGGGAGCAGGAAGGGGACAGAGGGGCTCGTGCTCCGAAATGCAGAGAACTGAATTATTCGGCTGAGCACTCTTTACCCAGCTCCAATTTTAATATTTCAAAATTGTATTTAAACACAAACTGATGAACAACACTTCTGGAGTGTCTCACCTGTAGCTGTGAAGAAGATCTGCATCTTTTCCACAGAGAGGTAGTGTTGTTGTGCCTGTCACTTTAGATTTGATGTCTAGTCTTTTGAAATGCATTTTTTCAGTTGATTGGTGTGCTACTTTAATTTTCTATTTCCTGCAAACAACATAATAATGAGAATTCCAAACAATTATTCTAAAAATGGTATGAAGAGCTGATGGGTACTATCAGTTGTAGGAAGAATCTGAGGCATGTCTGATAGGAAACTCACTGAAAATAACATGACTCTATACGATAACCAACTAAGAAAAAGGTGGCTTGGGATTCATCTGTTTGAGTAAGAACCTATGCTCAATTTCTTGTAATTTTTAATTTTCATACTCCCTATTTTACATTTACCTTGTGAAAAATTAATTTCCTAATTTTATTTTCAACCTTGCTGTTTAACACTGCAGGAGACCAACTTTTCACTTGGGTGTTCCTTCAGGCCCCAGACTGTGCTGCCAGTGGAGGGAAGGGTCTGAGGAGGGGTCTGAGTTTGCCTGGGGACTGCTCCATTGCTATTTTTCATTCACTCCAAGCTTCAGGGACAGTGAATTTTTTTATTTTATTATTGTTTTCTCCCCAGCAGGGTTGAGCATCAGTTCATTTCCTGCCCATCCCTGTGTCTCGTGCTGCTGTTCCAAGCACAGGAGAAGCACCGTGGAGTTGGGAGTGGTGCTTCCCAGCCCCAGGGAGCTCTCAGTCTCTGTCTCTCCCTTCTCAATTTTTAACGTGGAATAGCTACACCTCCCAGAGTCACTGTGCTGCTGCCAGGACCCCTGATTTCCTTGACATCATTTCTACCCAGGGTTAATACCATTGCACTTTTTTTTTTGTTGAAAACTACTAAGAGCATTCTCAGAGTGCACTGGGACTCTGAATTACAATGTCAACAGCCCTGGCTGTTTCACTTCTTTGTAATGAGTTGCAGTTACTAGAACGCAAATGACTCCCTCTGACTCTGCTTTTGCTCAGATCTCTCCTGTGCTGCCTTCCTTGAAAATCAATTTCCTTGTCCTTTCCCTGTTTCCTTAGAGCCCATCGGAAGATATTGTGGACAAAACAAAACTGTGTAATTGGGGGATGCTCCCAGAACTGCTTCAGTTACTAATTAAAGTCCAGTGAGTCAGCTGCAGATAGTGAAGTCAGAATTATAATCATCAAGCTGGTTTTCTTTCTTTCCAACCATTTATTTCTGTCAATATTAAGAATTTTGGAGTTGGCACTGAGACCCCTTCGCTGTGCAGTGGTAGAGCTGCCTGGCATGTTTCAGGCACAGCTGGGGTGTTTGCTCTTCTTTTGCTCAGTTTTGGAGACAGGTTTTCTATCTCCATATGCCACTTTGACTGATTTATGTTTATTGTTTGCCTCTCTATTTTTTGGAAAAACTTTTCAACTTACCTCTTTCTGACAATGGAAAAAACATGTGCTAGAAATTGTGCATGACAGAAAGGTCAAGGTCAGTCTAAAGATTTCTTCTTGGAATGTGGCTGAGGAAGCAGGTTTCACTGTGTGCCCTGAGGATCAGCAGACCTGTATACCCATCAGTCAGTGACAGAAGATAACTCCAGAGTCAGGGGACTGAAACCTTCATCTTCTTTCTCAAAATCATTAAATTCAATGTCAATGAACAATTGGATGGTGTGGAAATCTCAGAATCTCTCAATGTCTGTGCTATGTAAGCCTCTAATTAGATTAAAATGAAGGGAGGGATGAGGGAAGATGTGTAGGGAATCAGATTGCCATGAGCCTGCTATTGACAGACTTACCCAAAGAAGCTGTGCTGTTTGGCTCCAGTGAATCATAACCTTAACAGAGATTTATAAAGATGTATAAGAACATGTTTGGCACTTCAGGCTGTTTGAAATTTCTACCCTGAATTTTTTATTGGTTCCAGCTCTAAAATAGTGCAAGTCATTTTTGTAACTCTCTGAACACTTTTGATATGGAGTAGTTATACATCTTATCCCTAAACAGCTGTTCATGAATAGTGTTTTCTATCTGATTCTGCGGAGGCTGAAGAACTCCATGATGATACGTTGCAGACCCCTGAAAATTAGCAAAAGCGGGAAAAGAAAGGCAAATCACAGATTCAAGGGGAGTGAACTGAAGTAGTAAATCCAGAATCATTGAATGAAGGTTCATTACTGTGTGCTGTGAATGCTGTACAATTAAAGAATTGGGCCAGATTTCCTGGGGGACACTGGTAAAATCCCAGCGTTTTTGTCACAGCCATGTCAATATAGCTCAAAGGAAGTAGCTAGAAATGTTTCTGTTTAGGCATCAGCAACTCAAAGGAAACAAACTGTGTGGTTGCCAATGTCACAAAGCTCCCTGTGAAGTCAGCAATTAAAGCTGGTGTGTCACTCCCAGGAACAACTTCTGTGGGTGGAGTGTCAGGAGCAGTGAGGGCTGCTCAGGGTGCCTTGTCCTGTCCTGCTGCTCTAGCGTCAGGTCCCTGCTCCCACCCTGGCAGAGTCATGCCTGGTAACAGCTCGGGATTCAGTTCTTCAGGTGCGGGTGAAGAGTGAGCATCCAAGGGAGTTATTCATGATGGTTCTCCAAGTTCTTGGCAGCATCCAAGCAGCTTTCCTGGCAGTCACAGGTCCTGAGAGCTCAGTTCTCAGCCATGTCTGTGCTCTTCTCTCAGAGTGCAAACTTGCAACAAGCTGCCCAGCACTTCAGCAAATTTTTATATTAAATTAGATAATAATGAACTACAGAATTTTAGGACACGTATGCATGGCCCATTTTTCTAGCAACATGCCTCCATACCTCCTGTTCCACCAATTTTACTGGACTTTCAGCAGTGGACTTTGAGCGACACCAGTAAATCCCTGTGTCTGTAGGAAGCCAGATGAACAAGAACACGACATGTAGCTGTAGACTCCTGTGACTGATCACTGATGTCACAAGGCTGTTTGGGGAATACATGTTCCTTTACTACATTACTTTCTCAGCCCTGAGGAGGCTGGAGGAGCACTTGGGCAGTGGGTGTGGCAGATGGCTTAAGTTAGCACTGTAAAGGTCTGCTCACAAGGTAACCTGTGGCCATTACAAGGAGTTTTCAGCCTTAGTCGCTGCCTGTTCTTTTGGAAGGATGCAAGCTAAGAAACATTACTTGTTCTGTCTGATATTAACCAGAAAAACTGGATCTGAAGGTGAGCAAATGGATCTCTCAAAGTCACAGAAGCAAAGTCTGGTGTCTTATGTTTTAACTCTCTGTGGACTGGTCAGTTTGTTGGGATCAGTAACTTTTTTTTCCCCCTCTGGGCTGGATTGATAAAAACAGGATCCCCTCTGATGGACATCTTTCTGGGCATCAGCTTTGGGAGCAGAAAGCTGTCTAGGGATCTGTTCCCAGTGTCCCATGCAGCTCCTGTATGCTGCCCTGTGCAGAATATAAAAGTTTTCTTGCAGACAGACCCATGAAATGAAGATGTGGGGTTTTCCTTGAAGTCAGAGTTTGCAGGACCTGCCTTGTCCTTACCTGGGGCTATATCCAGCACAGCGTGTCAGCAGTGTGTTGTGTGTTAAACAGAGGTTTGTACTCTGTGCCAGGCTGTAAAATGTCTGTGATGTGAGTCATCCCACGAGAATCACACCCCAAACAATCAACAGCTCATTGCATTGTGTCAGGAATAAAGTTTGGACAGGAAACTGGTTTTTTTTTGGCTTCAGCAGACAAAGTGAACCCCTTGTGAAAAGAATGTGAAATTTCAAGTGGAAAATGTGGAAAGAGGGAAGAGTGTATGAATAAAGCTGAGAAACAGACTCACTTCTCTGGCACAAAATGTGGAGAAGTCTTTCCAGCTGGTGGTGGGGGATCCAAAAGCAATGTGGTGGTCAAAAGTGAATAAACTAAATTGCCTTTTTATTCCCATTAGTATGAGTCATTTTCAAGTAAGTTGATAATATACAGTATGGTAAAATCCCTTTTGGGTGACAAGAGCAAGAACAGAAAGCAGATTCTGTGTTTGTCAGACCCATATTATCCACGTTTCACTGGTGAAAACAAGCAGAGCAGGCAGTGTGTTTGAACCGGGCTGTAGGTGTATACAATGAGCTCATCTGGGTCCAGGTGCAGCCAACAAGGAAACATCTGATACTGCTGAGTTCCTTAAACTTCAAATGCTGGTACTTCTAAAAAGTGAGCTATTTCATGTAAGTGTAAATACCAAGCAAGAAAGAGAACTGCTTTCTGTAGCTGAAGAAGTCATGTACTTTCTCAATACAAACACAATTAACCATTTCATACATTTGCACAGCTGAAGATGGTTTTGATGATGTAGAACCTGTGACATTATCTCTCTATACTCTGCTGACACATGAAACTGTGATAGCATTACCTGCCTATAGTTTTACCAAAACCCACACTTGAGCTGTCCCCTGACTGCAAAACAGGTCCTCCCACACACAATTTGGGGGTTATTCCCAGCTGCTCTTTGCAGAACTCCTCTTGGTGATTTTCCTGCCTTCACAACTCTGGGCTGTTTTTGAGAACCAACCCAGAAGGGTATCCAGCCCATGCCATGTTAGAGCAGGACCGGGGCTGTCCTCCTGCCCAGGGTGGAGTGGTCCTGGCCACTGAGGGGGCTGGGAACAGCTTGTTCCCACCAGCTGTTGGGTATCTGTGTGTGTACCTGGTGTAAGAAGAGCTTATTGTTTGTGTTCATGGATGTGCTGAGAACTGGTCTTGGGTAAGGAAATTGGTTCAGGCTAAGCAAAGCATTAATTCAGTATTAATTATTCAGTATTAATAAGGAAAACAGACCTCCTAATGCACTCCAAATTAGGTTTTTTCTACATTATAAAGCAGGAATTCATATTTTTTTCACTGTTTTGCCTTCTTTTAAAAACTATTTTCAATTTTAAGCCATCTTTAGCATTGGTAAAAAATTAAGGCAGTAAATAGTCTCCTTTGTAATGCTGTTAAATGTGGGGACATCCATGTAGTTTAACACATTCTGGAGGGTTAACAAAATTCAGACCAAGTTCCACTGTCTTCACATGTTTATCCTCTTAAATGCAGACAACCAAATCACTTCAGATTTTAAAGGCTGTTTTTTCTCAGTTTCTAGTATTAAAGAAAACTCTTCACAAATACTGTCTAAAATTCCTATGTTCTGGCCTTTGCTGAAGTATTTAGATCCTGAAATGTGTCAATTGTACCTCTTGAGTTCCTTTGTGCAGGACTAGAAAAAAATTACCCAGGGTCAAGTTCTGTTTATTCAGTGGACTGCTCTTGCAGAATTACCTTCTTGACTTAATAGCTTCCTTTTGGATGACATTTCTGCCAGAAAGAAGACAAATTGGCTAAGGTCAGCATGTGGATCAGCTCAGTGTGTAGGAGGAAATTGTAGTGGATCAGCTGAATTGGGGCAGGTCTGGGGCAGCACTGGGCAGCAGCGTCCCATGCTGGCACCCTGGGCTCTGCACTGGGGTCCTGCTGCAGTGTGGCCAATTCCAGCCATTCCAGAGTCTGAGGAATTCAGCTGGTGTAGTGACAGTGAATTAGATCAGTGGAGCAATACTTCTGGCCTAAATCCGACATGTGCATTGATCCCCCAGACTCCTTATCTTAAATCCAGCATTACCTGGCCACATCCAAAGCACTCACAGGTCTCGGCAGATGCCACACAGAGCGATATTCCTGCACCTTTCTCCCACTCACTCTTGTGATCTTCTTTGAAATCATTGTCTTACAAGTTGCTGGAAGCTGAAATGTCGCAGCTGGGCCTGTTCTCATCATCCACAATGGCAGGGAGGGGAATGCTGAATTTTCTTCCTGATGTGTGACATCAGGGCACAGGACTGACCGACCCATAAGATCCCGTAATCCTACTCTTGATGACCTTGGTCTTGTTCTGTGTACATCTGCATGTTCTATAGAACACATGGTATTATGTTATACAGAACATCTTATGTATTTGTTGTATATTTAGCATTATTTGTTTTACTTATATGCGAGAACCCAAACAAATCTGAGTTGCTGTGGAATAGTTCTGGTGAAGTCAGTGGCTTTATATTGTATGGAACTGTTGGTAAGGAAGTAGTGGGGACTGCAGATACTGGTCACAGAGGCACCAAAACCTTTGCAGAGCCTTTGCAGAGGTGCTTGGAAAGCAGATCTGCCTCTCAGCCCCATGCCCATTTCACACCATACCCCATTCCCTGGGGCAGGGGCAGCTTGGGCCACTGTTGCAGTGATGTTGCTGCACCTCAGCCTCTTTGAAAGTACATCCCCACAGCCTGTGCACGAGGGGAAAAACCTAAAGCCCAACTACATCATGTTTAAAATGATGGAGTTCCCTTTTCCCTTTGCAAATTCTTCTATTTATTCTGTGTTCTACAAGAAGACATATAAAAACCTCCTTTTAATTAAGCTTTTCATCCTTTGAAGTTATTTTGTATTTTTTTTCGCATGTTGGTGATGTAATTTATGTAAATAATCATCTATCTATGAAAGGAGTGTGTCTGTCAAAAGCTAAAATAAAAAACATCCGTCATTTTGAAGTGATTAACATTCTCCAGATGTTTAAATCATCAGATTTCAGGAGTTTCCCTTTGTTGTGATAATGATATAGTATCCAGAACAAGAATGTTTACTTTTTTGTAGAGGTCAAACACAGATTTTTCACAATCCTATTAAAGCATGCAGTTTATTGTAATTGTATGTGTAGATGAAAGCATATGCAGTTATTATTATTTCCCTTAATTGTAAACTGCTGCCGGTAATTTTACTGTAAAGCTGAAACAAAAGGAGCATAGTTGAAAGGACCACCACTGCCCACTTATGTAATCAATTTATAGATGTCAAGTTTGTACCAAGATGGTTATCCCTCTCCCTCGAAGCACCAGTGACAGGCTACCACCCTGCAGCACAGCCCCCTGCTTTGGGGGCTGCCGGGGCTACAGAAGATGTAGCTGCTAATGCTAAGTGACAGCTCTGAACCGCTGCAGCCCAATGTGCTCAGCTTCAGGGTGCAGGGACGGAGGAGGCACACATTGCTCCCTCCTGCTGGACCCACGGCTGACCAAGAGAACTTCACCTGTCCTCTGCTGGCCAGCCTGCTGGGGTGACTGGGACCATAGCACCTTGATGGAAGGAAAAGGAGGGGTGTAGTCACAGAAAAGGGGTACATATGTGAAAAATGGATCATTTCCTTTCCCTTTCATAGCCCTTGCAGAGCAACACCCTTCAATTCCTAAAACTGGCCAATGCACAAGACCCATGTGGATCCAGCAGGTAACCCCACTGGGAAACTGCTCAGAGCTGACACAATAGACCCAGAGAGAGTTCTGAGGAGGCTCATGGGTGACAGCAACTGGCCAACTATTTTCAGTGTTTGTTTTTGACAAAACCTCTCCTGGAATATAAATTTAGAAAAAAAATCTCTAGAAAAATACTAGATAGTTGTACCAGTCAAATAACCACTGCTTCTGTCCCAAGATTTCATTTGAGCTGAAATTCTATCTAAGGATTAGTAATGTAACATTAGAAATTTAACAGTTTTTCAGTTATGGAAGGTTCTTGTCAGATGAACAGTTACACTCTGTGGGATCGTGACAAAGGCAGGGGCAAGCTGGGGCTGTGACCATCACTGCTCTCTGCCCCCAGTTCTCCTTCGGAGCTGATTTCAACACCCACCTCCTCCGTGGCTTCAAACAGAATGTTCTTAGAAAGAGCCACAACCTGCTGGAGCAATTTCTTCTCTGTCCCACCCAGAACTCCTTCCTCCAAAGCTGCCTTTGGATGGAGTCAACAAGGGGAAATTCCAGCTGTGTGCCAGGCTCCGGTGCAAACTGGGAGGAATGTGCCTCTTTCCAAACATTTTTTCTTTCCCTTGCTGGCCTTTCCACCATGGGGAATCAGGCAGATAAGTGAAAACTGTGTTTTGTGGAAGAAGAGAATTTCACTCTGTTTCTCTCCAGGGATCCTTACAATACCACATATGTTTAAGTCTCTAAAATGTTTGTCTATTTTTTTAATCTGGCTCCTTGGATCTGCTCTTGCCTCAGGCAACATGGATTAGAAAGCTTGCTGCAGTATAACTTTGTAAGTCTAAGCTGTCCTGAAGTACATTTTCTGCAGCAAGCAAACTTTACAGGGTCATATATGGACTTAGGATGGCCAAAAAATTTAATTAAGGTCTTTAAGATTTATTTTCCAATAAGCTAGTGAATTCCACCAGAGATTTGCTGAATCTGAGCCAGACTAGCTGAGGAGCTGGGATGCATGGGGAGAGAGAAAATACACACGAGTGAAGCTCTGAGTGCTGATCCCAGAGCAGGTGGGGAGGCAAAGGGGCACAGCAGGAACATGGGCACAGGGCATGGGACATGGATGTGGGACACGGTACAGGAGGGTAGGGGGATGGTGCAGACAGAAAGGTTATTGCTGGCTACATTTCAATATTTTGATTGCTTTTGGGTGACTTTTGTCACCCAAACTTTCTTGTACTCACCTCAGACAGGAGAGATGGACAAGGGTTAGGGTTCTCTTCTCCAGTTCCATTGTCATGATTGCAATAGATGCATTAGCACAACTTACAAAGTTGATAATAAGTGGTCAGAGCTCATTGCCAGTTTCCTGAGCCCTCACCCACGGAGGTGATGAGCTGTGTGGGGTCTGGCTCTCCATTCCTAGAGCTTCTGTGGGGCTTGGCTGCTCCACCAGCTTTGTGGGCACAAATACCTCACTGGTAAGTGTGGGCATGAGGATGGGGTCAAATACTCACTCCATCCTCCCTAGAAAGCAGTGCAGCTCAGAATACATGTAATTAATTATGCAAATACTCCTGTTACAGATGAGGCGAGCTGCTCAGATGGGCAAGTGCAACGAGGTGCACTTGTCTAAGTAGAAGGAAAAGGAGTGGGTGGGTTTGGTTCTCAGCCCTGGGATCAATGGGAATAAAATGGTTCTCAGCAGGAGATGGATATTAGTAATGTCCAGTATAATAATAAATTAAAGTCAAAGGCTCTCTTCTGTCTTTGTCCCGCCTCAGCATTGCACAACAGCCCTGTGCAGATTCTTTGGACTCTTCACACTTGTTAAAAAGGTAAATACACTGCAGCACAGCTTTCTGTTTTGGGTTTAAGGGTGGTTTCTTAATTGCTTGTGGTGTCTTGGAAGAACTGAGCCTTTTGTCATCACTGGTAGGTCACAGCCCAAGGTGCCTTCTGCAGAGCTGCTTCTCCCATTTGAGGGCTCGTGGCACCATGTCCTGGTGCTGCCTTCAGAGGACACACATGTAGATGTTCTGCAAGAACATACCACAAATACAGGTTTAAAAAAGCAAATAATATCCGCCATTGTATTTTGGATTTGCTGTGCATTCCCTCTGAGCCTGCTTAAAATGAGGTTTTCCTGGTTAATGCTGAAACAGATGCTTCCCTTTTCTAAAGTAATTTCTCTTTGAGAGACTTCCATTCCCTCATTCACATTGGCTTGCTAGTTGACCTGGGAGATGAGCTGGTTGTGAGCTGATGTGCTCCTTAATGTACTAGACCCTCCAAACTGATGCTTTGTAAAACAAATGGCTGTGAAACAGCTGAGTTACAGACCTGCACTAAATACCTCTTCTGCTGCATTTGCAGTCTCCAGGTCCAGGAAATATTAGTTCTGTTATTTTTACACTTCCTGTTCTTGCACACAGTTGTCAGCACTACTCTTCTAATGCAGCATCACATCAATACTACATCACATCACCTTACGTCACATTATACAGCATTACATGGGATTACAACCTGACCCCTGCACTCCCAGGGCCCGTCACACACCATTGCAGTTGGGGATTTGGTGCCTTTCCATTCACCATGGTTTTAGGGATGTACCAGCAGCCCATGGAAGTGTGTTTTATTGGGTTACCTGGCATAGAGTTTCTGCCTGCAATTGGACTATGAGCCAAAATTCAGCTATTTCAGAACAGTAGTGATTAAAGGAATGAGATTGATGTCTGTGTCTTCCTGCAAATGTGCTGATGTGCTCCTGGCCTGGAGGTGCTGGTGGGCTCTGTGGGTTGGACTGGAGCAGCGTGGCCCTGCTGTGGCTCTGTTGCCTTTTCTGCACTGGCTTCACTGGCTGCTCCTGGGTGTGGATTTGGGGCTGGGGTGAGCCCCACGGTCTGCCAGGCACCAGGCCCTCAGCTGTGCTACCCATCTCTAGAGCCAGTTTAGGGGGAGCTCTAAAGTAGAAAAACAGATGCCAGCAAAACAGATGATTTCTGGAAAGGAATGGTGTAAATACAAGTTCTTGGCTCAAATCTGGTTTTCAGGCAAACAAAACTCTAAACTCTAGTGCCCAGACACCCATCAGTGCTTCTGGCTGACCAGTCCTTTGAAAAAATCACTTCCATTCCTATTTCTCATGCAACTATGGATCTGATATGTGTGTGGAGCCAGATGACAACCAGCCAGCTTCAGCTGCCTTCTTTCAACTTCATACTTGGAACCAAAGTTCACACAATATTTTCCCAGACATTCATCCTGCTCCCTGTCACAGTAACCCCCCCTAACATAAAAAGAAAAAAAAAGGAATGAAAAAGCATGAGGAAGAAAATGTGCGGGAGAAGAAAAGACAAACACAAAATGTAGTTCACTTAAAAATATCTCTGCTTGATGGAGGCTAAAAGGTGGCAGCTGTGCCAAAGTAGTGGACCCTAAATCGCTGAGCAAAAAAGAGCAGGGAAGGCTCTGATTGCTCCCAGTACTGCGGTGAATGTGTGCTCTCAGCCACAAATCAAGCAAGCATAAAAAAAAAAAAAAAAAAAAAAAAGAGAAAAAAAAGACTCAATCAAGGCAATAATGGCCTCCACTTCACAATCAGACAAGTGCTTCTACTTCAGAAATCCTACCATTTATGGCTGATTGCTAACCCTGGCCTCATTTCTAATCTAAAGGGCGAGTAATAATTTGGAAAAGGAATTATAACAACTTCCCAACCATTTGGTAAATCGTTATTATTTTAAAGGGGTGTTGGGAGGCTGTTGCTGTTTGTCAGATATTTTTTCCTGCTGCTGCTCTCCCACTTCCACCACCCCTTTTCTCCCAGATCTTATACTGGAAGGGAAGTGATGGACAGTGAAAATATGTAAGCAAGAAAAGTCCAGAGGGATCCTCTGATTGCAGGGCTCTGGTGTGTAGAAGTTTACATGAGGCACAGAGAGATGAAATGGCTCTTCCTTTTGGTACTGTAGAGTGCCCAGAGCTTCGTGCTGGGATCAGTGGCTGTGTTGGGCAGGGACAGTGTTCCCAGCCCAGGGGCTCCTGCATGAGCTCTCCGTGGAGTGAGAAATCTTCTGCATTAGGAGCTTCCCAAAGGAAAGGGTGAGGAGCACCTATGCAGGCGGATGGGCCATGATGGGATGCTGGTGCAGCAATGGGCTGTTGCTCAACCAGCCCCACAACGGAGCCACCTTGGCCTTCACCAGTCAGGGGCTAGCCAGCAAATGGAACTGCTGCTCTGCTGCCCAAATCCTGCCTGGGCTGCCTGGTGTAGGCAGAGAGACATTAACCATTTAACCCATAGGTTTTCCTGATGGGAAGTGCCAGGTGTCTGGAACCCTGGTAGCTGAGCTGTATTTGTAGCACTTGTTTTCTTGATTCAAGCAGGGAGAACTATCTCTGTAAATATTTCAGTATTTATGTGAATATTTATTCCAACATCTTTGAGTCTGTTGTGATTTTCACATACACATCACAGTTGATTTTGGAGGTCTTTCCAACTGAAACGATTCTGTGATTCTAGGATTTTTTACAGAGAAAACACTGAAACAAGAGGACTTGGACAATGTGCCTTCCAGCCATGACCCGAGAGGGCCACAGCTGCCCTGAGCAGAACCCAGGGCTTTGTCTGGTGCTGCTGTTCTCAGTGACAGGGCACTTAAAAGCAGATGCAACATGACAAAGAGCAAAAGAGCTGGGGAGGGGAGGGGGGAAGGAACGACTTATGCTGGCGGGGACCTGTGCACACCTTCACCTGGGTTATCTAATCCTGTGGAAATCAGGATAGTGTTTTGATAATAGCTGATATTAGTGATCAAAATACCTCTTATTTCAGTGATTCAAGGACAAAATGGGATGCCATCGTCTCCCTGGATGGATGTGAGGTGTTTTATGAAAGGGATGATCAGTGTGTTTGGAGGATGACAAAATTTCCTTCCCTGCCTTGGAAGGTAACGGCAGCACCAGCTGTAATGCAGCACTGTGTCCCTTACTCCTGGTTTGTGCTGTGTAGGGATCTGTACCACAGATATTTACATCTGTATTTTAAATATGATTTGAAAAGAGACTGATTCAAAAATTTTCAATGACCTAGTGAAATCTGAACTCCTTATTGCAAGACAAGAAGTATAATGCTTCAATCAAAATAGTAACCTGGAATGTGTTTTATTAAACAGAGTTCATTTAATATTACCCCAGAGTGCTGTGGATGTGAAAACACATTCTTGAATTTGAACTTTCATATCTAGGTAACAGAAATGAGGAGAAAATGGTAATTTCTAACATTGCACATTTTTGGCCAAATTCTGATCCCATATAGAACTACCAACTGCATTCCTGCATGTTTTCCAAAAACAGCATGTCCCTGGATCCTGTAAGTCGCTATGAGGTGAAGATTGTATAGGATAAACAAGTAAACCCTGAACAGAGCTCTATGCAAAATCCTACTGGATTTTACTTTTCTGTCACTGTCTCTGTAGTATTTCTGAGGTGAGTGCAGTGAGACAAAACAAAACCAGGCTCAGACTCTGTGCAATCAAAGAAAATTCTGAAATAAGCCATTGAGAGATGCAAAACAGTGGAAAAAAGCGGATTATATGCCTACACTCTGGGTGCATTTCACTTATAAATATTCCTCGATTTTTGTCAGCAATGTTATGCAAAAATATTTAAATGAGCAGATTATAAAAGAGGAGTGCTGCCCGAGTAACATCGATGCAGAATCGGTCGGGGCTGGGCGGCTGGGAATCCATGGGACCATTTATATTCCCATCAGCGGAGAATTGCTGGTCATCCCAAGGAACACCGCTTTTTCCTTGCCGGCTGTGCGGTACCTGGGGAGCTGAAAAGGCTCCTGCTGCCGGCCCTAGCACGGGCACTGGGGCAGGTTGCGGCACCGCGGGCAGGAGCGGCACCCGCGGAGCCCCCGCCGCCCGTCCCGCTCCAGCGCTCGGAGCCCCCCGGCCCCAGCCCCGCGCAGGGTCCCGCTCCAGCGCTCGGAGCCCCCCGGCCCCAGCCCCGCGCAGGGTCCCGCCGCCGCCAGGCACCCACCGGGGATGGAGCCTCGGGGGCCCGGCGGGCCGGGGCAGGCGCGGGGAGCGGCAGTCCCTGGGTGCTGTTTAAATTCGGTAAAACGGAATTTATTAGGTCTTTATTTAGAGGGACGAAAAATCCTCTTCTGCTCCACACGGAGCGAGCTGCGGTGCCTGCATGAATTGTCACCCGCCGTCGGCGCGGGTCGTGCCGACACCTCCGACACCTTCCACCGCTGCCGACCCGCCGAGCCGGAGCGGGGATGTCACCTGCGGCCCGGGGAGGCACCGACCCTCGGTCCCTGCCCTCCGCAGCGGCGGAGAGCCCGGCCGTGCTGCCGGGGCCGGGCACAGCACCCAACAGCCGGGCTGGGAGCTGTAAGAATTCCTCTAAAAAAACCCACTTACAATAATTATAAAACTTGGTTTCGAGAAAAAAATATTTTTCTTTTCACGGGATCCTGCAGAAAATGAAAACAAAGTAAGATTTTTTTCCTTTCAGTATAAAATCGACAAACATAGTGTGTCTGCTCATGTATCATGAATAAACTGCATCCAGAAAGCAGAATAAAAGCTTTTTGTAATTTGGGTGTTATTCTCTGATTTAAAAAAAGAGTTGAGGATTCTCAGACCTTGATCCTCGGCAGCTGCCTGCTGTCACACCACAGCTGGCACGTTTGACAGCAACTCATACAGGCTTTACTTTCCCTCGATATGAAGAAATTAAGTGGGCAGCTCTGGAAATTCAGGCATGTGATCATCTAATTTTTTTTTTAAAGACTGAAATTTTCTTTCAAAGGCTCTTTCACAATCTCCCCAGCACGCTGCACTGGGATATTCTCAACTACGGGTAGAGCAGAATTGAAATATTTCCCTAATATCCCATTATCTAAAATAGAATTGACAAGGTATTGCAAAGTAGTTGAGTATTTTCAGTAACCAAAAGTGCCAAAGAGGTGCTAAGCCTCCAGTACATGGTACATTTAATACAACAAAATAATTTTAAAAATTTGAGATTGAATTTCATGCAATTGTATGTTGTTGTTAAGTGCACGGACTCGGGCAAATTTAAGTCAAGCCCTGACAGTGGCAGAGGATGAGAGCTGCCCTGTCTGGAGAGGTTTAACCCCATGTGAAAACACTGATTTCACTGCTACCGTCATGCTCTTGTAAACCGATTTAAGTACTTGAGTTTTGGAGGAAGAAGCTATTTCAAGCGAATACTTGTGTGTATGACACTGTGATTTGCATGTACAGAATTATCCCAGTGAATCAGTCAAATGACTTTGTGCCCAAGTGCCTGGATATGCTGGGGAGCACAACTGGCTTGGAACCTGTGGAACAACCAGCTGGGAACACTGTGGCTCTGATTTGAGTGGTTTCCTGGTGTGGATGCAAAATGCTGTGGATGAGAAGAGACTACCAGTTGCTGAAGTGAATGAACCCATCTGCCTCCCGAAAACAACTGAGTGCACAGGGAATGAAATTGCAACTTTAAAAAAATTTAACACAGCAAGAGCAAATATGAAAATTGAGATGAAAATACCTTTTAGGTTAATTAAGTGGCTAAGCACTCTTACAAATGGTAAAGATTTGCCGGTTTTAGGAGTCTTGTTGCTTATCAGTGGATTTTCTATTAACCATGACCCCCAGAGTCCCCTTTTCAGTGGTGCTGCCTCCCACTGCCTGTGGCTGTCCTGCCCACTGGCTGCCTGCACTCTGCAGCTGCACATGGCATTTACAACCCAAGAGAATCGCTTATAGGGGCCGGACATTAAACACAACTTGCCAAAATTTATCCTAAAAAGAAGGGGTGTAACCGGGGTGAGCCTGGGGTGAGGTGATGCCAGTGTACGGGCAGGGAAGGGCAGTGATGCCCAGAGGAGGTGGCGCTGGGGGTGTGCTCCTCCCTGGAGCGGCTGCAGGGTGCTGAAACCACCCCAGCATTGCCCTCTGTAACCTTAGGTGTGGTGTGAAAAAATCAGACAAACCTTATAAAAACTCTTCTATGTCTTAAGCACTTTAGTAACAAAATTCCCTTATCTTTCCCTGAGAATGATGGGACTGTTTATTTTGCTTGTTGTAGGGTCTTGTTTTGTTTGGTTTTTTTTCCTCATGAGGTCCCCAAGTCTTCAACCATTGGAGATGATGGGAGGAAAGTAACAAAATGTCAACAGTTAGGGTAACATTTCTAAATTAAGACAGTCAAAAAAATATTCCTGAATTCTGTATCATTTTTCAGAGGAATGTGGGATTGTATCACACGTAAGTTTCTGACAAACTTTACTTCTAAGAATGTAAATCCTGTACTGCTATTACACAGGGCAAGGGTTTAGGCAGTTATTGTGGTGTTGGATTGCATTGAAAAAAAAAAAAGGTAAAATGAAGAAGAACCTTACCCAAAAAGTTACTTGCACTGAATACCCTTCCCTGCCAATACACGACCCCACAGCTCTGCCCTCAAAGGCACACCGAGGTCCTGATTTACACACAGCATTAGTATCTGTGATCCCTCTCCTACCTTGTACAGGTAACTGTACAGACTGGGAATTAACCTCCTCCAGATTCAGGAACAGGCTGAATGTGGGTTCTGCGGGTTGGAGTTGAAGTCTGATAGTTTCTTTACAGCTCTTTCAGTGCTGAATTTCCCCTTCCCGTATGTGATGAGACCTGACAGCACAGCAGTGTCCATGGGCACTATTCATGTTTGGTCAGTCCCTTAAGCCATGCCCAACAGACCAGAGCCACACCTTCAGAAAGTGTCACATTCAGAGGGGGGCTCAGATTGTTCTGAACAAACTTAAAATCCACAAGCAACAACTGCCTTCTCTCTGTGCAGGAGCTGCCCCCCAGGTGGTGTGGAGGGACAGGCCAGGACAGTGGGATGCCCTCCAGTGGGGATGGGGACAGGGACAGCAGGTGGCTTCACGGTGCTTGGCTGGGGCAGCAGGCTGGGAAGGCCCCTCTGCCCAGAGGCAGTTAGCTGATGGAAGCCCTGGGGTTTCAGTTCAGTTCATGTAGACAACTGAGCCTCAGAGTGCAGAGGAAGGTCTGTAAAACATTCTGACTGTAAAGGTCTGACACAAGCGCCTGCCCCAGCACTGCTCCAGCAATGCCTGCAGCAGAAGCCAAGTCCCCACACCTGAAGAGCTGCTGTCAGACCCTTGGCTGCTCACATCACCTGCCTGCTGCCTCACAGGCTGGGGGACTCTGGCTTTGCTCACCCATCTCCCAGCCAGCAGCTCTGCAGCGTTAATCCTGCTGTATTCAGTCAGAAAGGAACCAGGATTAGTTGTTCCAAACACACATGAGGTTTGAGACCAGTGCACACAGTGCTGCTTTGGAAGGTTTGTCGAATTTCCACCTCATGTACTGGCTGCCTCACAAGCATACGGTCTGCAGTATTTGTCCCCAGCACCTCTCTTCCTCCCTGAAGGAGAAACCAGCAGCACCGGCATGTTCTGTCACATGCTCAGTTTGTGCTGGCAGCCACCCAGCACCTCACTGGATGTAGGTGCAAACTTACAAGAATGGAAAAGCACTGGCCTCTCCCCTTCCCACACCCCAGCCACATGCTGAGGTGTTTCAAGCCCCCAGAAGGAGAATGAAACCAAGAGCACCAGTCTGTTCGAGCTCGAGATCAGCAACACGAACACATGAGACTCCAGTTCCTTTATTCTGTCACACCTATGACTGGAAACAGCCTACTGGTCTTTCAGAATCTACTCAATGCCCCAATTACTTTTCCCTGTGGCTGCCATGGAGTATGTTCAATTTTTACAGCAGAATTAAAATGCCCCCAGGACACAGGCTCATGTAATGGAAACAGTGATGTCCCTACTTTCATGGCCTATGAGTTTCTGCACAAATAAACCACCTTCTTCAGTCAGGGTCTGCCTCTGCAGTGTAAGTGATCACTCAGTCACGAAAGACAGCTTGGAAAGTTTAAAAATTCAGCATTTTTCTGAAAAATACATGAACATGGAGTGCCTTTACCAGTGGTACAAGGAATGCACACAGTGCTGCACTGTTGGTATATAACAGTTCCTGCAGTCAGTGGTTCACAGCCCAGTCCAGCCCTTGGTGTGATTTTGGCTGGGTGCTGGCTGCAGAGTGCAGAGTCTCTGTGAGGGGAAGGGGCCATTGGCACACAGCTGGTTAAAGGTGCAAGAAAAACAGTACTGAGTGGCCAGTGGCCACAGCGATTGGAGCACACACAGTGGGGCTGGAGCCTGAGACACAGCAAAGAGCAGGGAAACAGCATCTGCCAGTGCAGGGGCAAGAAAGGACGTGGATGTGCCTGTATGAGGCCAGTACACAGCAGTACCCAGCTCCTGCTTTTCTATATTAAGCTCTGCAGAGGTCCTGTAGGGAGTAACAACCTTCAGGGAAAACAACACAGTTTTTAGTTTCCCTGCTCTGCAAAAACCAGAAAGTTGGAAGTGAAATGCTGCCAGAGAACGTGGCTAAAGATGGCAGCAAACCTGTTATTTCTGGGATAACTGACAGATGAAGTAAAAGTCTGTTAATTCAACAGCACAGTTAAAAAGCCCCCAAACATTCTAAGGCTTTGTTCTCTGTACCCAGTAGCATTACACCTGCTCACCATTCTGTTAAGTTACTTCTTTTCTGGTCAGTGACCCTGGGAGTGTTACCAGAGCACAGCAGTATATAAACCTCTTACAAAGAGCATTACATTGTTTGACATTTGCTTTCAAATGCCTTAGTCTATATCATAGTTTCAGCAAACAGATCCAGACTGCCTTCAGTATCATCCTGGGGTTCTAGCTCTCCGCTGGGATTGGCCTGTTCTCCAGTGGTCCGTCTCTTTCTCCTGTGCACATACACAGAGCGACTCTTCTCCTGCTCCTTGGGAGTCAAGGTGTCTGCAGGGACAGCAGCCTCCAGAGCCAACTCCAAGCCTTTGTGGAATCTAGAAAGAAACAATTCTGTATTTACTATTTTTGTAGGTTTGCTCAGGATGTGTAAACTCCTCTGAGAAACTAATGCTTTTGGAATGTAATCAAAACATGCAAGGAGAAGAAAGCGGTTACTAACATTTTAGCTGATACTGAATTCAATGTCATGAGCAGAACTGACATAATCTTACAAACCTGTCAATCCTCCTTATGTTTTCTTCCATTTTCTGATTGGCTACGTGTACCAGAAATTCTATATATTCTTCGGAAACCATCAATCTTCCCTTGTGGCTCAATGGAACTTCTAAGCAGTGAGTGCTCCGGACAGCCTGAAAAACCACAGAGGATTTACCTGGAATAAAGTTTTTTAGTTTATGAAGGTTATTTAAATAATACAGGGAGTTCACTACAGGAAAAAATCTTATCCATACAATTGGTTAGTTTGCTCTCACCTAAAGTAAAAAGCTACTGCATGCCCTGTGACAGCTATTCAGCACAAGTTGGATCTTGGGTTGTAAAAAATCAGAGTTAATGAAATGATGTGACTTTGTTACGTCCCTTACAGTATCAGAGTCCTTACCATTGTAATTTTTCCTCCTTTGCCAACTGTAATACCGGAGTTCCTGAATCCAGAATCAACAGCCACTGAATGCTGCAGAACAAATAAGTGTTTGAACAGGTCTTGTACACTTTCACAGCAAAAATAATTATGGATGGGTTGCAATGCAACTTGCAATCTCGGTTTTGCAAAAAACTTACTCAAAACTCTTTTTCCAGACTGATACAAAAACAGTGAAATTAAAATGTCTTTAAGATCAAACCCACAAACTGTGGGTGGTTTTCAGAGACCCACGATGGATCCTGATTGTCTGAATCCATCAGTGCAGATGGGACACAATGTCTCTCCAGACACTGAACTACTTTATTCCAGTGAGCTTGAAGCACAGACAGTTGTACATGTGACTATAGCTGTGAGAGCAGCAGCACTGTACACTGAGCTCATCAGCTCTCCTGTGCTAATGAGGGAACAAGCCTGGCATGGCATGTGCTGCTCTACACACTGGAAAAGCAGAACACAAAGGTACCACTCAATTCATTGGAAATGGAGACAAATGGCCTGGATGGTAGCAAAGTAACATCTAAAATCCATCCCTTCCAGCCAGTCAGAGCAGCCCAGGCTCCCTGGGAAATGTTTTATGGGCAGCTCACTTCAGCTCAAATGTGAGTCATTTTGTTTTCTAAGAACAGCAAAATCTCCACCAAATTTAAAGTTGTATTCTTCTCATCAGTTTACTTTACTATCCTAGTTGTTAAACACATAACACATCTGGGACTGCTCCTAAGTGCTACAGCTTACCCAGGAGCCAGTACTTTTACAAGCAGAATGTAACAAAACAACATCACATTGTGCTTGATGTGGTTTTACCAGCAGCTGTGCATCCTGAAGCTCCCGACATAGCACGTGAAAAACAAATGGTTCAAACTTGAACACAACGTCTCCACTGGCTTTCTCTAGTGCTGTCATCTGGAAAATACACCGAAACATTTATATTAACACTGCAAGTGTGTACTGTTCTCAAAAAAAAAAAAAAAAGGAAACAAAAAGGGCTAGTTTGTGTGTGAAACAAGCATCAAAAATGCAGGAAATGAGTCCCAAGCAGGCTTGATCATCTGTTTTTAAGTTTTCATTGCTCACAAGACACTGAAACTCTATGGATTTCCATGACACTGCTAAACTGATTGTGTTTGATAGAAATCCACAGCAAGACAGACATTAAAAACTGTGCTTCATTCTTCCTGTTTTTCCTTCATACATCCAAACATCAACACTATCAGTCCAGCAAGGGAAATGACTGTTCTGCTGCAAAGAAGTGAAACCTCAGCAGGGTTGGGGTTTTTTTTAAACTGTTCTTTAGAGTCAAAGACATTTAGTTGCGTTCTTCAATTTCAGAAAACTTTCTGGGGTTCAGCAGATTAAAACCATGGCCTAACATACTTGACCACACTTTAATCCTTGCTCAAATACTAATGCATAGCCTACTCTAGGAGAGTTGAAAAGACAAATCCAGAGGTTGAAACTACAAGCATAAACCCACAAGACAGGAAAAAAAAGTCACTTTATAATTATAAAACCGAAGAAGTCCCCTTCGAACCCCTCAGTTGTGCCAGAAGGCAGGGATGGCAGTGGCAGTTTTTCCTGGGTCTGTGGGTGTGCTGAGAGTCTGACATCCTGCACAGCCTTGAGGACAGCTAATATGCTTTTCTGTGCTGCCTTTGGGCAGAGAAACCTTAAGGGCTGAGAATACTTTCTTCTATTCAGAAATGTCATTTTGAGACAATGAGTTTAAGAGCATCCCCTTCAAACTAGGTCTGAAGAATTTATTAAGCAACACCCCTAAAGAAAAGTTAATTTTAGAAGAGTGGCAATTCATCTCAGCAGCAAACCCCCTTCACACGATGTGTTTTGCATGACACCAGGAGCGCCGCAATGAATAAATACAAAAGCTGTATCATACCCTGCTCTTACCACATCGTCTTTGGCACACGGCTCGTGCGTCACCAGCAGCCACGTGCAGTTCTTCTTCTGGATTCCCGCACCGTCCGTGTCCTGGGGACGGACAGAGACCCCGGCCCCGCTCGGCTCCCGCTCCCGGCACAGCCACAGCGGCACCCCTGGGACCCTCGTCCCGCCATCCCGGCCCCCGATCCCGGTGTCCCTGTGTCCCAAACCCGGTGTCCCGGTTATCCCTGTCCCCCCGTATCTCGGTGTCCCCGTGTCCCGGTGTCCCCGTGTCCCGGTGTTCCCGGTGTCCCTGTCCCCCCGTATCCCGGTGTCCCGGTGTTCCCGGTGTCCCGGTGTTCCCGGTGTCCCCGTGTCCCCGTGTTCCCGGTGTCCCTGTCCCCCCGTATCCTGGTGTCCCGGTGTCCCCGTGTTCCCGGTGTCCCTGTCCCCCCGTATCCCGGTGTCCCGGTGTTCCCGGTGTCCCTGTCCCCCCGTATCCCGGTGTCCCGGTGTCCCCGTGTCCCGGTGTCC
>JAWWEE010000004.1:229790-249481 GCA_035221455.1 Xenops minutus
AGCGGGTCCCCCCCTGTCCCTCCCCCGTCCCTCCCTGTCCCCCCTGTCCCCCCTGTCCCCCCTGTCCCCTCCGGGGATGGGGCCGCGGGGCGGGCACTGCGGGGGAGCCGCTGGCTGAGCTGCAGGTCGCAGGTTCAGGGAATCCAGACTTCCCCGAGCTGGTGTGAGGGGCAGACAGTGAGAAACAGAGAATCCCGCGGGTTGCCATGACAAATTCTGCACATCCTGGCGCAGTGGGCGATGCTCTGAGCAAAGAGGCAGCCGTAGGAAGTGCTCAGGACGGGTGTCCTTTGGCTCCCGGTGCGTGCCTGGCGGTGCGGGTGAAAGGCTGCCCTCGGCAGGGAACAGCGCACACATGCAGGGTACAGAGCACGGGGGCCTCGATCCCCGTGAGCTTGGCAGTCGGTAACTGACACCTTGGTGCTCTTTCACAGCATTCATTTGGTGATCACTGATTTAATTGCACTGTGAAATATTAACTGTGAAGATTTGATTTGCAAAGCATGTAGGATGCCTGCTGTGGCTTTGCCTTGTTATCCTTCCAACCAAGTAATAGTGGTCTTACAGACCATCATGATACACAGCACTGGCTCTGAGCATAGTGCTTTGGGTAAGCTGCCAGCTGGGAACAAAGACACTGTTAATAGTGGCAATGATCAGAGCATCATAGAATTCTAAATATCTGTAAATATAAAATTACTGACCTGACAGTGACATGTTGTCACTGGCTGTGATGCCAGAGAAACAAACATGACACTCATTTTAATAAGAACTTCAGAGCTACTCCTAGAAACTACAGATCAGTCAGTCTAGGTTCTGTGCCAAGAAAATTGTTCGCAATTCTAATAAAATCCTAGCATTTTTGGAGAGAAGAATGCACTGGATAAATGGGCAGAGAAAAAGGAGTCCCAGGAGTACCCAAAGAAGGGATGTGACACACAGGCTTTACAGAGGTGACTAAGGCTGGTGCTTTCGCTTTGTCATGTGTTTTCCTGACATGAATTTTGTCAGTTCTGCACTTCTGCCTGCTAGAGAGGTTTCAGAGGTGATGGTTTTGTGTGGTACTTAAATATTGGAATCTGGGGGAAAACCGCTCAGACAAGAACTTCCGTTCCCCTTTTGTTGATGCCACATGCAGGAGCAGAGACCAAATGGGAGCAGCGTTTGCTTTGTGGAGTGTCCCTGCCCGTTCCCAGGGCACTGTCCGTGACAGTGTCTGTGGCCACAGAGGGCTCTACGGCTGCTGCGAGGGCTCCTCCAGCCACCATGGCAATGGCCAAACTCCAGTGGGTCCTCTTGCATTCTTTCCAGTGCTTTAATGGGCTTTGGTTCAGGCCAACACATTTCCTTATTTCCTCCCATGCCCCTTTTGAACTCTGAATGTGAGTCAGCATTTTCGAGGATCAGATTGTTTATAATTTAAATGAGAAAACACCTGTACCGAGATGTCTGTGCAACAGAAGTTGCCACATCACTGTGCTCAGGTGGGAGCTACATTTTAACTAGTTATGTGGTTCAGGAAATCTTACATGCAAGGAAGTGAATGAAGAGGAATTAGACTGAATTTCTCCTCTGCCTTGTCATGCAGTTGCCAGGTGATACCATGAGTTGGTACTTAGCACAATTGGTGGAATCTAGTGGTTTCAAATGCAAACTCTGGATTAAAAAGGTGGCATAGAACAGTTGCTAGAGTACCAGTGCTTAATCAACAGGCATAGCAGGGTAAGCTACATTGCTTGTTTGTTTAAAGTTTAATTTATTGTTGGCAGCTACCTGTGAGGTTATTGTGAAACCCCACATAAATTTCTTGTAAATGCATGATCTTTATTTTTAAAAGAAATTGTTCTTTCCTTCCTTGAGTATGTTTTTGTGTGTGGCAGCTCAGCCTGGCAATAGACATTTGACTGAATTATCCAGCTGAAAGGGGTATAATAGAGGTATAGTGGCATTTAAATCTACAGCCAAAGAGAACAAAAAAAATCAGTCTCTTGTTGTGTAACTAAAGCACATCCTGCCCAGAGAACCCAAAGGTCAGGCTGAATGTATTATGCAAGATATACCTGAGTATGTAAATTGTACAAATGTGAATGGATTTAGAGTATTACAAACTGCAGCCTACTGTCACTGAATTTGTTATTTGTCCTGTTTTACAGAGGGGGAAGTAAGATACAATTGTGCTAAGAACTGTTTAAAAACATATCTGCTCATTATGGATGCTTTAGTTTTTGTGTTCAACTCTCACATCTAAGGTTTAGTTTTTGGAAGCTCTGATCTTTGATAGCTTGATGAGTGGGGTGAGGCCCTGGCACAGGTTTCCCAGAGAAGCTGTGGCTGCCCCATCCCTGAAAGTGTTCAAGGCCAGCTTGGAGGGGGCTTGGAGCAACCTGGTCTATGGAAGGTGTCCCCACCACCAAAAGGTCCCCAGCAGAGGGACTGGGGAGCTGAGTCTGTGCAGCTGGAATCCTGCTCCAGGTATTGTGTGGCACTGCCATGCCCAGGATGAGGGTGTGCCATCCCAGGGGGCTGCTGTGGGAGCCCATGGTGGTGGAGGCTGTCAGGACTGGGCCTGACACTGAGCTGCTCTGCCTTACATACAACTCACTTGTTTATGATGCAAATTTTGGAGACCAAAAGATGTTGCTTTTACATAATCTAATGGGCATGTATCTGACCAAATTAGGTGTGATTCACCAAGGCAGAATTTTGTGCAGCAAATTACTGGGTAGTTCTGTTTAACTTAAACTGTAATAATTTGCCAGGCAAGGAGACTATAAACATCTGTATTGATTTTGTTGCAGATTTCTTGCAACCTACAACAGCCTTACAGACAAACACCTGGTTGGATATTTCAGCAATGCCAGGATAAGACGACATCTTCAGAGATCAGGACTGGTGAGACGGAAAATTTTCGCTCACTTCAACATTCAATATTTTTATGCTTTTGGAGTTTCCCTCTGCCAATTCTTTCAGTTTGCAAAAATACAGCATCATATTGATTCACTCAGAGTTTTCACACTGAAATGGAAACATCTTTGACTTGACTGGTTGTTTAAATAGCTTTAGCGTTATTTTTCAAAAGTGTTTAATGGAAAACTGAAGGATTTGCTAAAGATGAATGTGCTGAACATTTTAAAAAACACTGATGCACTCCTAGGTAAAACACTGATGCGCTCCTAGGTGAGACTGTTTCGCGCAGGCAGGTACAGCTCTTAGCAGTAGGAGGGCAGGTGTTTAATTCCCTCCACCCCCTTTGGCAGTGGCCCATGAGGAATAAGGCTGAACCCTTGGCTGTTAGAAATGTGGCTGCTGCTCCTTTCATTTGTCAGGTGGGACCCATGGGGTCAAAGACCTGTGCTGGAAGGTGAGTTCCAGCACCATGGCAGGGGCAGAGGTGGTAGCTAAGCGGGAGGAGAAAGGGGTCTTCCTGGGAAATTGCACTGTTTCAAAATATACTTTATTCCATCTTCTCCTTTTCAGTAACATTGTATTTGTGTATGGCAGATCTCAAGGAGTGGAAGAATAATACCTGAGAAAGAATACCGGCTCAATGCCATGAGGAGGGACCACCAGAGATATGTCCAGGAGTGCCTGGCTCGTGCCATATTTCATAAAGTCCTTGACATGGAGGTATGCCCTTACTGTGGGTGTGTGGGCCTTTTCAGGTGCTTCCTTGCTGACAGCCAGCTTGTACTGGACTGTTTTCCATATGTGCCCTCATGCTCCCCTGGAAGGCTCTCTCCTGCTGGGAAAAAGAACAGTCTCTGTGCTTGACATTCCCTACAGAATTCCCTACGCAGGCTGCTCATTGTCAAACCCTGCTGTCATGAGATCAGGCTTTCTCACTGCTCTTTGGCAGCCCTCAGACTATGGGATGATATTCACAGGACTGTTTTGCTTTAAAAAAATCCTAATAAAAACAAAACTGTTTGAATACATTTATATTTATCATCTGAGTATAAAATTTGGGCACATTTCTGTGGCTTATCAGGAGTGGAGTTGGTCCCTGCAACTTTATCAACTTTACCAGTGCTCAGTTGTTCCCTTGGCTATGTGATTATATGCAGGTGAAACACAAAATGGATTTAATTCATAGTAGATTTATTACAGGGCTCAGTGAGCCAGGCCAGGGAGAAGGCATGGGACAAGCAGGACAGAAGTAAGTGTTCTTGCATTCGCTGTCATCTCATAATGCCCATTAATGGGATTTCTCTTCCTTTTACATTGGTAGCGTCATCATCAGCTGGAAATAAAACGGACACTTGAATATTCTGCGAAGAAGGAGAGGGTGCAGAAAATCAAGGTAAGGCTTGAGAGGTGCTGGGTGCTGCTGGCACCTGGCAGCTTTGCACAGGGTTGAGTAACAGCCACAAGCCTGGCCAGAGATTCATTGAGCCAAGTGCTCTGTCTCTGATGTTTATGGGAAAGTACAAGAAACAGACAAGTAAAGGATGATCCTGCCCCAGGTTACATCTCCTCCTTCCTCTGTCTGTAAGTTCAGGAACTTCCATTCATACACCTAATTCCTTCTGAATCTAATTATTCTTCTGGTTCTATAGTGTTCTTCATGGGGAGATTTAATAATGAGTTGTATGACATGGTGCCTCCTTGCATTTCTGCACAGTAATTAGTGTATCTACTGTCTTTTATCTCTGTGGGATACTCTATAGTTCTCGGTATGAAAAAGTTAATAACTCCTCTTTTTCCAAAGCATCTGTAGTTTTACATACCTTCTTCATATTTCTTCTCAGCTTTCCAAGCTGAAGACCCTCAGTCTGAATCTTTCTTAGCTGAGCTTCTCATTACTGTTGCTATTTTTTTAACCTTTTCTCATTCTACTATTTCTGTTTTGAAATGGGGAACCAAAACAGGATGAATAATTCAAGATACATTCTCCTCGCAGTAATTCTAGACCCTCTGTGCTTTTGACTGCTGCTGAGCACTGAGCTCATGTGTTCAGTCATTTGCCTCTCCATGGGATTTGGGCAGAACTGGCATGTGAGTAAGGAAAAGAGGTTTCAGGAGCCTTCATTTTGGTGTCATGTAGGTCAAGCTTGATTTTGTAGTTAGAGTTATGGAAATCCCACAGAAGTCAGTGGTTCTCCCCATGAAGTCATTTGGGTTTGCCTGAGTAAAGTTGTTCTCTTTTTGGTAGAAACCTGCTCCACCTTTTTTTTTCTGTATTAGGAGCCAGAATGCTTTGAGAAGAGTGCATTGAGCAGCGGGCTGCTTCTTTGAGCAGCTGGGAAACAATGTCAGATCTGTTAAATTGTAAATAATGCATCTATAAGGAGCATCTCAGGTAAAGAAAGGAGGAGATTTTCCTAAAAGACACTGGTTACTCTGGGAATTGCAGAAGTGGTGGTGTAGTAGAAAGTCACACTGTGGAAGCAGTAATTTCAGCACCCTATCGAGGGATCCTGCACTTGGATAATTTCGGAACATTAGCTAGAACTGCTTCCTTCAGTGAGACACTGGCAGATACCTGATCTGTATGTGCTGTGCTGCCGTGCTGGGATGCAGAAGCCTGGCTGGAGCCAGTGCTGTCATTTAAGTCTCGCCTCAAATGTTCAGTGAATTTGGCCAGGTTGTTTGTCTGAAAGGAAAAAGGCAGATGGCTGAGTGAGGGAGGCTGAGACACAGAACTATCTGTTTCCAGTGGGGCAGTTATTCCCAGTGACGGGTTGATGAGGAGAGAAGGTGGAGGTGGGCAGCAGTCAGAGCAGGGAAGAGGCAGGTGCACTCAAATTTAAAAAGAAAGAGACCTTCAAACAAACCAAGAATTGGGAGATACACAGAAATATGCAGATTAATTGAAACTGGGGGAGTCAGCAGATGGAGACAGCTGCAGGAAAATGAATCAGAGTTGGGGGCAAGTCTTTTCACTTGTCTTTTCACATTCTCCCATGATTTCCTTCCCTTCCTTAGCCAGGTGTTCTACCGGGTGAGCTGATCGTCACAGCTGTCCAATGAAAGAGAGACATAATGAGGCTCAGACATCACTGTTAGAGTATTTAGTGCCTCAGAGACGTAAATTTGTGTACTTTCAGGTGGAACAATTCAGAAGATCAGTGGAAGATGCCTTCCCAATGCATTCTCCACATCCACCGCTTGGTCCAAGGAACCGTAATGGGCTCCATCCTTTAGTGGCTGGAGAACGAGCTGGTCGCTCACAATGGGTGAGTTTCACAACTTCTCCATGGACAATCGTGGAACTGTGGACAACTGGAAGTGTGCACATGGACCCGTGACATCTGTACTTAGTACAGAGCACTGACTGCCTGAATCGTTCTGGATTAGGGCCTCATCCTTAATCACTTGAGGCCGATTTCCTATTTGTAGGGTTGTGTCATTAAAGAGGAATCTCCAGAAGCCAGTGTTGCAGGGCTGGCACATCAGACCTTGTTTAAAAAAACTAAAAAACCAAAACTCTGATAAATCTGCTTCAATCTTTCCCTTTTAACTGCCTCATGAGATACGTTGGTATCAGTGCGTTGAGCATCGTCAGTGAATACCAGAGCTGTCGAAGGGGTTACACATGTTGTAAAGTCCTGAAAACAGTGAAGGTCTTTCAGAAAATAGAGTTGAAGGGGTGAAGTGAGACTGGAGCTCATTTCAGAGGGCTGTGCTCTGGAGCTTTGGCTTTCTCTCGGTTAACAGCAAAGAAGGAATGTTAATATACTCTGAAAATATAATGATACTAAAGCCTGAGGTCAAAGGTCAAGTATATAGTTCAGTTTTAACTGGTTCTTTGTGTCAGTAATGATAATTGGAGCAGATTGAAGAGAGACTTTCAAGTCCTGAATGACCTTCTCCCCCTACAGAGGGCACCTGGACTTGGAGTTGATTATGGTGGTGGACATCCTCCTCATCAGCACCAACCCAAGGAGCCTGCACCCTCTAAGGTGGTGAGTACCTCAGTTAAACTGTGCTGTTAGGCTGTAACATTTTAACTTGGTATTCTGAAGGGTATACAAGGATGAGATGAAATAAAAAAAGAAAAAAGCTGAGTTTTGAACAAAAATAGGCATGGTTTTTTTGTGCATTCTCTCAGTGTCCATGTGCTGAAGTCCATAGCACACTGCTACAGTTCCTGTGACTTCACTGTATTTGCTTCAAGGCAACATGGTGAAGAACAGTAGCAAACTCTGTATTTCTGGCCAAGAGTTGTTTTGGATGGTCAGTTAGAGGTGCCTAAAGGGGTCTGGCTCTTTGGAGGCGGACTAGAAAATGTCATGTCCTAGAGGTACCTGAAATCACTCATTACTTCCAGATATCTTCATCAGTGCTATTTTTTTCCTTTATGGTGCTGCTCTGCACTGGAAGTTATGCACTGAGATTTTTTGCTGTTTTCTTTTTCCTTTTGTAGAGTTCCTGGCGACCAAATACAGCTCCAGGGAATGTGCAGCAGCTGTTTCACCTCCAGCCCCTTCGCAGCCAGGCTGCAGCAGGGTCTGTACCAAAGGCTTCCCAACAGAAGTGCCACATGCTGGAATGGGATCAGCAGTTTGCCCATGGGGTGAGGCTGAATTTAATTCTGAAAATAATAGCATTTGAGGGGCAGTTTTATAATACTGCTTTAACGCTGTAGTTCCCAGAACCGTTTACTGCAGGAAATATGCCATTCAAATGGCATCAGCTTTTATTTGAACTCTCCATTTTCACTTCCCCTTAATTTTCAAGACGTTGTCTTACTGGTCTAATACCCAGTTCTTGATCACCGTAAGAAAAAATGTGGTGAGTTACCTTTTATAGTATAAAATCTTTCTGCATACAAAATTTTCTCCCTCTATGTAAATTTTCTATTATGCAGAGAGGGAGGCAAACACCTGGTTAAGACCAGTAACTGGAATATTTTCACTTACAAGTCTTAAAGTTTTCATCTACAGCTGCAAAGTAGCAAAAAACTCCTTTCTTTAACTATTCCTCCCACTAAGTCACGTCAGTGGATTCTGGGAATGAGAATCAAACATGATCTTCATATGTTCACTGTCACTTTCAAATGATATTTGGAGTTGTCTTCTGTTCTAGAAAAACATAATATAATTGGTTTTGTGATACGAGTTCCATGGGGTGGGAAGATTTTGGAGTGGGACTGTGACCTGGTATCACTGCCTGGCAGTCACTGTATGAATAGGTTCCTTCTGCTCTACATTTGCTCTGTGTTGGGATGGTCACAATTCTTTCTCCAAGAATTTGCTGGTACTATTTATGTCTACTCAAATTATGGGTGATTTAATGCTTTCTTTAATGCTCACACCTGACAAAACACCTAAATCAGGTGTCAGTTAAGAGAACATGATGCAGAACTCAGAGCCAGAGCAAGAAGCATTTACAGAACTTGTTCTCTGGCCATGTCTTACTCTTCAGGACCTCTGTTTGCATTTCATTCTGAGGGAGGACTAAACCTCCACTCAGATGGGGAAGCAGCATTTTGAACCCCATTTTGTATAATAAATGCCAAGTGATGTTTCTGTTGGACAATTCTGGGTGCTCTGGGATGTGCTTTCCAACTGTGAGAGCAGCACTGCTGTGGGGCTTTGCAGGGTTCTGTCTGAGATCATTGCTCTGCAGGGCTGCAGGCAGGGCTTGGTTTGCAGTCTTGTCTGTCTCTCTGAGGGTGACATTTTCAATCAATCTGCATTTTGCAATTTTGCAAATTAAAAGAAAGAGTTTTAGCACAGAAATGTTTTAATTAACATATTGCAGGCCCCAAGTTAAGGAGCTGTTCCATAAGGATGTGTGCTGCTAAATGTACCAAGGAGCAGTTCCCTATGCTCAGGAGCTGGTTCTACAAAACCTATGTCACCTGGTTAAAATGTTTTTGCAGGGGGAGAGGAGTGAGTTAAGGCTTCTGAATTCAGTGGAGTATGTGACTGGTGTATCCCCATATCAGCTGCCTGTTGTCAACCCTTGTGTGGTGCCAGTGCCACCGCCCCGCCCGCACAGAGGGGACAGGGGTGTCCCTGCAGGGAGAAGTGGGGTGCCCACAGGGAGACGGTTTCGTCCCACCACTGCATCGAATGACACAGGGCAACTTTTAACAAAGGTAATTTATCTCTATCTGTGTGCAGATATATTACCTTCCTCACTGGTGTGTTTACCTAATGCTAAAAAGTGTGCATACCTAGTTTGCATAAAGAAAATATGTAACTATTAAAATATATAACTGCTGTCCATGCCTCTGTAAACTAAAACATTTGGTGATTTTCATCAGCTGGGGAGAAAAAAGGTGCTGAACAAAAATGCATTGACCTTCCACTTCAGTCAATAGTATCGTGCCTGTGGCCATAGCTGGCACCAGAGCTCCAGGGATTTCTGAAATGCCTCAAGTGTATGAACACTGCATCGGTTACACTCTGTCTCCAGCCAGTTTTGACTCCTGTAAATAAAATTGTAGGAACTCTGGATTGGGAGGGATCATATGGGTTATTAAACATGGTCTCTGCAATTTGGGGCTATTCAATGAAATGGGGTTTTAGTGTGAAATATTTCCCTGCCCCTCTGCATGTTTCAAACTCTTCCCAATTTAATCAGCTTGGTGCCTGTTGCAAAAGCCTGGAAGCCTCAAGTGTGTGCTACATGGACATGAGCTTTTTGTTCTCCAGTCAGAACTGGAAGCTGAAGGCATTTCTGTGTGTTTCCTGCTGCAGACTTCTGGAGGGTTTCCTAAGTCCCCATTATGCAGCAATGCTGTCATCACCATGGCCTACCTAGGAAAGAATGTGCATTTGTCTTATGATCATGCTGATTACAGGGATGAAGTCAAAGTCTATCAGCAGCACTGTGGAGGAGAAAACCTTTGTGTCTACAAAGGCAAGCTGCTGGAAGGAGGTAAGGATGCAATCAAAGAGTTCATATTGATTCTGGCAACATATTTTTTGGCTAGAACCTTTCTGTGACAACAAAATTATTTCAGCTGAACTCAGTCAAGATACCTGTATCCAAGGATTTTGATACTGTCTGCTTCCACACTAAATCTCGATATACGGTTCCATAATTGAGAGTGAGGTTACAATTACTTTTGCAAATGATGGTAGAAGGCATTTAGAGAACTGTTTTAACAAAATACTGTAGCTTAGCTTAATTTTCTATAGACAAGTATGTTAGTAGAGTAGGTGTAGCAGTAAACTGTCCTTAAACAGGATTTATCTGAGTTGCTGAAGTACATTAGCACATGTTGCTTATTATTCCAGAAGGAAAAGTACATAGCGGGAGCCCACTTCTCATCTTTTATGTGAGTGCAATTTCATCACACCAGTAAAAGGTGAATTGTTTTCTGGGAAATCAGGCACGTGAAATGGCTGGGAGGCGCTGGCCTCTGTTCTGCTGTAGCAGTGAGTGGCCAAACTGACAGTACGTTCACTTGTCCTAGCTGTGCCCACCTTGGGTCCTGAGGCTAGCAAGAGCCAGGACTGTGTGTGTAGAGGGCTAGAGTGTGACCAACTGATGAACAGAGCTGAGAATCTCCAAGCCTGGCCACAGAAGGCTGGGTGCTGTGCTGATGCAGGTGAGATACAAAAATCGCCCCAGGCTGACAGTGAAGTGTAATGTTTTTCTTTGAACCCTTTCTTTCTGTCATTGCAGAGACCTTCCAGTTCATCTCCAAGAGGCACCATGGATTCCCGTTCAGCCTCACCTTCTTTCTCAATGGGATGCAAGTCAACAGGCTGAGCTGTTGCTGTGAGTACAAACATCAGAGGCGCTCCAGGCTCCGAGGCAAACACAGATACTTCAGGTTTCTCAGTGTGGAGGGAGCATCTCCTTGCTACAGGTATGGAGACGAGTACACTTTGCTCACAGGGACTTAGTTTTCAGAGAGTCTCACTTGTTCCTCTTTCACCTCTCTGGCTCCCCCCAGTTCTGTGGAACCTGCTCTGCTTCTCAGTGTCCCTTAGACTGTGTAGGGTTGAGGTTACCTGTCAGGGTCTCACCTCCAAGGGTGCCATCACAGCTGGTTTCCTGTGCCTCCTCAGTCTCCCTGTGTTGTGTGCATGGCATGGACAGTGTTGGTGCTGGCTGTGTCAGGCTGTTGGAGGTGACTGAGCACAGGGCAGTGGCTCTGGGCTGGGGTTCATGTGCCACCTGCATGTCTCTGGCCCAAGTGGCAGTGAAACAAATATCAAGCTGCAGTTTTCAGAGGCTTTTTTGTGTATAATTAATTTTTAAACAGCTCTGCCTCTGAGATGGGATTCTGCTGTGATATCTCCAGCTGCAGAATAAAGGAGCACTGAATGCTAGCCATGGTTCAGTAACCAAATCTGTGCAGAAGGGTCTCGGGTTAGGGTGAAAATCAATGCTGTGACCAACAGCTGTGGTTCTGCCAAGAAGCTTTAATTGTCATAAAACCTTTCTTTTCTGTGATTGTTAATTCAAGCCAGACAAGTAAACTTCTGGACATGTGGATAATTTAAAAACTTTAGTGTTCTTTTAATAAATAATTTTTAAAAGAGCAGCAAGCAGTTGGAACAAGAGACTTTCCACAAAGCTGTACCCAGTTCCTTCAGATAAAGACTGAATTCTAAGAAAAAAAAGTCACTTTATTGTACCATATTCTTTTTAATCCAATATAACAATGAATGTGATTTCTGTAAATGTATTATCTAGCATGTTCAAAGAAGTAAAAAGTATCTAAATTCATAATGGATATAGTAGCTATAGAGTATAGGAAATGCCCAAATCTCAGCTTTGTGTGATTTCTAGAAAGATTTTTAAGTGAATTTTCTGAATTTAATATAGTATTCAGAAATGGGTTATTTCCTTCCTGAATCACCATTCTGTCCTGCTTTCTCTCTTATTCTTAGTGATATCTCTCTTTTCCTGCCTCTTGTCAGTCCAGCTGACCTTATGTGGTGACTTAAAACCCATCTCTATTAACCTGATTTTCCCCATAAATGACAACTAGTTTCACATCCCTTCAGGTCAGGTACAACTGTGTTTATTTTCTGCTCTGTGGCACACATTGAATTCCTGCTCAGGTTCCCAACAAAAGTTCCAGTTGATTTTCCCTAGAGGATCAGAGCTTTGGCTCATGACGTTTTGCTGCAGTGATTTCTGTACCATGCTCTGAGCCTTGCTCAGAGAGTTTTCTGCAGTCCAAGATCCAGCATTTCTATACAGCAGAAGTGCTTCAATATTCCAAAGGTCCCCGAAAAAAGAACATAAGGAACAAAGCATTAAGAGGTAGGACTCCAGAAAGGGTCATGTTTATTTTTTATGCCCACAAAATTAAAAGATTTCTTTTAAATGAATGTCTGTGGGATATTTTACAGTAGTTTGGAGACAACTGGAATGTGAGGGGAATTCCAATCAAGCCTTACATTAAAATAGCAGTTTTGGGGGAGGAAAAGATTTTAAGACATAGTTGTCTGAGAAGAAAAATTGTTTTTCTAGAGAGGTTTGGGATTAGCCACAGTGAAAATCGCAGTTTCAGTTTCACCCTCTGCTTGCAGATTTAACCCCACGTACTACCCACAGCACAGTGTCCTGGCCCGCATGGGGGGTGTAGGGTGGTGTAAAGTGGCTCTTCGTGTCGGTTAATGTTCCATCAGGATTAGGAACTCTGGTCTCTTGTCTGGGTCTCCTGACTGCATGTCACTCCATTTTATACAAGAGGAGCAGTCTCAACAACTCATTCAAAATGCATTGTTTTCCAGCTGTTTGTTTTAGATAGAAAAACAGAACAGAAACTGACAATTATTCACTTTCAATCTCCCTCTTTCCCCACAGTTATTAGACTCAGCAGACAAATTCAGAAACACCTAATCTCATCCACAAACCCTGTTGTCACTTTACTGGGTGTTACAGCAGGATCTGGTTCCAACACATATCTGGCTTGGAGCTTGTCTGCCTTTCTCAGAGGTTCTGTCTTCACAGCCAATGCTTAGTGCAGGTTCAAATGCTGGATCACTTTTAATAACGGTTTTAGTTTGTTTATATGTCAATTGTCACCTATAAGTGCAGACAGCGTTAACTGTCCTTCAAGGAAGAACTATATCTGTGTTAGGGGAGCTCTATGGCATTTCGGGGTGCTTCTCCATATGAGTTGTTGTGACAGTGAAGAGGCAGATGGGTACCTGGTTTCACTGCTGATAATGAGCTGAACTCATTATGTATACTGCCCTCCATTGTTCACAGGAAGAAAAATGTGATACTTCCCAATCTGTGCTATTTTATAGGTGCATTATTGCAATGGGCCTGGACAAAAAGCTACCCCCTCCCAAGAGGAAGATGGAGTACCATATGGACAAGCATGTGGGTTCCTGGGAATATGCTGTGCACAGTGAGCCAAGTAACAGCAGTGTTGAGCAGAAATCAGTGAAAAATTCAGTGTTAGTCATCTTACCGGCTCACGAAGCAAGTGTGGAAACCCTTGAGGAAAAACTGGAGACTGGAGAGGAGTACAGAGAAGAAGAAATGGCAAACCAATCTAGTCATGAGAGTGAAGACAGTCAGGAAGATATCAGTAAAAATGGTACAGTATTCCCAAACATGAGCATGAGATGAGAAATGGGAGAGGATGATTCTGAAGGTAGGGGATTGTGGGCCTCTGACTTCCCTGAGGCTTGAGAAATGTGGTGCTGCCTGTGTCTGTGCAACAGAATTAGTGGGGCTCCTTTCAACCATGCAACAGGATGAGATGATTTGCAAGAGCCACGAAAGTGAGTAAGGAAGGAGGATGAGGCCCTGGCACAGGTTACCCAGAGAACCTGTGGCTGCTCCAACCCTGGAAGTGTCCCAGGCCAGGTTGGAGGGGGCTTGGGGCAACCTGGTGAAGTGAAAAATGTTCTCTTCCATGGAGGAGATGTCAAGCTCAGGCTCTGCCTTCACTCACTCCTTGTCGTAGTCTTCTTCAGAGGCAGTCACATTAGTGAGGGGATTTTAATTCCTGCTTCCTATTCCTGTTTTTGATTTCATAGTTCTGTGGTGTGACTGCTCAGATGCCTTGTTAGTCCCTCTGGATGTGTGTTTGGGATTAATCGGGCCTTCTTCCTTCAGGAGGAGCTGCCCTTCTGACAGTTACCTAAGGAAGCCTCACTGCAATTTGAATCTCAATTGATTTTTAATACAGAAAATAAATCTCCTTATTCCCTTAGTTGTCATTGTCTGGGTAATTGTTTATTTTCCTAATTGGTTCTGCATCAAGAACTCTTCATTTCTGCCCTTGGCATTTTGTCACTTCAGTACGTTAAAAGCCCTGATGGAAAGAAAGGAGGTGAGGACTGATGGCCACAGGGGACAGCTGGTGTGGCAGCAGTGACAGTCGCCTGCACGGGGCAGGTGTGTTCCCTTGCTGCTGTGGGCACAGGGAGCCCCTGATAGCAGCGGAATGACTGCATTTTAGGTGGGAATCCCTGCCCTCTCTTGTGCTGGTGCCTGGGATGTGCATAGTGCAGCCTTGGCGTGGAAGGGCAGTGTTCTTTAAATGCGTCTTTATCTACAGATCTGAGCAAAGTTATTTATCAGATGTCACAGCTTGTCAGGTGAGTGCCTGGCTGAAATCCAGACAGGTGGATGTAACAGTAGTAATTCTGTGCAAGCTTCATTTATTCTGGGATTTCCCCTGGGCCTGAAGGAACGCTTTAGAGCAGTATTAAAAGAGTGCCTCTGCAGCACCCTTTGGCTGGGTTTAATTAAATTCATTGAGTAAGACACTTCTTTGCTATTTAGCCATGTCAATCTACATTTATCATACTTTGCATTACAATATATTATCTTTCTCCAGCTTTCTTGATTGCTTGTAATTTTTTTTTTCATCACAACTAGTTTTTCTCCTGTAGAACGAGACTTTTGCATTTAATTTCTGAGTTTCCCCAGCTCTTAATTTTTCTAGTCCTTTCTGTGGCTAATGTTTTTGTTTGGTTTTGTTTTAATGTATTAATCATACTTGGTGCATCAATCAGTAGTTTTGCTGCATTTTTGCTACTCTATGAAGAACATGATTTTATGATAATGTGCTCTTATGATTTCTGTCTGTGGTCTTAGATTGTCTCATGGCTTTAAAAAGACTGAGCAAATATAAGGGCAAAAGGAGATTAATGACGTTAACCTCTGTCTGCTTAAAAAGAACTTTTTTAGTTGTGAATTCTGTTTCTTTTCTCACAGTACAATTCTTCTGTTTTAGAGTATGATGAAGATTTTGAAGCAGATGAAGAAGTTAATGAAGAGGGACAGGCTGCTGATCAAACAAATGGAGTGTCAGAGTCATCCTCAGATGATAAAAGCCATAATTTAGACGTTGGAAAGGAGAGTGGAATCTCATCCCAAAAGGTACTGCAGGCGTCTGTCAGTGAGAAAGATGAAAGTGATGGATATTCTGACAGACACTCTGAAAATAATCAACAAGGTTAGTTTTGTTCTTAACGATGCTTAGAGGAGCTGACCTGATGCATGTTTTACAGTGTGTGTGTCCAGTGTATATGGTGGGTCTGCACACAGAAACCCATGCCATTCCTACTGACAAGATAAAAGACAACTGTTTTTTCTGTTATTAATTCTACATCTGCCATCGAACCACAGGCAGCCCCCTGGCAGTGGGAGCGTGGGCTTTTGCTGAGCTGTTTAGGTGCTGAAATGGAGCTGGAGCGAGGCAGCAGGTTGGCAGGCTAGCCCCCATGTCAGCAGGACTCACACCTAGGAACTATGACCCCTGTCACCTTTTGAGGGGTTCCAGGAAACCTGACAGACCATCCTGCGTTTTAGAAGTGCTGTCCTTAATGGCCCTGAATATGGCCCTAATGTATCTGAGTGTGCTAGAGATGCAGAAACCATTAGATTGTCTGAGGGGAAAGGTTTGGAGAGGAATTCCCTTGGATTTTCCTATGGTGGAGGAGTGGTACCCTGAGTGGGAATCTTTAAACTGTGACTGTTTCTTGGTACAACATGTTTTTCTGAATGTGCAATTCTGCATAGTGTACAGTTCTGTGACTTTTACTTATTCAGCCTGGCTGGATTTTTCTGCCTTGAGTTTCACCAATCTCTTCTTGAACCCGTGTGGAGTGTGGGCAGGAATGAGGCTGTGCAGTCAGCTCAGTGTTAGATGAAGGATTACTGCCTTTTTTCCCCTCAGGCATTCTATTTTTGTGTTTACATGATGATGTCTGTACGTTTTCCTAGAGAAGACAGTGAACTTCAGTTAGACCTTGTTTACACATGATTTTGGAGATCTTTCTAATATCCAGTGAGTTAACAGGAGTGCACTGAAGGATTGGTGCTATGGTTGAAGTCTTTTATCAGAGCTCAAGATTCTGTGCTAAAATCTGTCTGAGTCATACTTAGAGGTGCTTTTGAAGGTGCATTTCTGTGTGATTGATAGAGATAATCTGGTTAATTTCCATTATCAGAAAAAAAATCCCCAAAATGTAAAATGGATTTAATCATTGATACATCTGGGCAATGTTCTTCTATTTACACTTACCGGAATTTTGTCATGATATCTTCAGATGGTGTAATTCAGAGATTCCTATTGGATTAAATTCTGTCCTTTGTAAGTGCCCAGTGAATGCAGATGTTTAGTGACAAATACTAAACCAAAGTGCTGTTTGCTGTTTCCAGAGGGGAGACCTGCAGACTCTCTCTCATCCTTCAACACTCAGTGCAGCACTGAGGGTGACTCTCACTCTGAAAGGATGACGGACAATGGCAAAGAGGAGTGTGATATCAAAAGGGCATCTGACATCATAGCACATGCACAGTATGGAATTGGGAATGGGGAGAATAAACTGCTCAGAACGGAGGAAAATCAGGAGACTTTTGCACTGGAAAAGAATGGAATAGATGACGCAGGAAAGGCAAAACCAAAAGATCTAACAGCAAAGGAAGATACTGGAATTTTTCATGAAAATGTAATGGCAATGCAGCATCAAAGTCCTAAAGTTAATGGAGAACTCCAACAGGCTCAGTCAGGAGAAAGTAACATCAGTGATGAGGAGGAATGTCTTCCAGTGCCTTGGGAAAGCAGGATATTGAATATGGAGAACGGCAATAAAGAGTCTCCTCAGAATGAGGAAGGAGGTGGTGAGTACAGCCCCTCTGATAGCTCTGAGTGACTGGTGCGTGTCACCATGTACTCAGTCATGGTGCAGGACAGGATGTTGCTGGACTTTCAGGCTGCTGGAACACTTTGTGCTGCTGTGAGCCCAGTAACCACTCAGCATGTAACCTCGGCTTGGTGTTTTTCTGCCAGTGTTTCCAGTGTAAGTCCTTGTCCAAACATGAATTTTAAACTGTTTTAAACCAAGCTGAGGTGGCTGGATGACTTCTACTCAGCTTTTGCTCTTTAATGGCTTCTCTTTCTTGCTTCCTGTTTTCTTTGTGATAGTTTTTGAAGATTGCAAACCAGTCCAGCAGGAAATGGCAAAGGTGACTGGAAATGATCATCCTATGAATTCTGACCCTGAACCTGGTGATTCCTGTGCTTGTGAGGAAACAGAGAATGCAGGAAGTACAGAGCATGATGCCAGTGGAGGTGAGGTTAACTGTCAGTTAGGGACAAGGATTAAATCTTATTCATCTGAAGTCTTTTCACAGATGTGTTTGCCCTTTCCCTTTCCTTTGGCTATTAAACTCTCCTTGTGCTTTTTTCTTTCTTGACTTCTATAAAATTCAGTGATGACTAGCTGGTTTCTGTGGCCATGTATAATTAATGCTTTTTTGGCAGTTAAATGGTTCTAGTCAAAGAACCCAGATCAGGAAAAACTGACTGTCAGTCAGGAAAATAGCCATGGCAAGCATGAACATACTGAGGTTCCCTGTGCTTCCAGTAGAGTGGGGCTTTCTCGGGAAACACTTTGGTCCCCAGGGGCAGGAATCAACCCTGTGTTATTCCCCAGTGTAATTAAAGAATCCCCAGGAAGCAATTAACCATTTTATATGAACAGCTGAGTGTTCTTCCCGTGTGTGCATATTTTACATGAGCAATTTACCACCTATTTCTGACTTCCTGAGTGTCACTGTCAAGCTTGCAGGTGTTTCGTGCACAATCCTGAGCACCCTTCAGACAGGAAGGGAGGGAGGCGGAGCGGGCAGGGCAGGCAAAACTGGCAAAGGTGAAAGCTGGTCTTGCACCAACATTTTTTCTTAAATTCATTATGCCAGGACAGCAGCACTAGAGATGTAGTCAGAGCCCAAGAGTGTGATGAGAAGAAGCAGAACAAGTTTTCTTTTGATCCCTGTGCAGGTGTCCCTCATTGCTGGGCAGAGATGGCACCTTGGACACTAACCCTGTAAAACATGTAACACTGACACAGTGCTGAGTAAAGTCAATGTTTGATTATTCCCTAATAGCACCAGATGGAAGTTTTTCGGCAGAAGGGAGGAGAAGCCTTGATGTTCAGGAAGCAGCAGGAAAAGAAGTACGAGAAGGGCAGGTGGCAGGGCAGAGACAAGCCCTGGAGCAGGATGGTGCTGCCTCGGGAGGAGATGCTGGCAACAGAGAGGCCGGAGGAAAAGTAGCACTGGCAAGGGATTTACTGTTCCAGGCAGGCACGGGGGCTGTGCTGGAGGAATCCACACCTGAGGAAGGCACCGGGGCAGAGGAACATCTGAAAGGGGAGGGGACATGTAAGAAAGTGGAGACGAGCACAGAAGTGTCACCTGCGGAACAGGAGGTGCTGGTGGAGGGGACGAAGAGGAAGGTAGCACTGGGAGAGCCGGCACCTGGGGGAGAGGGGCCAGCTGGGGCACTGCCGGGCCGGGGAGCAGAGCGAGCTGTGTGCGAGGGGCAGGAGGGGGCCGTGGCAGGCACGGAGGAGGAGGAGGAGGAGGAGAAAGGCCCGGAGGGAGCGGCAGGGCTGCCGACAGAGGGGGAGGCAATGTCGGAGGGAGGGTCTGCAGGGAAGGGCGCAGTTGTGGGTGCTGGGGCAGAGGGAGAGGAGGCAGGGGAGGATGCCGACCTGCCAGGAGAGGGGATTGCCGGCGTTGCTGACCCTGAAGTAGAAGAGGCTGTTGAGGAAGACAGTTCGGAAGGGGAGGAGGCTGTGGGGAAGTGTGTGGCTCTCCTGGAAGCATTAGGGGATATGGAAACAGGAGCAGCAGTGCCTGGAGTGGAAGGGTTTGTAAAGCCAAATGAGTTCTCTTCAGGGGAAGAGCAGATAGAGATGGGAAAAGCTGCCGCAGGAGCAGCAGCGTCTGAAGGTGTCCGGGTACCCACGGAGGGGCTGAAGGCGCTCCGGAGAGCGGAGCACGGGATGGAAGAGCCAGGGGAGCCGGGGAAGGGCCCTGTGCTGGCAGCGGGCCCTGGGCCGGGGGCACTGCGGGCTGCGGGGGGCGGGGAAGGGGCATCCCAGGTGCAGGAGGGCCCGGCAGCGCAGGGGGAGGATGGCGGAATGGGAGCACTTCGGAGGGGCAATCCGTCCGTGGGCAGCAGAGCGGGGACAGAGAGCGCGGTGCAAGGAGAGCCCGAGGGAGCGGTGCTGGCAGGGCGTGCCGAGGAGGGCCCGGGGGAGCCGGCGGGGACGGAGGGGTGTCTGGGCTGTGGGGAGCGCAGGGCGGGGAGCCGGGCCCCGGGGCAGCCCGGGCTGGTGGCCCTGGCCGTGCTGCGGGGAGCTCCGGCTCCGAGCGGGGCCGGCCCGGGGACAGGGACACAGGGGACAGGGCCAGGGACAGGTCTGGGGGCACAGGGGACAGGGACAGGTCTGGGGACACAGGGGACAGGGACAGGTCTGGGGACACAGGGGACAGGGACACAGGGGACA
>JAWWEE010000004.1:256888-284154 GCA_035221455.1 Xenops minutus
GGGAGTGTCCAAGGCCAGGTTGGACGGGGCTTGGAGCAACCTGGGACAGTGGAAGGTGTCCCTGCCCATGGCAGGGGGTGGAATGAGATGGGATTTAAGGCCTCTTTCAACCCAAACCAGTCTGGGATTCTATGAACTGTAGGAAAGCAAAGTCATTCCCCTCTCCAAGTTTTTTGGGAAAAACACTTAACTATTGAGGGACTAAGTTGTACTGTCCAGGAGATGGCACCATACATTCAGTCTTTCTTAAAAAACCCAACCAAACCTGAAGTAAAACTAAAGTAAAAATCTTCAGAAAGTATGAAGGAAATGCATGCAGAAGTCCAATGTATGATCCTTAACATGCTGTGTTTCTATTTTTCTTGTAATCACCAAATATTTGATAACTATTAGTCCTGACGTTAGTCAGTCCTTTGAAAAAATGGCTGATGGGAAGCAGAGTGGAGGAGCTCAGTAGAGATTCCAGTAGAATGTGCACTGAATGAGAGAAAATCTCTGTTTCTGACTGTAGGGTATTTTTTGGGCCTGAAACACAAAACAGCAAGACAGGGGCATGGGTCCAGTTTGTTCCCACAGGAACATGAAGGCCTGTGACTCAGGATTTACTCTACAAGTGGTGATACAGATCCAATTGGATCCAAGTCCCTTGGAATCAAACCTATCTGAGAAACATTTGGGTTTTTGGGGGGATTTTGGTGTGGGTTTTTTGTGTGTGAGTAGTTTTTGTTTCTTTTTTGTTGTTGTTTTTCATTTTATTGTTTTTTGTTTTGGTTTTTGTTTATGTTTTTTAAATGTTTGAGTGTTTCTTTGGTGGCTATTTAAAGCCACCTGAGGACCCCCCCTTGGGCTGCTGTGCAGCGTGCAGGGGGTTCAGGCTGTGGCTCAGCCCTGGGACTCACCTGGGTCCCCACCTGGAGGGACCCTGACACCAACTCTGGCCCCCAGTGAGACCTGACCTTGTAGCTTTGTCCTGGTATGGAAATGAGGGGTTTGTAACAAAACCTGGTGTGCTTTGCATTCTCCAGGTGTTGCTCCCTGAACAGTGATGATGATGCAGGAAGACAGGAATGATTATTTTGTACTGCTCTTGGCAGCAGTTTCAATGTTCGTATTTTCTGCTCATTGCCAGCACTTTCCCTTTTCAATACTGCACTTCTTTTCTTGAATGCATCACTTTTGTTTCTGTTGCACTTATTTGTTATAAATATATTATTGTCTACTACAAATGTCTTTTGGGAATTTTTTCCTTCAAAGACAGGGAAGGAAACAGGGAAAGAAGAGAGTTTTTATTTTGCTTTCGGGGCTCTTCGGTGCCCCCAGTCAAGCAGGGAGTCAATTGCTGTCCCTCCTTGCTGTTTACACAGGGAGCGGCTTGGAGCAATCCCAGGGCAGCCTGGGTACCAGGTGATGCTCGTGCTCTTCCCCAGCTCTGTTTTCCCCAGAATCCCTCAGGGATAAAGGTGAGGTGCACTTCACACACCTGCTTGGAGGGGCTGTTGGCCTGGTGCTGCCACAGCTCCTGCTGTTGGTCTGTAGCTGTGGGGCTCCTGCAGCTGGCGGGGCCCATGTGCAGCATCCTGAGTGGGACAGATAAGCCCAGGGCTTGCTGAGCCCTTCTCAAGCAATTTCCCTAATGCATTAGGCATAAACAATCTTTCTTTCAGAGTCAGGCATGCATATCTCATCCTAATTGTGTTTTTTCCCCTCTAACCCGTTTTGGTTGAAGTTGTTGCCACAAGCAGTGGTGATAATGTTCTCCTTCCATTGTTGCTATAAAGAGGAAATCTGCTATAATTATTGCTTAAACTGAGTTTTTCATAATTGAAAATGTTAAAATATCTATGGATGCATGATAATGGGTTCATAGATGGACCAAATGTGTCATTTTTGGGCCAGGCTGTGGTGCTTCCTCTATCTCCTTGCCATCCTGCTGTCATGGGTGTGCAGGGCAGGCTCCAGGGGTGCAGGCAGGAGGGGAGGCACGAGGCACAGAGCTGCCCATTTCAAACTTTTTGCTGAATCTCCTACTTATTTGAAAAAGTACGAATCTTACTTTTCTGTGACCAACAGAGGAGACGGGTCAGGTCCATATCAGTTGGCAGACAAGTGGAAACACTTTCATGGCATCTACTTTTCCCTTTAAAATTAGGAAAAAAGTAAAAAGAATGACAAATAATTCTCTCTTTTCCCAGTCCTGTCCTTAATAAAAATCTAATGCATCCATGTTGAAATGGGTGAATAAGTGTTAGATGTCTAATTAAGCCTCCTTGTGTAATCTGGGGCACTGCAAGACTGAATGAACGATGAGGTTTCCCTTCTGGATATGACCTCACCAAAAGCTGTCATTATTTTTTACCAAGAAAGACTAAAGGATGTGTGTTTTTCAAAGAAAAGGGAAGTTGTAGGCTACAAAGTGGCCTAATATTGGCTCTGAAAGAAAAAAGCAAAGTCTACAAATAGCTGTGTTGGTTGTATGGACACCCTGGAGCTGATGGGACCAGGAGCTGACAGAGTATGGAACAACTTCAGTGTTATGTTGATGTTCTGAGACCCTTGTTTACAAGTTCATTGCCATGATTTAGTTCTGTAATGGTTTCTGGTTAATAAAAAGATTAGGAATTTGATCAATTACACTTTAGATGCAAACAATGAATGCTTGATTTTTCCTCTTTATCACATCCTTAAGGGAAGAAGAGGCATGAGGAGCCCTTGGCAGCCAGGGAAGGAAATGAGGCTTCAGGAAGACTTTTTAATGTGTCTCTAAAGAGATTCCAGACACTGCAAAAGAGCAAAGCACCTTTTAAAGTGCAGGGGAAAATAAATATTTTTAAAGGATTTCATCATATTTAACATAAAACATGTTGATTTATAAGAGTCTAATTATTACAATCATTAAAGGACCATGATTATCATTAAAAGGCTATTATCAGAAATGAAATGCTAAAAACAAATGGTATATATTAAATAGGATCATACATATTTCATAGAATATATTATACTGCAAAATAAGTTGTCATGTAGCCATGGCAATGACTTTTAAGTTACCCTTTTTGATGCCTTAATGCACTGCTCTGCATGTTTTAGTGTCAAGCCTCTGAACATGCCCAGCACTCAAAAGCTCCAGCTGAGAGTGAATATAAAGTGGCAATTATGTACCTAACTGGTCACTTGCATGGATAAATGGGGTTTGCAGGCACAGGCCACGTCCCTGGGAGCTGGAGGTGTGGAACAGGAGCTGGCAGGTGACACTCTGGCCCTGTGCCTGTGCCAGGGCATGCTGGGGAAGGCAGTGCTGAACTCAGAGTTAACTTCAGGCACAGCTACAAAAAGAAAAAAGTTAATTTTCTTGACCTCTGCTGGTCAGAATTCAACCATTTGGTGCCTCACAAGCTTCGCTTCTAGTATTGGGTTGTCTGTAGCATTCCCAGCACTGAAACGTCAGGTGTTAAGTGCCCAGATCTCACAGACCACAAGGAAAAGTTTTCTTCAGGACAGAGATTGTCTACAATTCTAAATTCCCTTGACACTTCTGAATGCCCATATCCCTTCTAAATGTCCCTGACTAAAAACTTTCCAGAGTATAATTAAAACCCCGAGACCAATATTGAGTCCCCAATGAAACTGAAGGTCAGGGGAGGTAGGAATGGTCTGCTGCAGGCCATGGGACTCCTGGTGATCTTTGCTCTGAACTGGACATCTCTCTGCAACAACTTTTTCGTTTAAAAAAGAAAGGGGATTCTGAACTATCTTTGTGCATTTAAAGTTCATAATATTTTGTAGATAACCTCTTCCTGTCTCATAGTATGTCTGTCTGCTTTTATTTTGAGTCTTTTCTTTGATTCTGTGTCAAAGAGCTGATAGGTACAGCACGGCTGATAAGATCCAGCTGAGATTAAAATGTCTTTGGGTTTGGGGAGAGAAGAGAACAGGTTTTTACATATTGTGTCTCATAAAAGCAGAAGGGATGGATGCGTGGTGGGTGCTGAACTCTCATTTAGCCTCTCATTACATCGTCTGGGACGAGAGCTGGTCTTGGTCCAGATGCTGCAGAGGCCATTGAAGGCTTTTATTGCAGCCTTGCAATGCTGGGCTGTTTCTCTGAGGAGTCAGAGAGCGAATTGCTCATGTGAAGTCCATGCCGATGGTGTGGAATTCCTTGTGAACAGCCTCTCCTTGTCACACCAGATGTTCATCGCTGTCTGGGCTGTCCTGCTTCCCCCTGGCTGGGCTGGTGTTGGGGTTCTGTGGCTGCAGCACCTAACTGTGGCCTTCCAGCACCTGAAGGGAGCTGACAAGAACGGTGGAGAAACACTATTTACAAGGGCCTGGAGTGGTGGGACAAGGGGGGATGGCTTCACACTGATAGAGTACATTTAGATAGGATATTAGGAAAATATTCTTCCCTGTGAGGGTAGGCAGGCCCTGGCACAGGATGCCCAGAGAAGCTGTGGCTGCTCCATCCCTAAAGAATTCAAGGCCAGGTTGGATGGGGCTTGGAGCAACCTGAGATAATGGAAGGTGTCCCTGCCCATGGCAGGGGGTGGAATGAGATGAGCTTTAAGACCCCTTTCAACCCAAACCAATCTGGGATTCTATGATTCTGTGTTTGTTTGACTTCTAAATAGGCACTGTAGGAGAATATCCCAGGCTGTGCCCTCATTCTTCAGGAGGACATTAATTAAGATGTTTGATGCCAGTATTCATGCCCTCACCTTGGCTGTTGGCTTTGTGACATGGTAGGTGAGACAGACTTATGCCCCTCCAGTGATCATGGGGTCTGCCTGCACCCACTCTGCAATCATGTCATCAGGGTGCCTTAAACAACCTCCAAAATGACACCACAGTCACTCAGAAATTACACAGATGTGGCAGAGGGTGACATTCTTGTCATCCTGACACAATGGTGACATTAGCATCTAATTATCTTGTAGTCAATTTAACATCAGTCACATCCTGTAGATCACATATTGTACCACCTTGATTAACTCTCCCAGGGACATTAAACAAGTTTGGATTCCCAAGAATTCAGGTGAAGGAGGAAGCCTTGCATGGATTCAATGGGTATGGCCGTGGTGAGCCATGTTTGGAATGCTGGTTTTACTGCTGTGAGGCCAGATTAAACAGTGATGCAATGTTGAAGATGAATGGAAAGCAAAATGAGAAGCTTCGACTGACCAACCAGGTGGGAATGGTGTTACAGCAGGGCCTGATTCCTGCGGGATGTGGCAGCAGCCCTGGCTGTACAGGACACAGGAGCAGGCACAGGGAGCATGACAGAGACGCGCTTTGCTGGGAGGAACGTGGTGGGTCACACCTTCCTGTTGCCAGCGCCTCTCACTTCTCATCAGCCCCGGCTGCAGCCAGGGCTGTCAGAGCTTGTGTGAACTGGTGCAATGTAGCCTGCCAGAGCAGGGGACATGGTGATCACTGCTGTCATGACTGGAGACACCCCGACATCTGAGACATCACTGAGGATGGCCAAATAACCTGTGAAAGCAGTGAGTAATGTATTCCACGGACATTCCAATGTGAGTAAGAGAAACAATCCTTGTTAAATGATCCTGCCAGTTGTGCAGCCCTGAAGTCTCCAAATTCTGCTGCCCTTGGAGATGCTTGTTGTCTCCCAAGGGGTGGATGTTACTGAGTCCCGTTGAGCTCCTCTGGAAGGGCACACAAGCTGTGCTAACACAACACAGCTCCTCTTGCTAATGAGCACTTCTGAACAACAACTGTGGTGGGTTCTGGGAGTCCAGCCACCGAGATGTTTTCCTCTATTTAATTAGATAACAGTCAAGGTATTTCAGAAATAATGTCTCTCCCTTAAGAAACATTTGTTGTAGGCGTTGAGTTTTCTGTTTCTCAATTACCCTTTTTTCAGAAAGCATTTCTGATTTTGATTGATCCTCAGTTGTTATTAATGCCTTTCCAGCTGTTTTGTCAAGAAATGAGGACTATAAATTCATATCTCTGGATGTAATCACACCTTTATTACAGCCCATCTCAGAACACACAACAAAAATTGAAAATAGCTTTACATCTCAGTATTATTCAAATGAGTTCTGATTTTTCTTTTTTTTTTGTGTGGGTGACCTGGTTTGGGGATAGTTTTATGCATGTTTATTGTAATCACACCTAAACATTACCTTTTTGCTTAGCACTTGAGGTCGCTTAAGGTAATTGCAAAATTAGTTTTAATGACATGGCTAGTAATGAATTGCTTTGGCCACCCAGAGCAGTTGTCCTCATGTTATCAGTCACTTCTTAGGTATTCATAAGGGAAATCTTATCATTATGCACAGAGACAGAGAAATAAACGTTAAATTTAATTGTACGACAAAGCACCAGAGTCATAATCTTTACATGACAGTTAATGCTTTCACTACTTATCAATTCACTTATTATGTTACTCTTTGAAAAGTGAAGTGTCAAACAAATAAGTAGATCTTTCTCTTCTTTATATATAAAGACATAGTGTGATTGAGTAAGTATACTGAAAAATTTGATTTTATATGAATAGTTTTACTAAATCCTGATGACATCTCTCTATATCTCATTAAATACATTTCCCTTTCAAATTATGGGAAAAGTTTTCATGCGTTTTGTGTTGGCTGTGTCTCAGCCGAGCCCACGGTACCTTGTTAGGCTGAGGTAGCTCCTGCAGCACATCCTTGTTCAGAGCATCCTTCGAAGCAGGCCTGATCCCTACAGCTGAGATTCAGTGTGCTGTTACATTCCAGCAGGAGTCCTGCATGTGCAACTGACAGGACATACATGAGCAATCCCATGTCAGCTGTGTTTTGCACATTCAAAATTAGTTGTGTGTCTCAGTCCCCCCTGACTGCTTCCCTCGAATGCACTTCATTAAATGTCAGTTTAAATCTTTGGAAGAATAACATCTATAAGAGAACCAAGGAACAGCATATAAGTCACAAAATCATATTGAAATTTTTGTGCTGCTTTGAGTTTCCTGAAGTTTTTCCAAGCATTTCTTCTATGTAGGAGCAAGCCATAGTGACTGTTCCAAACTGGTATTATTCAAGAGCTGCTGATGTCTGATGTGTTTAATTGCCAACCTACAGCTGATAACAAAACCATCCTGGGGCTGACCCTTCTGTGTGGACCCCTGTGGTGGCTGTTGTGGGGCATGTGGAGAGCAGCCCCATACCTGGGGGTTGGTGTTCATATGCTATGGGCAGGGGAAGGAGGTGCCTTGTTGCAGTCTTGCTTCTTGATGTGTGCCTGAAAATTTCCGTTGGATTCCTGGAAAGAAATGAAATGTGGCCATATTTTCTACCAGCCATTTGGATATGTGTGACTGTTAGAGGCAAATATAAACAAAAATAGACCCTCCTACTTAGCTGCCTGCACAGTGCTGGGGGACATGGGTCATGCTGAGACTCTCTTTATTGTGCTGGTATCAGAAAAGCTATATTGAAATTTTTGCCTTCATTTAGATCTGGGGGTTAATTTGTTCTCTGCAATGGCATTGAAGATGTATCCACCAGCAGCACAGTGCATGCTGACTTCCTCCCCATTCAGTAACTCTTGCTGTGCTCCTCCACTTCAGCTCTGAAACCAAAACTCTTCAGCAGTCTCAGGCTTTCGCTTGTATTTATATCATTGTAGTACTGGCAATAAAGCTTTCATGTGGAGCAAGAAGGAGAAGAATAGTAAAATAGGTTAAGTGGCCCAGTAATTGAACCTGATAACAAATGGGGGGAAGCCCTCTTTGTAATAATTTCTCTGCTTTGCATAATGTGTGAGTCTACAGCAAACAGGGTTTTCTGTGGGCTGTTGATGTGTGTGTACTCAATGTGCCATGTTAATAACGCACACAGAAATTGAGGAATCGGCAGGTTCTCCTCTCAGCACACAGATTGCTGTTACCCAGAGTGCAGCAAATGAGGAGTTCAATAATTCATCCAGGCCTGTGTGCTCAGCAAAACAGAGGGAGGGAGGGTAATCCTGTCTCAGAGCATGGGATCACCCCTAGTAAAGCCCTTTGGGAAGTGCAAACCTTCCTAAACAAGCAGCGTCTGAGCCACTGCTCTGTGTGCTTCAGGCAGATCCTCAGTTATTGCTTTGCAGGCTCATCGGACTGTTTTGGCTGCATCCTTCTGGCCGACCAGGATTTTGGCCCTGTGCTCCCTTTCGCTGTGCTCCTGCTGCACTTGGCAGGCACTGGGTGCTCTGCTGCCTGGCCCCAAGGTGCTGTGCAGGTGAGGGCTCTGAACACCTCTGTCTGTTTATGGGCTCCTCGTGCCCCTTGGTCCAGGGTGACACAGTGCATTCAGAGAAGGGATGCACCTCTCTGAGGATGGCTCAGAATTGCTCCTCCAGGAGCAGCAGTGGAGCTCAGGACAGATCCCGGTGGGGATGTGGCTTCCTCAGGATGCTCACTGCCCACTGCCCTCTGCTCTCTGTCTGCCACCTGCTGCCCACTGCCCAGGGACCTGCTCACACCTCACCTCATCTTCCTGCCCTGCTGCCGCTGTCAGGTCAGGACCCTACTCCACCACATGCTGCAGCCACATAACCAATTCCCTCCGATTTCTGTTCCTGTGGATTACTGAGCAGCATTGTGGCCTCTCAGTGTCTCTGGGTTGCTGTTACCCTCCACCTCATTACTCTATGCAGGTGCTGAGATGCACAAATAGTGAAATCCCTCTCTCAGCACAGGACCCAAAGTGTTTCTGTCATTTTTAATACAGCACCCAATTTACAACCCTCAGCATGCTGCCGGAGCAGCAAAAAGATAACAAATTACCAACCTCATTTATTTTGTTGCATAGTTTGTTTTGTAATTACAGGAGGAGGGCAGTGGTGAATGGCAGGTCTGCTCTCAGGCTCTCGTGGGTGTGTGTCTGCCTTAGGAGCAGAGAATGATTCCAGCATGGGTCAGTCACCCTCGGAGGATGGCTGGCACAGCTGCTTGGATGACTCTGGTTCACAGAATCACAGACTGGTTTTGATTGGAAGGGACATTAAAGGTCATCTCACTCTACCCGCTGGGCAGGGACACCTTCTACTAGAGCAGGTTGCTCCAAGCACCATCCAACCTGGCCTTTACCACTGGTTGGAAAGAGGGCTGGCCATGCTGCTTCGTTCTGTGCTGCTTCAGGTGAATCCCCTGCCCACCAAGTGCAGAACTCACTCAGCCTCAAGGATTTTAACTGGTTTTTAAAATTGTCAGTGCAGCCGGGACCATTCCAGGAGGGTGGATGGGGCAGGATCCCCTCCCGCCGTGGTGCCCAGTGCTGCTGGGCAGTGTGATGTGACACACCAGCCCTATGCATTGTGAATCCACTTCTCATCTACAGCATTTAAATATGCCTCTTCATTCTGGGTAGGATCTATGAATGCAGTGGGAAAGTGCATGGCTGGGAGGGGGTTCAGAGTAGGAAAATGTAAATTGCTGAGCTTTTCTAAGGTATGCAAACAAAATACTGATCTGTACATCTATTGGTTTCCTACCAAAAGCCAACCAGGAGTACTGATCTGCCATCTGGGTGGGACACTGAGAGAAAATATCCAAATTAGCAGTTAACACAGATTTCTTAATGTAAAAACTTTCCTAGGCAGCACTATTTGTTTTTTCTCTGCCTCAGTCAGCCCTTTTACAGGCTCTGTTTCAGGAGTCCTGGGGTTTGCTCAGATAGCAAATCCAAGAGGAGCCAGTTGCCCACAGCAGTGTGCAGCTCTGGGGCACTCAGCTCCATCACCCTGACAGCTCTTGGGTGTCCCCAAATCCTATGAAGGCTGAAAACTGCCACTGTACTGTAATACAATTTGTAAGGAAATTAAGTTTAAGGCAAATGGGAATTTTACTTCTGGATAAAAGTGTCCCCACACAGGCACAATGTCTCAGTAATCTCCTGTAGATTCACAGCTTGTGTTCATTTAAATGAGTTTTTGCTGAGCACCATATTGAGGGTGAGCACATTGGTGCAGGGAGGGGTTGGGTTTGCTCATGTTTTGTCCACAGGGCATTTGCTGCCAGGAAGTTTCCAGCACTGAATGTGGCTGTTGGAAATATCTTCTGCATGTCTGATCATGGTGCTGGTGCTGGCCCCAGGGCTGCAGGCTCTGTGTCCGTGGTGGGGACAGGTGACTGAGCAGGTGAAACAGGAGCTCAGGTCACACTGAGCTGCCCAGGGAGGTCCCACCTCTCTGACCATGGCAGACCATGAGAGAGCTGGAGGGATTCTGTGCCTGTGCCTGTGAGAGAGGTGGGAACTGAGGAGAACGGGACCCAGCCTGCCACTCAAATGGGAAATGCAGGAGGAAAAAAAGTCACGTCTTATTTGTAACTGTCATATTTTTTTAATAAGTGTTAATATTGGATTCTTCAGCAAAATGCCTCCCTGTCCTTAATGAAGCTCCAGCCTGGTTGTGGTTTCAACCCGGTTTGTGAGTGATGCTAAAGGCTTTGAGGTTCAACAGTTGCCACACCCTGTAAATTGCCAGTGATAACTGGAGGTAAAGAAAATACCAGCAATCCCTGCATTAATCAGCAAATGAATTTGCTCTGCCTGTGCTAATATTGATGTTTTCCCTCCAGTTTTGCAAATCCTGGCTAATGAATTTCCTGGCAAGAGTACTTGCCAAAAAAAGAAAAATTTGGTCAAATGTAGAATTTTGATGTCATATGACATAAGGGTAAAGATCCCAGAGTATATTTGCCTGAACCCAGTTCTGAAGTTCATCTTGCCAAGAAAAATATGAAATATTATCTAACTTGCTTGCAAGGAGGCAGCAGACAAAATTACTTCCAGGATGTATTCAGGGAATGGCTTAGAGCTCCATAAAAGAATGGTGGTCTCTGAGGTGAAGGCTGCTGAGGAGTTAGAACAGCTACTCTCTATATTTTATTTTCCCAGCTCTCAGTGCATGTTGTGACTGCTGAAATGTCCCAGCTGAACACAGCTCAGAAGCTCTGGCTGCAATACTTGATGCTTGAAGGAAAGCTAAAGAAAATCGTGTTTGACTGGGGCCTGTCTCTGCTGTGGCTGAGCCACGGGAAGGCAGTGTGGTCAGCACGTGTCCAGCAGGGCTGTGTCAGCTGCCTGGGTACCCCTTCTCCCCTCCCGTGCTAGGAGGTCCTGGAATAGTGATCCTGTCTCCACAGCTGGGAGCAGCAGGAACAGGGGACCAGCACTGTCTCCAGCACTTTCCAGCAGCACCTCTGGAGAGGCTCAGGGCAGTCCAGTGGTGTTAACCCTGTCCATTCCAGGACGAAGGAACAGAAACACAGCCATGGGCTGAAAGAGCCTCTGTTGCATTTGGTGTCAGTTGAGTTATTTTAATTTTAAGTGAATTTTTTGTGTTGTCAGACTCAATATCATCAGCGCCACCCCCACGCCTCTGCAGCACGGCCACTGCTGCTGCCACCACCACTGTGGCCACAGTGTCACTGCTGATAACTTCAGTCTGACATTAGAGAGATTAATTTACTATGAAAATGACCCTCAGGAGATTAGTGCAGACGCAGGATGAATCATATTTGAAAAATTGGATGTCTCATTGTTTCAAAAGTTCTAATTAACTTTTTCTAGCCATTAAAAGTACTGGATATGGACACATCATGTCTGCCCCATCATTCCAATGGCATGGCTCATGGAGTCAAACCCAAAATCCCTCCCTGTGGGAGGTGGGATGGCTGCTGTCTTGTACTGGAGCTGAATCGGGCTGTTTCCATCTTGTGCATTGTCACTGTGGAGGCAAAAGAATATGTCTTGGATAAGTGTAGAGCTAAGGTTTTTTTCATCTTTTTCTGGAAAACTTAATCAAATATTTCAAATAACCAAACAGCGACTTTGTGACCTGTGAGTCTGAAGAACAGGAGAAATTAAACCAAGCTTACATTTTAAAGCTGTAACTCACTCAGTTTTCTGATCATTAGTCTGCTTTTCTTTTTTTTTTCCTGAGGTTATTCTCATTTTCCTCACTGTTCCTCCTGTCTTCACCTTTATCCAATATTCTATAACAGATGATAATATGAAACTCTCCAGACATGGAGGCTGTAATAACACCCAGCAGACACTCCAACTAGGGAATTTCTGCCATTTAAGTGATTTTGTCTTACTATTTACCCAATTTGATATGCCCAAGCAGCTTCTGACTGTAGCAAATCATGTGTCTCCGCTGTGCAGTCAAGCTGGGATGTCGCTGACACATGTTTGAGGTGAGTGAATACCCCTGCTTGCACCTGGGAGGAGGAGGAAGAGGAGAAGGAAGAGGACATGCAGCAGCAGCATGAATTCAGTCTGGTACTCTGCTGGAGGCAGAGAAAAAGGAAAGGTGTTTCCCTCTTTCTCGTCTGGACTTCTGTCTCCAAGTGGGCTACTTGGGTGGGATGAGAGATTCAAATGACCTCATTTCAACAATAACCAGCCAGAAGATTCCTAACTTCTCAGTTTGAATATAAGTTCATCCCATTTGGCAGAGGGGAGCTCTGGCTGGATTTGTGGGTCACCCTGTGCTCAGTGCCTGGGCCATTCACCCCCTCTGCTCTGGACTGGACTGTGGGCTGGCGTCCAGGTGGTCTCAGCGACCTTCCAGGTCCATTGGCTGGTATTCACTAAAGCCAAGCCACTCTGAATGCGGCTTTTCTCCCATCATCTTCTGTGGCATTTTATGTTGGCTTTTTACCAGTGTGCTAAGGAAAGGAAGATAGTTCTTGTCACTGAGAGACATGATGTAAAAGGTGATGGCCTCCTGAAGTCCAGCCAGGTGGCCACTGGGATTTTCTCAAGGCTTACTTTTTCTGGAAATGTATTTAATTCTTATTAATATCAGTGTTTTCATCAACTTTCTTTTAAGCTGGGCATCTATCTAGTTTGAAAATTAACTGAGGGGTTATGGGCAAGGGTTATACCCCAACCCCCTCAGAAGCCAGGCTTTGCAAGCAGCTCTGAGGGACAACACTGGTGAGTGCCCAGGTGGACTGTTCATCCCTCAGAGGAAGCTTGGCCCCAGCTGGCTGCCTGAGCTGGCCCTGCATACCCTGTTTGGGGACAGGAGAGAGGCAGCACTGCCCCGGGGGGAAGGAGAGCTGCTGGGAGTCTGGAGCTTCGTGGGGGCTGCAGAAATTCCTCCTGGGCCAGGGAATGTTGTTCCTGTTGCTGTCTGCTGAACAGAGAATCTGTTGCAGAAGGTCTCTGATCTTGGTGCCTGTTTGAGTTTCTTACTGTCAGAACAGCTGTTGCCCTGAGGCGTGTTGGACCCAGTGCTGCACAACCACAGCAGTGCAGGTATGAAGAGCAAAGGTATGATTGGGCAAAGTAATCAGCAAGCAAGCAAATGAACACCCCAGGCCATTCATCGTGAGCCAGCTGTGTGGGCAGAGCTCTCCTGCAGCTCCCTCAGAGAGAGAAACAGCTCCGTGACAACTTGTCTGTCTGTGTCAAGGAGACTCTCTAATTTACTGCATCTGGAGAAGCTGCCTCCCAGGGATGGAGGGCTGTGGTGATATGCCAGGGCAGCAGCCAGCACACGGGGTGGGATGGTACTGCTGAGGCCAGGAAAGAGCCTTGCCCGGTGCATGTGGGGCTGAACGTACCTTTCTTGAAAAGCCTCCGAGCTCTGCCCAGATGGTGAGCTGCAGCCGGCTCTCGGAGGTACCAATTAGCACTTGAGCCTTGCCAGTGGTGCCTTGTGCTTTCTCAGTGGGTTTGGTATGGGGATTTTGCTACTTTCCTTCAAAAAGATGCTTGGCTGCTGCTGGCCAGCTGGAGAGTGCCAACTGCAGCCCCTGCGTGGGTGCTGCTGCCTGGGCAGGGAGCAGTGCAGGGTCACCTGCAGCACAGCACAGCACACCTGAGCAGCGCCGGAGCCCACGGGGAGGGCTCCCTGGGGGAAAGGACCATGGCACTGGTGGCACTGGTGGCACTGGTGGCACTGGGACACAGCTCCCCAGCTGCTGTGGTTCAAGGCTCCGATGTCTCTCCAGCTCTGACTGCAGGGCCATGTGCTGGAGCTGCCCCAAAACCCCGGGCAGGAGCAGCCAGAGCTGACAGGCAGTGCCAGGCACGGGACGTGTTGGGTGTCTGCAAGGGCTTTAGTGAATCAGGTCGGGAGAAGAGCATTTCAGTTTATGGTCACCTTTGATCAAAGGGCTGGCAGGAGGGTGGGCTCAAAGGGTGGACATGGTCCAATAGTTGTGCCCTGAGGGGCTGGAATGTGTCCAGAGAAGGGCAATGGGAGGGGACTGGTTTCATAAGTGTGATGAGGAACAGCTGAGGGTGCTGGGGGGGCTCAGCCTGGAGAAAAGGAGGCTCAGGGGGGACCTTCTGGCTCTGCAAGTCCCTGCCAGGAGGGGGGAGCCTGGAGGGGTCAGGCTCTGCTCCAGGGAACAGGGACAGGAGAAGAGGGAACAGCCTCAAGCTGTGCCAGGGGAGGTTTAGGTTGGATATTGGGGAAAATTTCTTCCCTGAAAGGTTTGCCCAACCCTGGCACAGCTGCCCAGGGCAGTGGTGGAGTCCCCATCCTTGCAGGGATTTAAAAGCTGTCCAGATGTGGCATTTGGGGACGTGGGCTAGTGGGGACCTTGGCAGTGCTGGGGTAGTGGTTGGACTTGATGGCCTCAGAGGGCTTTTACAGCCTAAATCATTCTGTGATTCCAAGATGTTGGGAGGGGATGAGAATGTGCTGTGAAGTTGTTTTGGACTGACAATTCATGACAGCATGTTTATAGGTACAGCTGGGAGAAAAATCAGCCACAAAGAGAACTCAGTTGTATTTGTCATTAGTTCTGAGTTGCTTCAACAGATGTTTGCTGGGAGCTGCTTTAACCTGCTTAATTTGTGTCTGAGTGAAGGGAAACAGCCTTAATTAAGAGACTGATTAGAAAGTTCTGTAAGGACTTTCTATAGTTTTAGTCATTATTGCTGATACAGGAAGCTGAATCCTGGGAACTGGGATTTAGATATTATGTAAAAGCTGGAACATTTGCAGTTGTGTTTGCACCAGGAATTTGCTCCTTGCCTGTCTCCCACTTGGCTGTGTGGGAAGTTGCCAGGTCTTTGCTGCAATCCCTCAGTCCCTGAGCACATTCCCTGCCTGGTGGGCACTGCCCACCCAGGGCTGCCCCACAGTGTGGGACTCTACACCGCGGGTCACTGTGCAGTGTGACCTTCAGACATTGACTTTCACATTGTAAACAGTCTCTTTTTTTGGCCTTTTAATGCTGTGTTGCAAAGTGCAGGGACAGCACACATTGTCCTGCTGTCCTGCTGGGTGTGGTAGTCTTTGGCCCATCACAGTGGTTACAGCAGTTTCTTCCTTTCAGTTTTTATTCTTCCTATTTTTCTGTTTGTTTTGTTTTTTGGTTGGTTTTTTTTTTTGTTTGTTTGGGGTTTTTTTGCCAAAGGATGGTGCCCTGGTGTGTCCACCATTTACATGTTCAACTCCAACCCATTAATGGCATCCCTGGCTGCACTCCCAGCAGACACATCTCCAATGCTGGAAGCAGTGACAGGCTTGTCATCTTGAAGGTGCATATACCAGCCTCCCACAAGCATTCCCTGCTTCCCTGCATGCCCAGCGCAGGTGCCAGGATGAACTTCTCTCCTGGCAGCTTATCTTTGGCAGCACAGTTGATTGACTTTTCCTTCTGTGCCATCTCGCTCCCCCACGTCACACACCAGCTGAAGGCTGTTCTCTGCCACTGTTCTGAGCCCAGGCTGAGGGGGCTGTTTTACCTGTGTTACCTGGCTACAGTCTTGGAGCCATGGAGAGACCCAGGTGGGAAGGGTTGCTCTAGCCAGACACTCAGTGCACACTTCATATGACTACTGTGGTGCTCAAAAATCAGTGAGTTCCAATGCTGGGTTGGTGCTGCATTTTGCCCAGGCACAAACTGCTGGGGGGCAATTTTGATTTAATCAGATGCAAGAGCTTGTGCTGTCCTTGCTCCTGCCTGTACTCTTGGGCACAGCTTTTCCCTGCACCTCCAGTGTGGGTTTTGGAGCACTCTGCTCCTGCAGTCCCTGGGACAGGAGCATTGTGAACCTGGTGCCTCCGGACTCAGTGATTCACTCCATCCCCTGTGAAAGGCCAGGCCAGTCAATTCTTCCCTAAGTGGTGACAACAAGTAACATTTACAGCTCCTGTCTCAGTTCTCAGGTAACAGCTCTGTGTATTTTTTTCCAGGTATACCAGAAGTAAATTATTCCTTGACTTACTGAAATTCATTACTCATCCCTGCATATCTGTCCTCCTTGTGCATCCTTTCACCAGTGTGACTGCCACACCAGCACTGGTGTGACTGGGCAGGTCCACAGGGCTCTTTCACTGGGGCTTGAATGCTGAAGAATCTGTTGCTTCTCTAAGCCCCACTGTGTTTGAGACTGCCCTCTTGTTTATGTTAAGACTTATGTTAAATATTTGCTTATGTTTCATATCTAGTGGAAACACTGCTTGCACAGAGAGGGCAACCACATTCTTTTGAAAGAAATAATTATTTTGATGGCCACTATTTCAAAACAAACAAACAGAAAAAAACATACTGAGAAATGACACATTGAAAAGGTTGCAAGCTGACCACACAGCAGCCAGTCATTTCTGGAGACCTTGACTAGCAGGATTTTGGCCCATTTTGACCCTTGTTTAGCCCCACTCAGCTTACACCTCTCAGTGCTGTGTCCTGAAGCCAATGTGTGCTTTGGTCACTGAGAATTAAGTCAATAAATAAGTGTAGAGAAATCAGCCAAGGGAAAAAATCAGTTCTTACAGCACTGTGAAAAGGTGTTATTTATTTATTTCTATTGTCACTCAGAGAATGGTGCCACAATCATGTTGAGAATAATGAGCAATTTGTGGCTGAAAATTGCATTTTAGGCATCTGAGGCCAGTTTTTCTGCTACAAAAGAAAAATAAAGCAAACAAAGGACAGAAAGTCTGGGAGAAGGAGCTATGGGAAGGCAGTAAATCTGAAAACAGAAAGGTGAAGTGCACTGACCAAACTGTCTCTGTGAAGATTGATGGTGAGCAGTAGTTTAGCCCTGATGAACTGAGGCACTTGGTCTGTAGCTGGTGTTTAATGGTTCTCATTTGGCCACAAGATGAGACCCTAATGATATTAGTGTGTAGCTAAAAATTAACTTTGGTGATCTGTTCCCAAACCGCTTTCTGAAGTTGTGCTGCACCAAGGGGAGGGTCTTTGGTGGCCCCACTCTGGGATAGCCCGAGCCATGGGATTCAGCTCTGCAGCCCTTGGTGCTGCAAACAAGGAGTGACAGTGGTCCCACACAGGTGTTATTAAACTGTGCATGGGTGCAGGCTAGATTCAATTCAGGAAACGTTTATAGGATAGCCAAACCTTGTTTCTGTTGCATTTTAATGTGTGAAGCTCTTCTCTCTCTCTTGGCGAGCAAAGCTCGAGTCTTTGCAAATGTGCAACGTGGACATAATAATCTCTGGAAATGAGTTTTTTGAGTAAATGATTATTTTCAAGGATTACAGAAGAAACCAAGCCTTCAGTTCTGGTTAGGATTTTGGTTTCACCAGTCAAAGCCACTCTTCCTCTAGAACATCACAAACGATCTGTTCAACTCTAGAAGGGCCTGTCAAGAGACATCTGTGGAGACATGAGGTAATGAGTGGAACAGCACACAGGGGCTGTTCCTCAGGCTGATCTTGTTAAAAGGCTCCATTGTGTACAGTACAGGTTTTTGATGGTGAAGTTTTATTTGTAATTGTTACATCAACACCTATGATTGTTACTGCAGAAGAGAGACCCAGAGGATTGATTTCTTCTGCAGGCTTTGAGTCTATTTTGAGCAGTTATCACTGTGAGTTTTCTGTCTCTGTGTCTCTTGGTGAGGCCATTGCTGTGCCTCACACACTTTGAGTCTCTCCCTCGTGTCCCGCTGTGTGGCCCCACCAGCCCTGAGTGGGTGGGGATGGGCTGGTGGGGGTCCCTGCACGGTGTCACTCGTGGAAGGAACCGAGTGTGGAGCAGGATGCTGCAGCTCCACACTGCCTTTGCTTGTTTATCTGGTCAGTGCCAGCCTGTTGTGTGGGCAGCTTGTGCTTGTCTCAAGGTATTTGGAGTGGATAATCTTATCAGTGCCAGTCCATTCTTGGCTTCTCTGTCCACCTGCTGACTCCCTTGTGTCACCCTTCTGTGCTCCATCCATCTGTTAAGAATTTACTTACAAAATGCATTAAAATAAATCACTGTGATTTTATGTGCACAGGGGTCCTGTTTCCAGTGTCTCAAACCTCCATAAATAGCTATGTCTGCAGTAATAGTGTTACAAAGTCCTGCACTTCAGCATTAGTGATTTACAGGAATGCAATGGTGTCCAGGGAACAGCCTTTTAACATTCAGATTTGGTGGTTTTCAGAGTTCATTTTATACCTTGATGTTGGGAAATACAGATTTTTCAGACCAGGTGCATGTGCTGACCACTGTTATCAAAGAAATATATTCAGGTACAAAGCACAACAGCTTCCATCGAATTATTGCCTGACTGAAGAGTATCACAGCTGAGACCTGGGGCTGCAGAAACCCTACAGATTCAGGCATTTGTTAGTTTCTGGGCTATTGATTTTTCATGGGAGAGAGTGTGGTGACCCTGCAAGGAGAGAGTTGGCTGACCCAAGGATTAAGAACTTTAAATGATATGTACCAGATAGTGAGCAATGTGATACAAAAACATTCTAAGGCATTCAGCACCACCCAGCACAGCAAGGCCTGAACAACCCCCTGAGGACACCACGACACCCAACCTAAAATATAGGTCAATGTTTTCAAATTCGGTTTAAGTTCTTTTTGCCTAATTAATCCATATCTACCAATATGTTAATGAGAGGAGATGCAGAAAGCTGACTGGTGCTGAAAGGTCCCCAAGGCTGAAAGAAAACACTTCCAGTTTGTGGCTAATTACTTTTTTCTTAAAATTTATTACTCTGGAAGAAAAGCAAATGTGGTGTTTATTTGACCTGTGCACCTTGTACCAGACTCTCTTTCCAAACAGTGTGCTTTAAAACAGCAATTAAAATGTTAGAAAAAGAGAAGAAAAAGCTGCTGGAAAGAGCAGCACAGTGAGGAGGGAAGGGATGAACGTGGCCTGAAGTCCCAGCTGTCTGCATCGAGGTTTTCATTGCCCATGGCCTTGGCCCTGCGAGACCTGGGCTCAGTTTCCAGCCTTGCTGATTGTCCTCATGGGTCTCATGACATCTGCTGTTTCCATCCCAAGAAGCCAAGCCTGGAAGTGTGCAGCTAAAGCAGGTGTCTGTGCCCTGTTTTCTGGGGCAGCCAGCCATGGCCATGGGATCCCAGGGTGGTCTGCTGGCATGGGGAGCTGCTACCAAGTTCTGTGGTTGCCCCTGTCTCATTCACAGCTCTCCATCCCTCCCCAAGGTGAGCTGTAATCCTTGGGGAGCTATCAGGATATCTGATTTATGCAAGAGTCTGTAATAAACTGGCAACAGTTATTTCTGTAGCTAATGGGAATGTAAATTTTCAGATAACATATGTTAATAATGATAAGCAAAACCTCTGATAAGAGCATCCTCCACCAGAGAGGAAAACTGCTCTGCTCCGCCTGCTGCAGTGCCACTGTCCCGTGCAGTTAGGAGCTCCCCGGAAGGATGGATTTGCAGGATGGAAGTAGGCTATTGAGACCAAAAGTGTCTGTCTTGACACAGACCTTGCTCTTCCCAGGCAGCTGAGTTGCTTGTGCCTGTGTGTGGTGACTGTTTGGCCTGGGATGAGCCAAAGAAGGGGCCTTTCTGATTTACATTCTGATTTACCTTTCTGATTTGTATTCTTATTTACCTTTCTGATATACATTGTGATTTACCTTTCTGATGCATCTCTGGGAAACCAATCTACAAATGTGATGCCCCAGCTGTGCTCCAGGTGATGATGGAGGGAGCCGTGGCACACAGCTGCTTCCACCAGTGATGGACTGGGGTCTAAGGGCTCCAGATGGGGCTTTGATCATCTGACGATGGTTCTGAAAGGCACAGATTTCCTCCCTCTGTCCTAATGGCTTCATAACTGATTCATGATCTCACTCTTCTGAGTGGGGTTAAGATGTGGCTGACTGTGCTGCTGAGCATATGGCTTTGCTTTGTGGTGTTTCTACTAGACTTGAAAGCAAGTATCAGTGCCTGACCTAAGAAGAGGTTTATATTTCATGTAATAGGGGCTATACATCCCGATGTGCATGTGTTTGTAATGCACTGGTAGAATTTATCATAGGAACATCCAGACCTCTTATACAAGCACCAAATTTAACTTTAAAGCAATGCTAATTCAGGGGGGAAAAACCAGTGTGCATCATCTGTCGTCAATCTGATAGTCTGTGATATGTGTAACCAATTGTTCTTATTTACATTAATTTGCATTGTGAAAAGCAATTTTACAGTTTCAGTCAGACTTAATAGGCAATTTACAGCTTGCTGTCTAATGGCACAGTTACTTAAGCCTGCCCTGGGGTGCTTTCAAGACCTGAGAGGGGACTAAACCTTTTAAATGTTCAATTGAACAGCTTATAAAGTCAGGAAGTCCTCAGCTATTAGACCTGGTTCCTGCCTGCCTTGTCATATTTGACATTGTTGCTGCAGATGCCCTTTGATTTGGATATATTTTGCCCTGGACAGCTGAAACACTGATCTCACTCTGCAGAACATCGTGGCACGCACGGCTGCCGGCCCACAGAGTCACGGAGCCCAAGGAAGGTGAAGGTAAAAGTGTCCCACAAGCCTTGCATTGTGGCATTTGTAGGTCAGTGGATCTGCTACCTGCATTTAATGACCAACTTTCCCCCAAGGCATCTCACCTCAAAAACCCATTTCTGCATTTCTAGATGCATGAACCATCTCAGGTAGGTGTGATAAAAGTGAATTCTACAATTAATTTGCTGCAATTTCTCTTCATGTTGGATGTTTAGGGACAAACTGTAAAACAAAATTACCCCCATTTGGGTGAGCAGCAGAGGCTCTAGTGATGTCAACACTCTAGCAGTGCCTAAGAAAGGGTCTTTGCCCCTTCCAAGAGATTGTCATTCTTCTAAAAGTTGGTTTGATTGTGTCAGTGGTGCTTTGGGAAAGCTGTAAGCAGTCCCATAGGGAAGGATGCTGACTCTGGGTGTTGCAGATGAGAGAGGAAGTAGCAAAGACCTTCTCAGAAGTTTGAGCCTCACTTACATCCTTACTCTGGTAACAAGTGAAGTCTACAGCATGTTTGAAGTTATGTATTGTATGAAGAACACAAAGTACATGAGATGGAAGCAGGCCACTGGTGGTGGTCATTGATCATGCCCATGGCTGTTTCTCTGGCCCTTGTGCCTCGTGGGTCTTGGGGAATCACAAAATCATCAATGTTGGAAAAGACCTTCAAGTCCAACTGACAACCCAGAACCACCATAATCATCCCTAAACCATATCCCTGAGTGCCACCTGGCAGTTCAAATGGGACCGAGTTTTGTAAGAATTACACAAAAAATGTGCTATGTGGTCATCCTTGTACTAATAGTAAATGAAGATGATGGAGAGCTGGGCTATTCACACAAACAATGACAACATTGACATGTTTGAGATCACAGTGACTCAATGACTGTGTTATTGAGTTGTGATCCTCTGCCACAACTCCAGATGTTGGTTTCTTACCCATGCTGATGTCACATAAACATATGCCCCACTGAAGTAATGCAGTGCCCACATTCTGCTTCTTTAGGAGCTGCTTTACTCCTGCCAGAGGGTTTTCCTTCAAAAGATGTCACAGTTCCCTCCACAGGACTGTACTAGAGAGATTCCAGAGCACTGCTACAGCTGTGTGCTCCTGGGCAGATCTGGCACTGCAGCATTGTGCTGAGCATGGAGAGATAGTCAAGGGGAGTTCCCAGTCAAACCACCCCGTGTCCTCATGCACAAAGTAAAGTCCCTTATATACAATGAGCTCAAAGGGTTTGAGGCTGTGTGTATCCCTGCCAGTTTACCAAAGAATAGCTAGAGTTATGCTTTTATAATGTGTTTCAACTAGATCTGGCTAGTTTGAGGCCATCTGAGCTTTGTGATGCGTGGAGGTGGTGTAGGTAGCCAAGGCAATCTGGCACTGTCTATATTTGTACTTTAGAATAGCAGAGATCCAAATGATTTTCAGTTTTAAACCTTTTTTTCAAATTTTTTTTAAGCTGGCCTTTGCTGTTTTCTCACTACTACATAGTTACAAAGCACATATTTGCAGCATTAACATAAATCTTTACTGCCTTTTGGAGGTTCACTTGTAACACAGCTGATATTTTTAGCTTTTTATGGAAAACAGGGGCAGTTGCAGCCACAGACAATGTGACCTGTGTTCCGTGGCTGAAGGCAGTGTCAGACCCAGAGCAGGAAGGTGGCTGGAGCTCCTCTTCCTCCACCCAGATCGTGGACAGCCTTGATCAAGGTCTGACATTCCGCACTGGTGTCTCAGTGCAACCCAGGTGCCTTTGCTGCTGTCCTGACATCAGCTCCTTTGGCAATCCTACTGCAGGGTTTGCCACATAACCCACTAGGAATAATGATTTTTCTCAATCTGCTCTCTATTCTTTTCCTACACTAACCAAGAAGTTCCTACCTAGAGATAAAGGCTGTCACCTGAGAAGCCACCCACAAGCAGGGTTTGGTTTGCTGCCCCCCACTCTGGTGTGTTCTCTCACAGTCCCAAGGGTGTTGGGAGCAGTTTCTGCTGTGGCCACGTTTTAGAAGCAGGATCTGGAGGAGCTGCCCCTGCAGTGTGTGTTCTCCTTTTTGAACACTCAGCCCTCTGCATGGGTCCATAAGTCAGTGGAGCTTTGTGTTTTGAAGTCTATTGTCTCCAAAATGCAGAGGCGGTGTTTAAGGCAAAAATCACAATAATTCAGCATTTGGGTATAGTTGTGCTCTTTTACCTTTAAATCAATGACTGACAGGCACAATTTCTAGTTTGCAGCACAGTGCAGATACAAAGCTGTTCTGTACTGTTTGTTGATGTTTAATAACAGCAGCCTGCAGACATAGGATGGTACACTATGAAGTCATACTGCTGTTGCTGTGAAGATGGCACTGCATCTCACCCTTCTGGTAATGGACACTGGGCTTTTCATCTTTCATTGATTTTTGAAGATGGGTTTCATCAGCTGAGCTGCCAACCCTCTGGTTCGTGCTGAACACCGAGTACACTCATTAAAGCATAGAGGAGAGCTCAGGAAAGACATTAGTCCATTAATCACTTGCACATATAATGACCTTCATGCCTGTCTCTGACAGGGGCTGGCCACTGCAGCCCGTGTGGTGACAATGAAGCGTGTTTGTTCCCTGCCTGCTTGAGAAGCAGACACGCACTCTCTGAAGCTGGGCACAGGAGGAACAGCACCCACGAGGAATGGGATGGATGTGCAGAGAGCATCCCAGAACACAGAGTAGGACCAGAAGAAAAGAGCTGTGGAAGTGGTGCCAGTCTCAGCACACCCCAGCTGGTGGGCACTGGGAGAGGGCAGCCCCCGTCACCATCTGTGTCCAGCCCTGCCCTCGTTGAGGGAGCAGGGGATGCTGTGGGGTAATGCAGCACTGAGAGCTCTGCACCAGCTGCAGAAGGGGATGTTGTTCTTTAAAACACTGATATACAGAGAGGAGTCTGGCATGTTGAGGTACTGAAATTAATCATGTACAGATTGCTCAGAGTGGATCTTTATAGGCTGTTCTGTGTCCAGAGTCCTTTCCAGTGACTAGGAATGATCATTAAGGCAAATTGGAAATCAAATGAGCAGGCATGTTGTGTTTCAGGGAGTATGCCAGCATTTTAAAGCTGTGGTCACAACACAGTACAAGGCAGAACACATTCCTTTAAAAGGAGTTATGTGCAAAAACTTGAAGTCTTTTCTGCAGCTACTGCAATACCAAGTGCAAGGACTGTCTGTGAAAACAGGACAAACAGCCCTCATGTGTTTGTGGTTCCCTCATTCTCCACTGTTGCAGCAAGGGGTGGCTTCCAATGCCATGGGACCTTGTGAAGAAGAGACTGTGGCCCCATCATAGCTGCTGAAACCAGCATCTGTGTGACCAGCATCAAGGACTCAACTCTTGATGTTAAACAGCAATTTGATCCCCTGTCCCTTGGAGCAAGATCAAACCTTAAAGTTCAACACAACCTTCTGCCTTTTCTCCCTTTTTTTGGTGAGTTTCCTTCTTTTCCCCTGCCATGGTGCTGTGGCAGGGGTGGGCGTTGTTTTGCCAGTGCACACCCCCAAGTAAAACGCACTATCAGCCACCTTGTCTTAAGGGCTGCTGTTGTCAGTGGAGGTCCCACGGTCAGCCAGGCACGGCAGGGAGAAATGAGGAAACCTCACAAAATGCTGACCTGCCACTGTGCCCAAAAGGCACTGCCATGGCCATGCCCCAGGTGATCCCTGGAGGGCATAGCAGTACCCTGGGCACACGCAGGGCTCCAGTCAGGGGCACCAGTGGGCAGGAGGGCACAGCCAATACCTGTGTATTAAAATAAGCTTGGCCTTGAGCACAGGGACACTGTCAGACAGGGCTGGCTGTAGCTGGAACACTTGTTTCCCTCTTGAGTAAGAATGGTTCAAGGTACTGCTGTGCTACAGCCTGTCAGCTGTGCGGTGATAGAAAAACACTGTTGAATTTATGCTGAGGGGGTTCCGATACACTGATAATCCTGGCCACATTGGCTGCCTTGGATTTACTTTTCTTTCCCATCCATGGTGCTGCATCCTTTCCAGATAACTCCAGTGTCTAATTTGTCAATTCTTTGTTTCCCTCTTTGTTTCTTCCCTGCTAGACTATGAAAGAAAGAGGCGCCTCCACCAGCTCCCTTGGCAAGGCTCCTTGCCTGTCCTCGGAACACCCACACCGAGCAGCTTGTCTGTGGGCTTTCAGTGAACTGCTGGGGAAGCTGTTTTGTGACAAAAGTATGATTAATGATTGCTTTTGCATGTTTCTTATAAATGAGATGCTCTGTCACCAAATAAATACACAAATAAATGGTCTGGGTGTAAAAGAACATGTTTTCCACCAAAAATGACATCCTTAGTTGTAAATTTTAACAGATGTCATGAAACCAGAGATATTATAATCTATTACAAAAATCCTTTGAAGTTCTATTTTAATTAACTTGCAAAGCCATCAGGACTCTTGGAGAGAAAATGATATGTGCAGTGTATCTCAGGAATCGCTGGAGTATGATCAGGAAGATATGATGAGCAGGGCTGGAGAACGAAATACCAGGGAATAGAAGAAAAGAGCAGGCACTGCTGTCACAAAGCAGAGCTGGTATTTAGCAAAAGAACCCTGGCATGGAAAGCAACTGAGAAAAAATTGCTGCCACTCCCTTAAAAACCACTTCACACTCCAATAGCAACAGGGGAAGGCTCTGCAGCTGAGCCAACACCTGGAGGACCTCTACTCTGGAGACAAACTGGGAGAGTTGAGGGTGTTCAGCCTGGAGAAGAGAAAGCTCTAGGGGGAGCTTAGAGTCTCTTCCAGTGCCTACAGGGACTCCGAGAATGCTGGAGAGGGACTATTGACAAGGGCTTGGGACGTCAGGACAGGAGGGAATGACTTCCTACTGCTGAAGGGCAGGGGTAGATGGGATATTGGGAAGGAATTCTTCCCTGTGAGAGTGGTGAGACCCTGGCACAGGGTGCCCAGAGAAGCTGTGGCTGCTGCAGCCCTGGAAATGTCCAAGGCCATGTTGGACAGGGCTTGGAGCAACCTGGGCTTCTGGAAGGTGTTCCTGCCCATGGCAGGGGGTGGAATGAGATGAGTTTTAAAGTCCCTTCCAATCCAAACCAGACTGTGATTCTCTGATTCTCTGATAAGCTGAGCCTTAACAAGGGCAGAGAGTGGTATATCCCAGGGTAGTAGTATATTCACATGCAGAAGGTGAATGTCTCTAAAGTTATTTTCCCTGGATGTTCTTGCTCTTAGTTGGTGTCAGTGGCTTGCAGCCCTCTTGCAGGTCCCTGTCCCCACTCCCGGCTGCAGTGTGGGTTGTCAGGGGTTATGTGGGGTGCTGGGGTGATGCAGAGTGCAGTGTCCTCCACTCAGACAGCAGCTCCTGCCCTGTGCTGGGGAGCACAGATGGGACCCCTCAAGAGTGTCGCAAAAATAAATGCTGTGGAGCAGCTCCAGAGGCAGCATCTTTCCAGTTCAAAGCCCATCTGGCTGCCAGAGCCAAGAGAAAAGTAACCTGGCACCAAAAGAGAGCTCAGCATGCCTGTGCAAAAAGGATGCAAACATGTCCTTGACTCCTGATGTTGGTGATGTCTGTGAGCCTGACCCACATACCTCAGGTGGAGCAAGTGTTCAACCAGCTAGAGCCAGGTCTGAGGCAGTTCCCTGACTGCTCCTCCTATGCTGCTCAGGACAGGCATTAGCTCCATGGTGATCCATCCCTGCCCTCCTCTGCCTTTGGACAAACTCTGGGGCTGCCCCTCAGTGAATGCAGCAAATGCAGCCTGGCTGGTTCGCTGGGCAAGAGCTGGTGTGCTCATTGCACACTGCAGACACCTCTCAGCTTTCTCTTCCAGAAACCTCTGACTGGGTGACTGAGTGACAGGAGACTGGACCACAGTGGATTTCTCCGAATCCATTACACTGGCTGGGGCTGGAGCTCCTGCTAACATTGCAGCATCACTGGGTTCTGACGGAGGGTGACCATATGCTGTGTTTCCGTAGCATGTGTTCCAAGGAGGTTCCATCCCAGAGCAGATGGGTGTGCTCTGGTACAGCAGGATTGTGTCTCTGTGGCATCACTCTGAATCCCGGCGTGGAACCGTGGAATAGAAGGCACAACACACTTGTGTATGACAAGCAGGTTTGAAATAGGTTTGTGGCTCCATTAACTAATATAAATTCCAAGAAATTGCTCTTCTGAAATCCCAGTTTCCTGGCCACTGCTCACAGGCTTTCCAGTTTCATATTGTCACTCTTGTTGCTCCTGATGCCATCACGGGCTGTATCACCTCTGATGTGTTACAGAGGTCTTCCAACCTGGTTCTTACACACCTTACAGGTCTGTTCTGTGCTGAATCATCAGTGGAATGAAGCAGCAGTGATGCAGTCACAGGCTAGTCACTCACCAGCCAACCTCATCCTTGTCCGAGTCCAGTGTCTTGTTCCACTACTGACTGCCTGGACAGCACTGGGCAAAGCATGGAGGCACTGCAGGGTGTCCAGGGAAGGGAACGGAGTTGGGAAGGGGCTGGAGCAGCAGGAGGGGCTGAGGGAGCTGGGGGGGCTCAGCCTGGAGAAAAGGAGGCTCAGGGGGG